>JAXQJW010000119.1:0-187263 GCA_037042135.1 Penicillium sp. PG113-03A | reverse complement strand
GTCAAATGGCTGGAAAGGCTTTGAAGGATGTTGAGAATCTCAATAAGTGTCCTAGTTGTGGTCAGATTAAGCGCGCTCATCTGCTATGCCCTCACTGTGTGAAAGGTACGCGTTTGTTATTTGCGCATATCCATTGTTACTTGTCATTGTGATGCGGAGCTGTGAACGTTTCTTTGAATTATCAATGTTTATCCTCCATTGCCTTTGACCCCGGAGCTCTCAGCGCCATTTGGAAATCAAGACTGACAGGTCCCAGATATCAAGCAATCGTGGAAATCGGCACACAGCGCATGATCCATGGGAATACATGGCTACGAGAGATTACAATTTTTGAGAACTGGATGTGAATGATTTCGAAAGGCCACTTGAGGGGCATCATGTATGACTAGTATTGGGTTGTGGATATATCTGCTGCATGGCACCTGGCGTCTTGGTTATATGGGAACAAAAAGGAAATTTCAGTTGTAGAATTCAAATGGCTTGGCTCAATTCGAGACAATAATCTTGTAACTCTCTTCAAATCAGGACAAGTCAAAGTAGGCAATCCGATGCTTTTTGTTGGAGTGAAAGCTAAAGGTCCCCGCGGACACCAAAAGGCGGAATGCGGCGTCGCGCTGCGCAAATCGTCATGGCTTTTACAACCACGCAAAGACTAGACAACCACCCCCAGAGAAAGAAGTGACATCATGGTACGACTGCCAGAATCTCTCCAATGGAATTGACAGCTAATCTCGTGGTAGTCGAGGCAATTTCTCGCGTGGGGCTCGGCAGACAATGGTGGGGAATGACTGTCTGGGAAGCTTGGGATCTCTGTGCTAATGAGATCCAGCTCACCCTGTCGATATCTTCTCTCTGGCGGTCACTGACAAACAAATTTTGTCCACATCTGGGGCTCCCTCAATCAAGGTTCACTCTACTTCTGACACGGACTTTCCGCTGGTTCAGTCTATTGATGGGGCTCATGCACTGGGCTGCCATCATATCGTCATCGATGCCAAAGGTGCTCGTGCCGTGAGCGCTGGCTTTGCCGGTGACGTGAAGGTATGGGCTTGTCAAGATGGTCACTGGTCAGCCGATGCCGCAGTCTCTGGTGCGTTCAATTCATTTCAAGGTCCTGATGACATGACTGACAAGTGGCAGCTAACTTGACCGGGATCAACGTATGGGCTGTGGCGTTGTCTGAGGATGGACAATATCTGGCAGGGGTTTCTCAAGATGGTCATATTCGGGTTTGGGATCTGAATGCCGACGGCGCCCAAATACGAGACCATGAGACCAAAGGGAGCTTTGGCACTTGCATCGACTTGGTAAGGTCTTCTGATACGCAATCGACGGGCTAGATTTAACTTGGATAGTCCGCCGACGGCCGCTTCATCGCCAGTGGACATGAGAATGGTGCAGTCTACGTCTTTAGCACTGAATCAGGTCGCATGCCATTCTCTCTTTCAGGTAGGAGATCTTTACCCCCAGAGATCCACAAGCTCTAACAAAATCCAGGTCTGGTCAAGCCAGTCCGATCCGTTGCATTCTCGCCCGGCGGGAAGATCCTCGCGACTGCCGGAGACTCGAAGGTGATCGTCTTGTATGATACCAGCTCCGGGGAGCAGATTGCCAACTTGTCGGGCCATGCCGCCTGGATCCTGTCGCTATCATGGAGTCACACGGGAGAGTACCTTCTCAGCAGGTAAGTACATCTATGCTATTTGTTCAAGTCCAGGCCTCATCCCCCAAATCTAGTTCATTCGATGGCAAAGTGAAGGTGTGGTCTATCGACACCAAGCTCTGTGTGGCCACCCATTCGGAAACCGACAAGGCAGTCTGGAGTGTCAAGTGGCTGCCAAAGACCGGAAGATCTGAAGGGTTCGCAACTGCTGGAGCAAATCGCAGCGTGGCATTCTATCGCGAGGCCACAGGGGGTTGAAGAGGATGGCACTCTACGTAGGTGCAAATGCGAACATGATGATGCCTGTACACAGAAGCCAGGAAATCCACATTTCATATCCAATATTCCATATCAAATACATCTGCATCCACTTTAGTTCATTGCCTTGACAAATAATTTGCGCATGCGCTTGAGAAACGCCCCAAAGTCCCGGTCATCGTTAACGAGATCGACTTCGCGCTCCAGCGCATCGCGATCAACCTTGGGTCGAGTGTGAAACACTTCGTAGTCGCGACTAGCCGTTCCCAGTTCAAACCATGCTTCTGCCTCCCAATCCTTCTCCAGCAAATGACTGTAGACAAATTTCAACCGGTCCTCACGACCCGCGCCCTCAATTCGCAAACAAAGATATTCTTGCCAAAATTCTAGCTCCGGAAAGTTGAGTCGAGATTGTGCATCCAAATTTCTGGCATGTAATCTCTGCGCTTCCAACTTTTGATTGATAGCTTTTTGGGTTTCAGCGATCTGCTGCTTGAGACGGTCGCGCTTGGCAAGGCGCGAATCGCGCTCCATGGTGACAGATGATATAGCGGCATGCATCTCGGCTGCCTCAGCTGTCTCCTTTTGCAGAGTTTGTTCGTGGGTCTGAGATTTAAGGTTGAGAATTTCGATGTCGCGTTGTCGCATTCGTTCGTCCTCTGAGCGATGGTGTGTGAGACGTCAATCCAAGGGGCATCGGCCGGATGGTTCTACATACCTTGCAGTTCAGCGAGGTTGATATGAAACTGATTCCTCTCTTCTAGCACTTGCTTCCGACCTCGCTCAATGAATGCGTCGAATTTGGCGGTAAATTGAGCCATGCGACTGCGCAGGTCTTCAAACCCAAAGTTAATGCTAGGCAGCGAGTCGGCCATAGATGGCGCATCCGCCGAAGCGAGAGGCGGGCGCATGCCGCTCGTCGACAGGGACGGTTCAAACGATGAAGCCATGATATTTATTGCAATTGACGACGAGGTGAGAATTCGGTGGTGACAGGAAGACGCGCGGGACGCGGAAGATGGAGAGATTCGAGGTGTTTTGGGGTTGCGGCGCAACGGCTTATCGATAAGCAAAAAGCTTGCCGCTTCTTGCGTTCTACTCTCGACTCTCGACACACTCAGCTGCCGTGATACATCGTCGGTACTTTTCACCTGCTCTCGATATGGTCTGGCCGGCTGCGTGTACTGCGAGGACTAAAACGCGATCCGATGGATGAACACCCTGGTGGGTCTCTACACTATGGGCAGGTAGGTAGAGCTGTCTACCACCGTGAGACCAAAGCCTGGACATTTTCGCGATCATTCGCTAGAGCTCCCCCGATCTCTTACACTGGAGTGACAAGGACAGTGGTGCGGTCGCCTCGTGCTTCTGAGCCCAGGGTGTCTCAACGAACGGTTCATTCGCCCGACCAGAGACCAATTTCCCACACATATCCAGAACTTGCGGCCCACTGGTCCTTCAACCGGGATGATGCATTTTCTAAGCTAGTGACTACAATCACTTCTGTACACGATCCTCAAGTTTCCTCGCGTCTCGATGTGGGCCATGCGGGTGTTGTCTCCCACGAAGACTTGAAGTCCCGTCCGGGCACGATTCCCATTGCAGCCGTCGTGACCGGGGAATGCGGCAGCGATATCTCCTTTCAGATGATCGTGGACCAAGAGATACCGTACGAATCATCTACGGTGCATGTGCCATCCATTGGCGATACAGAGAGAACCCAATGGTCGACGCATGGTGCTCCTATTCGCCAGATTCACTTCGCGCAGTCGGCGGATATAGAGGACAGAGCTACATGGATGGCTGCTCGATTACCCCAATCAACGGTGGTTTTTCATCCTTTATACCAGCGTGACCCGGTGCCCATGCACATACATAGCGACAGCTCTACCGCGTTCTCCACCTTACGGAATTCCCGGCTTGATGCGAATCCCGTGGTCGAGATAGCCATATTGCACACAGGTGGGACTCCGCATGCTGATGTGGCTTTTAATCCTTGGTATCATCGGCAATTGGCTCTTGTCGATACGAAAGGCCAATGGAGCGTTTGGGAAATCACAGGCCGGCAACGCCGTCAAAAGACCAATTGGACCGCTATCCCGGGCTTGAAGGGCTCGTTGCCATGGACGGACGAGGTGACCGATACTAAACTGGTTAGGCATGACGGGTGGGCGTCGATCCTCTGGGTCGCCGATTATTCTACTATCTTGGTTTCGGATCGGCGTTGTGCCATGTTGTATCAGATCATAGACAGCAACGCTCCATCCACCGTCATTGAGCTTGGAATGGGCAAGCAATCAGAATGGATCCTGGATGTGCAGAGAAGCACCCTTAATGCATCACATTTTTTTATTCTCACAACGTCTCGACTGCTGTGGTTCGACCTCGGAATTTCATCACTTGAAAACCAACGCACTCGACCACCGTTGCGCCCTCGGTTCTGCTGGCGTCATTTTCGGGATCCCGAGGATACGACACTACGGATCAGCGAGCTATTGGTTAACGGCGGTGGGTTCATTCTCCTTTGGTACTTACGCGTCGATACTCATGCTACTAGTCTTGAATATGGTTTTGTACTCCCGACTTGCTGAGCTTGTGCAAGTGTTCCCTTGCCCATCGGTCGTCGATGGACAGACCGAATCAGTCGTCGTCTCTGACCCATTCTTACTCGATGTGCCATCCACAATTGAAACGTCTGTTCTTGAAGCGAGTTCCCGAGTACAGTTCTCTACCTTTGTGTTTCGAGAGATTGAACACTCCCCCGGGTTGGTGATCAACACGCCTCACAACCCGGACATGACCCTCATCAAGCTTTTTTGGACTGATTCGACTCTTACAACACACGAGACGGTTTTTCGAGCTCGCGATAAGACATCGGACGAGCACGGCCTCGATTCAGAAGACGGTAATGTTTTGAAAGTCAAGAAGCGAGTCTTTTTACCACCCAAAACCGATGTTGAGGATGATGATGGATTTGTCGTGGATGATTGGGATGAGTCCGTTGCTCCTTTGTACATCAGACCTCGCCAAACTGCGCCGGTTACCGCAGCCCCCGACCTTCAGTGGACTTTGAACTGGGCCTCCATATATACACTGGCAGTGACAGATCTCCTGACCGAAACGAACCAGAATTCACCGAGAAATCAGGAGTCCCCGTTTGACCGAATCATCGAAACGTTCAGAAAGGATAAGATCGAGCATCCGGTGGATCATGGAATCGGTGAAACAATGTAAGTCGAGTGGCTTCCCCTGTTCACATCAAATCTGGAACTAAGCAATACCAGCCTTGAGTTGAGCGATGGCCGACCTGAACTCGGTGACATCGACCGGGATGCACACGACCTAACTCGCTTTATCGCCGCTGTTGTCCTCGATACCAAGGACTCCCAACATCGCTTCATGACCGTATCATCCCGATTCTCAAGTGTTTTCCACGGACTACCGACCTATTCATTCGAAGAACAATCGTCACTAGATCTCCTCAAGGCGTATGATGGCATGATTACCGAGTGGTTGGCTAGCCTGCCACATGGTATTCCCAACTCTACTCGTCGGATGAAAGAGAAAATCATCCGTGGCGTTGCCCTTGATCTCATCTTAGCCCGTCTCGTGCGAGTTTCCAACACGCCCAACGACGATATTTCACCTCGGGCTGCGGAATCGGTCAATTTGGATCCAGTCCAGGAAGAACCTGCCTTACCAGATCAAGAATTGGGGCCAACCCCGCCTTCTCGAGTTCTCGCTCTCTCACAAACCCTTGGAAACCAAGATACGACTCGGAGAGGTACAGATGCTCAGCCAACACAGGACGAGACGTCTGCTGCGCCTTCAGAGCAAGTCGCCACTCCAATTTACAGCAGCCTGTCCGCCTTCACTACTTTCAAAAAGCCTCGATCGATGCCTCGGAACGTGACCAATCTGCTGTCTCACTGGCAACTTGGAGTCGACCCGGCCACGTATGAATGGCAAAAGATATCTGAGACGCTCGAGGAGGATGAGGCGCAGCAGATATCAGGGCCGAATACTCCTAAACCTCGAGCGCGCAAGAAACGACCCAATCAATCCATGGTACGCGAGGGGTCAAGCCTCCCTGCCACCTCGGTGGCACCCATGATCCGAACTTGGGGCAGCCAACCGGATCGTCCGGTGTTTCCATTGGCTAGCAGTCAGCCCACGCTGGAAGAGATGCCCATGACACAGACCGAACGGGGGCAGTTTGGAATGCGGGAAGCAAAGAAGAGCAGTAAAACCAAGAAGAAGCGGGCGGCGGGATTTTAGTGAGATATGAACCGTACTTTGTCCATTCATCTAGGAGACCAAGGCCAATCAAAATATCCATTAAAAAGAAAAAGCGGGATTCCTTCTGTTGAGACTCCTTGCATGACAAGTCCGACTGCGGTATATAATCGACCGCATCTGCCGCTTCTCCCCGCAGCCCCTCCTTCTCCAACTCCCTCGCCATGTCTGACCACCAGTACAAGTTCAACGTGTCCATGAGCTGCGGTGGCTGCTCCGGCGCCATCGAGCGAATCCTCAAAAGATTAGAAGGTGAGAGTCCCCTTTTCACTTTCAAAAATAGCAGACTAGGGCGCGAAATTAAATCTGCTCTCCAGGCGTCAAGTCCTTCGATGTCAACCTCGAAGCCCAGACGGCTGTCGTCAATACCGAGCCGACCGTGTCATACGAAACAGTGCTGGCGCAGATCAAAAAGACCGGAAAAACCGTGAATAGCGGCGAGGCTGATGGACAGGCCCAGAGTGTTTGAGATTGTAATCGGTTGCGTTTGGAAGTCGAAAGTTTTATTTGGTGCGTTTTTGCGTGCCGCATTTGCTAGCGCGAAATGAACTAGACCTACATGAGCCATGCAGACGCGAGCGATCTCTGCTGGATTGTGGAGGGTGAGATACGGAATATACTCCTTTGCATCTACCCACAAAACGGATGACAACATCAGGTTCTACAATGGATGGACTTCAAAATTAGATGAACACAGGCGTTCTAGAAATAGGCACTTGGGTATCATTGATGCCGGGAGACATAAATCAAAGCATGCGAATCCGGGAATCAAAAAATTCACAAACGTATCTTCGACCCTTTTCCTCCCAAGGAGATCAAGTCCAGCTTTAATCCACAATGACTACACGCCGGCTGTCAGGCACCGTGTGTGGCGGTGGGTGCGATTCCACTCGTTTCACGTAGACCGGACGGTTTTGTTCCGCCATCTGAAAAGCCCGAGGATCTTGGTGAACGTGTCTAAGCAAGATGGTTAGTTTGAAAGAAGACAATGGGAGCATCATAATGGATAGGCGAATTTTGGTCCCAAGCAGAAGGGCTTACCGCATGGTACTGAGCCCGCTGCCGGGGCGCCTGTCCCGACCACCGGTGGAAATCTCATGGGGCAATTGTCCCCCAGGAACAACGGTAGAGTGAGAATGATCCTGAGTCGGATGTGCCGCCAAAACACTTGGGGGTAGGCGTTGTTCTGATGAGACTTGAAGGTGAGACAGATCATGGGCAGCATAAACGGAATTTCTGGCTCTGGTAGGTGGGCTGGGGATTTCTGCTAGACGCATTGCCTGCGGGCGTGGCCGGTGCGCATAGTGTTCGACGGGACGAGCCTCGCGAGTGTCGACGGGGCGGACGAAGCCATCGGCGTATAGCTTCCCAAAGGGGGGAGCATCATGGACCACAGGGCGATCACTAGAGCGAAATGACTGGTTCAGAATTCGCTGTTCCTCCATGGGAGGGCGGGCACGATTCAGGTGGGCACTATGATCACCATAGTAAGTAGGACGATGTTCAAGATAGGAGCCCTCCACGGCCGATCTGAAGCCACGGTCACCAGCGGGCACCATAGCAGCGGAAGCACCCGGCTGCGAGTGAGTAGGCACGGAGTCATAGTCATGAAGATCAACGGCACGCGTCCGATCTGGTCCTAGCCTGGCACCAAGGCTAGATTGCGACACAAGAGATGGTCCTGGGTTTCTTTCCCGCCGAGGTCCTATCACGGAAGGTTGTTCCACTGGTGGCAGATAGTCCCGACGGAGATATACAGAGTCCAGTGAACGGTGCTCTGGTGGGTGTCCATCACGACGATATTGCCCTCTAGGCCCCAATTCTTCAGAGATTGGAAGCTCAGCGGGTCTTCCACCCCGAGCATCAGGACGAGTGTCCTGGCGAGAATCGGTATATACCAACCGTCTCCGCTTGCAATTTTGATCCTGAGGACTGCTTGGTGCCACAGTAGTGGCATGGTTGAGCGTTTCTCCTTGGGAATGAACAGGGGTTACGGAACGTAGGGACATTCTCTTGGTCAGGTGTTCTAAGCGGCCATCCATGCGCCGCGGCTCAGTTGGCCAAGGAGCTTCAATCGACGGCATCACATAGTCCTGGGAGCTCACTCCAGACCTGGGCAAATAAGGAACGGGAAGATCACCTCGGGGTCCAAATTGGGTCCGGCTACTTGGGTGGATTTCACTTGGCCCGCTCACGAAAATGGGAGCATTCGCCCTCTCGCGCAAAATTGGTACCCTTTCGGACCGCTGAATATCCGAATCGGAAGGATTTGAACCTGGATTGTATACACCACGTGCGCTTTGACGGGGACTTTTCTCCAAAAGACGGACCTCATGTGGCTTCTGTGTGGTTAGTACGAGTGGCCGTCCACTGGACCCATGCTGCGAAGAAAACATCTGTTGGCTTTCTAAAGGAGCTTGTCGCTCCTGGACACCTACATGGGGTTTGAGAGTTGGTCGACCGGGTGGTCCAGCCAATGGTCGCTGTACGGAGTGATCAATGTGAACAGGGCCTGGGCCAGCCCGGGAAGCCATTTTCATAGGAGGGGCCTCAGTCCGGGCCTTGGGCGATTCAGGAATCTCATACGCTGCCGCAGCAGATCGCTTGGCGTATCGTGGGCTCTGCTTCTCACCCGCGACATCACCGAGCTGGGGCTGCTCGGGGTTGTTTGCCTCTGCTCGATGTCGAGTCAGAGCACGATTCCAAGCCTGGTACCGGCTGAATCCACGGCGATCGATCGCCCTCTTGCCTGGGACCTTGGCAATAAACCGAACTCCAGAAGATGGTTCTTCAGACATATCGCGAGTGGGATCCTGGCCCGCGGGACCGAAAGCAGTAACAGGCTGCGTTTGTATTTGATGGACTCCAGCATCGCTAGCAAGAATTTCCACACTGGGGTCGTGCGGGTCTCTCGTTGTTGGCTCTTCTTCTTCGGCTTCGCTGTCTTCATCATCTGATATGACGATTACCTCGCGGAACACATCTTCAAGAACAGTTTCCCCATTTTCATCGTCTCCACGCCATTCTATAATCTTTGCTAGAGTTGGCTGCTCAACTGCGGACCTTGCTTCATGGAACGAGGTGGCTTTCAGCAGGCGGTCATAATCAGTATAAATATGTCGAATGTGGGCCACGACGGCCAACTGTGCTCTGCGAGCTAACGGTAATTCGACTGCCGTGCCGACTTTGCGTTGGCCCTGAGGTCGGATTTATTTTAGGCACCCTTGATCAGTTGTCCCCGCCGGGGGGAGGTGATTTCTGAACATACCTTTTGAAATGCAGTCTTGATGATTTGAAATAGATCGTTGTCAGGAATGGTTGGAAATAAATCCTTGATCGCGTCCCTTGCTTCCATGTTGATTGTGAGTTGATCCATTTCCGACTCCGCCTGGGGGCCTTTCTCTAGAGTGCCTAGGTCATGAAAGGGTACTGCTTTACCCGAACTTGTGAGATACAAACCCAGTTCCGAACAGGAAACTGCGACCACAACGCTTGGGAAGTGGTAACCTATTCGATGGACATGCTGAGACAAAGTGTGTAAATGAGGCGTGGTCTGCTATAGATAAGCAGCGTCCAGAAACTCGCTAGTCAACGATGATCACTCTCTTACCGAGACCGCAAAGATCTCATGCCCCTCCTTTCGACACCGTTCCTTGCATGTGGTTGTGAGAAGAGGGTTCCCCGCTGGGATAAAAGTGTAACCATTGGGGGCTTTTGCCTCGAAACATATCTAGCACAGTTGTCAACGCCTAATCCTCAGGCAGCAAGAGGGAGGAGATCAAAATGCCACATACGACACTTCGTAGTTTCTTCTTTTCCCGGGTCACAGATTCCATGATCACCTTGTGTTTGCGAGCTCTCCTCTGAACGGCCCGAGTGGGAGCACGTCTGGCTGCGGCCGAAGCAGCTCTCCGCACAACACGGGCCATCCTTCTCAGGTCGATTCTCGACACAGCTTTGAGACGTCTCAACACATATTTTTGGATTGGGTAGGGTGGTGACTTCGATCTCGGAGAGTCGGAAAGAATGGGTGGTCAATCCACATTAAACTTCCCAGAGAAGCCAGGTCTTGGAGCGAGACGATGATTGTCGGAAAAGCCCGCAAAAGCATGGACACGAGTCGCGGGAACCGCTGGAGCCAGCACAACCAGAGAACCGGTGTTCACACAACGACTTCAGGTGAAGGCGAATGCGAATGTGTTAAGTCTGTCGAGTCTCCTCGTTGCGGCCCAAAGTCACCTGGCCCGATCGGGCTAGTGCTGCCTGAGGCCTGGAGTTCCCGTTGATCATCGTCCCGTTCCAGTTACAGTTACGAATTCCACAAGGTCAACCATGAGAACTACACAGGTTGTCCATGCCTATCGTCACCTCTATCGACAGGGCTTGAAGGTAATCAGGTATTCCACTCCCGGTCGACATGTTCTTCGGTCAACCTTGCGAGATGCCTTTCGCTCCTCTCAGCCCAAGGACTTTGACCCGTCCCAAATCGCCAATACCCTTCGCTTTCTCGAACGAGCGACTGAAGTTGCCGGTCTTGAACACAAAATCGTGAGGAATTTGCTTTTAACTCGGTACTGGCAAGTGCCCCAGAACGCGAAAGAGTCTCGCGTGTAAGGACCATCCCAGAATAGAGATGCCGAGGTGGAGAATTGCTGTTGCTGACTTGGTCGCAGCTTAAAGGTGCTTGGACTCAGCAATGAGCAGGAAAAGTTCCGCACTATGGCTTACCGCAACCATAGCACCATGCTAGACCGTCTGAACAGTAGCTTAGGGACCTGCCTGAAGTGATCCTGACTTAGGCCCCCTTGTGCCAACCCGATTCGCCGCATGACGAATCCTGCGGCCTTCAGGCCCGAGTGCTACTTTCGGGCACGAATTCTCGATGCAGGAATGAGTTATCTCTTTCCATTCTGGATGCAGCCGTGAGATCGTGGTCTTTCTGGAGCACCGTTGGCCATTCCGCCTCGCATCTGGACCATGTTGGGCATGATTATCCATACCGAGAAGGACCGCACCCCATGCATATTAAATCTCCAGCCAGGGAGTGATGATGCAAATGACGTACGATAAATCTGCAGCGTTTGAGGCTTGAGTCAGGTCGCTATGATTCGCAAGAGCAGCCCTGTATCCTATAAACTGGAGCTGGAAATATCGGTACCTGGGCAAGTTGGCTGCAGGAGGTTGCAGACCACAATTGATGACCCAATCAGTAGAATACTAGTTCTACAAGGGCTTTAATGACCATCAGATATGAGCATGCGATCTTGGATTCTCGCACGCGATCGACATTGTAGCCTTTGTAGATCCACTCAGTGATGATTCAGCAATGGCGGCAACGTCACATGCACCGCCCATCCACATTCGATAAACTCAACACTCGGCTGGAGGTGATTGCAATCCGATGAGATTCGCCTCAGCCCTTCATGAGCAGCCTCATCTTTTCACTATTGACCGATCTCATATTGCGCACCGGCCTCTCACACAATACCCAGCTACTGGAAGAGCCACGGGACAAGGCGGAGGTCCCCCAGGGCGAGCATACAAACGCAATATCAACAGGTGACTCAAACGATCTTGCTCCTCTCGACCGGAATCCAAGCGGTGGTAAATTGAGATCGAATAGCGGAGATGTGGGCTCTTTACCCAGTCCGCCTTTCTTCGCAACTCTTCCGAAAGACATGGATGGGCGAACGCTCGAACCAGAGGGCACTCGGCCAGTGCCTCAAAGCGGTGTCATTGCCAACCAGCCAGTCTCAATCTCCATCAGTCACCCTTCTGATAACACTCAAGCGGATGACGGTAGGGTAGACAATGTGGATGGGCATGAGTCGCAGTCCCGGCATGTTGACTCAACTGGGCGACCAGGTGCGGGCCCACCGGACATAAACACGGTACTGGGATCTGAAATGGGCGATCAAAATGGACAATCTCCGAATGTCACTTTCGAAGCCGGTGAAAACGGCCGAGTATCATTACCCGAGGACGACGGAATGGGCTGGTTAAGGAACAAAATTCATGCCATTCGAGACTTGGATCTCAGCAATAACGAAAAAGCAAGGATGGTTCATGAGCTGATGACTGAACGCTACAACTCCACCCAGAATCTCACACAAAAGCCCGCTGCTCCGCTGTCTCCGATTTTGAGCCCTTTAGGCTCGGACCAGCTCCACAGCCCGTCCACTCGCGGTATGCCGAAATCTGTAGAGCCGAGCCAAATGAGCTTAGCGGGGAGTGTTTCGGCTACTCTAGATGAAAGCTCTTTCTTGCTCACTCCCAAGGACTTACAACCCACATACGTCCCGAGAACCGAGCCCGAGTCGCCAGTCGTCGAAGCAGGCGAGACGGCCGATCAAGATTCGGACACAGAGGAATTGGAGGACCTTATCTTGGGCTGTCAGCACTATATGCGAAACGTCAAGCTTCAGTGCTATTCTTGCAAGAAATGGTACACCTGTCGATTTTGCCATGATGAAGTCGAAGACCACCATCTCATTCGCAAAGACACGGAAAATATGCTCTGTATGCTTTGCGGTCATCCCCAGCCGGCAGCGCACAACTGCAGGCAATGTGGCGAGCAAACTGCTCAGTTCTACTGTGAGATTTGCAAGCTCTGGGACAATGATAGCAAGAAGAGCATTTACCATTGCAGTGATTGTGGCATATGTCGAATTGGACAAGGCCTTGGGAAGGATTTCTTTCATTGCAAGGTATGATGTCTTTCCGCCCAGTCTTAAAGGGTATTTGAGGTTCTGACCGGATTCAGACTTGCTGTGTTTGTTTGCCAATCTCCATTGAGGATACCCATCGATGTATCGAAAGGTCCACTCAATGTGACTGTCCCATTTGTGGCGATTACATGTTCACTTCTCCAGAAACGGTGGTCGTTATGCGTTGTGGCCACAGCATCCATCACAAATGCTTGTCAGAGTATTCGAAGACCTCATTCCGCTGTCCAATCTGCAGCAAGACCATTACCAATATGGAGTCAACTTTCAGAAATCTGGACCGCACTATAGAAAGCCAACCGATGCCCTCTGACTTCAAGGATACAAAAGGTCTGGTTTACTGCAATGATTGCGGTGCCAAATCGGTTGTCAAGTACCACTGGTTGGGTCTGAAATGTGACTTGTGAGTTTGAACGTCACTGATGAATTGCACGAGATGAAACTCATTCTTCTAGATGCGAGTCGTACAACACAGCTCAGATTCGTATCCTGCACGGTGACGTGTCCGCAGTACTTGAAGAGGAGGGTGTTGGTCAGCAGACACCTCGACCACGGTCTTCATCCTTGAATCCACGGGATGAGACGACGCCGTCTTCAGATTCACTGCATCTCAATCCAAGCCCGATCTCCCAATCACGTCTCAGTGTGCCAGCAGCCGCGAGGTCAGACAGGCGGTTTGTATCTTACAATATGACCCACGGCCGTGCTATCTCCCCAGTCGTCAGCAATTATTTCGGCCTGCCTCCTGAGCGTGAATCGGAAAAAGCATCATCTCTGCCATTCTTTGGCGGTTTCACGCGAAGTGATGGAGAGCATGAATTTGGGGCACTCAACTTCCTAAGCAAGAAGCTTCGTGATCGATATGGCTTTCTGGCTGGTGAGACCGCTGTAGCCGAAGGAGCATCGGAAGCCGAAGAAGAAGAAGAGGATGTCGCAGAGGCCTCGGATTGTTCTGATAACGAAGACGACGTCGATAACGACGACGATGATGATGACGATGACGATGATGATGGAGCTGAACATATCGACATCTTTGGCCATCGGTGATTACCTGGGTAAATGCCACTGTTTGGCAAACGACATCAACTTGGCTAGTGGCCAAATGCATTAAAGCCCAAGCTCCATGTGCCTTGGCGAACTTTTTTTCATTGTTTGTCCATTGCATCATCCGACGAAGCAACTTGGGCTTCAAGGACCAAGGAGACTTTGCATACTGCCTGCAAAAATAATCCCAACGCGGGACTCTGACCGGACTTCGATCATTTGATTCTCGAGGCTCACCACAGTAAGATTGAACGATTGAATCATGGGATTTCCTTGGATGGCTCTTTCAAGATTTCTCGAGATTCATAGGGATTGTTCATTCATCGAGCTTTTGATTCCTGGAAGTCAACCCTGCATGGATGACGTAGAATTTTTGGTTCGATATGTATAAAAGCCAGCCTTGATCAGCCTGGCGATTGCATTTGCTCAAGATGAAATTCGAATTAGCATCACGTCTAAAGCCTAGCAATTGAAACTATTCCCAACGACACACTAAGGTAGATCCGTACTTGAAGTCTTTCACATGTTCCTTCGGTACAGTAGAACGTAACACGGTGATGAACAGTTTTGAAAGAAGCATGGCTTTGAGAGAATACACCCATCTCATATCATGTCGATTGTAAGCAAATCACTTTCTATTTTCAACGTTTATCACTTTTGTTTTGCTTCAGCACTTGGTCCAGTGCGTACCCCCTTTGTCCCGAGCCCAACCCTTATACCTAGGTATCTTCCCAGGATGAGAATGAGAAGAACTGTGCATATGAGATAACTAGATATCAGACCCAGATCTTACGATGAAAGAAGTTGTCCGAAACTTCCCCGGATGCAGCAACAATCGATATATTTAGTTACAGTTCTGCAAGCTTAGCTAAGCTTGACTGACGTCTTTCTGCTTGCGGCCATCGGATTCCATGTGGTCAACAAATGGCGTTATTCTTGTGCTTGAGGTCGATTCCACTCGTCTTCGACCTCTTTGTCCCTTTTAAAATGAATTAATCTCTTTCTCCTTGGATTCTGAAACAAGCACGGATCCCTCCGCAACCCTCCGCCCTAGCACGAGCAAACACCTTCATCCCCGATTCCCTCGCTGTCAGCTCCTGAGATTTCTTTGAAACCGTTTCAAAGAACAGGCAAAAGGCCGGCGAGCGGGTCAGGAACCAGGTCTTCCACGAGCCGTTTCCACGGCCTTCTCTGATCTCTTATCAGTCCCGAGTTCTGCCCCGCCGTGATTCTTTCCACCTTGCCCCGTATTGCGCTCGTTGTTCAGCTCGATAATGATGCGTCGCAATTCCGATATCGAGATCCAACTTCCTGATGCAGGACCCAACCCTCTTTCGCCAGAGTCTATGAACGAGTCGGATGTGGAAATGCTTTCCGAGGAGCCAACCCTGCCGCTAACGCTCCCGCCACACATCGCCGCCCGCTTCTACCGTCGAAGCAGTAAGGCCCGCCGCTCCTCCGTCGCGTCGTCGCGACGGAGCTCAGTCTCTTCGCTGCATTCACATAACTCCAACCCTTCCTCTCATGGATCACCGAGTGCCGATCATATTGCCCAGCATCTCCGCCGCACCTCCCTGCTCGAAAGCCGCAAAGCGAGATTGGCCGATCGTGCTTTACACGTCGAAAAGGTTCGACTGCGCGCTGCTCTGGCAAAGACAGCAACGCGGAACCTGCACAACGAGGAGCGCGCGCTGGCCGCTCAGCAAGCACGGGAGCGCCTGTTGGCTGATATCACGGCCAAGTGCGAGGATCAGGTGAAACGGGCTAAGAAGAAGGCCGAAGACCAGCGCGAGAAGCAAGCCGCCGAACATGCCCGGCTCAGGCTGGAAATGGCCGAGAAATTTGCAGAGGCAGAAAAGCGTCGGACGTTGTATCAGCAAACCCATCGGCGTCAACGCACCAGCAGTCTGCCGGCCACGGAGGAAAAGAAAATGGCCCGTGTAGTGACCAAGTCGCTCACACAAGATGCGGCCGCTCGGAAAATCCAAAGAGTTTGGAGAACTTATCATGCAAAGGCCATTATGCAGGAGTTCCGAGCCCTTGACTTGTCTGTTGATCGAGTTCGCGAAATGTCCTTTGAACAGGTCGGGTCCTTTGTGTCCAATATGAATGTACTTGATACTATGACCAAAGTCCTTCGACTCTGTGGATTGCAAGACATGGAAGGCGGAGCGATGGGCGAGCGAGGCGCGGTGCGCACGTTCCTCAGTAGCTACATCATTGTCACGCATCCAACCGAGGTCCTGAGTGGGGATGGCGATGATGAGCAGGAGAAGGACCTCATCGCTAAAGCCCGGGAGCTCTTGGTGGCCTTCGACCAGGTCACATCCTTGCTGTCATCCGGCTGCTGTTCGCCTGGTGTGATCACTGCTGACCTCCAGGCCTTGTGCGAGTCACATAATGTATTCTTTTCTGCCTTCCACGCGTGGAAATCCCACGACTCGACTGTTTTGATTGAGATTATGTTGGCTCAGTTTGTCGAATTGGAACTTATCTGGCAGACGGTGAAAGGCGATACGGCCGGTGGCGTGGCATCTGACTATGGACAAGGCATTCGGCAGAACCAAATCCTGCTGCTGGCTCGGTTGAAGCGACTTGCTGGGTCCGATCGCGCCATGCAAATGGTTCGAACCGCGCTGAAGAAAGCCAAACGGGAGAAAAAGCGTTCCACCCCCAAACAGGCCATTCCCCGGTCTGCGGAGGTCGCACCTTCATCGACGGAGGCTTTGACAGAAAGTGTGACGTCTCCAATCAGCGAATCCTTCAATAACGTTGATGCCCCTGTGCTGCAAGAACTGGACAAGCAGCGAGCGTCTCCCCATGAGCGCTTTACTCAGATTCTCACTGCCTTGCCAGAGAATCGGGTGTTGGTACATGAACTTCTCCTCAACAAGGAGTACAAGATCGAGGAAACCTCGTACACAGATCCTCGACGACGAATAATGGAGCATATGTGTGACCAAATGCGACGAGATGTTGAGACCGGACATGGCACTGGCTGGACCGTGGCCATGGCTACTGTGATCCAAGACCGTCTGCTACGGTCCCTGCGACCCGGAAATTCCCTATATGTGCTTATCAGTGAGGTTTTGGATCCCAGCATGGTGGAAAGCCAGTGCAAAGCAGGCACGTTCTCGTATGAGAATTTCTTCAGTTTCATGAACAACATTCTGCCTCGCCTTTGCGCTCCATACCGTGATCCTATCGTCCAAGCATTCATCGAGGACACCTCGGGGGATGCTATTGACCGGCTGGGGAGACTGATGAGCATCATTGACTTGCTCTCGCTGGATCACACCAACTTCATGATTCAAGTGGCCGCGCCCCAGCTGATCCAAGAGGCCCCAGGGTATGAACAGCGGACTTTTGATCGAGGACTCGCCGATGGATCCATTGGGCTCGGAAAGACCCGACGATTCTGGCGCACGAACCGGAAGGTTATTGTCGAAGAATTGAAAAAACGAGACCCTGAGAATATACACGGAGAGCCTCGTCCGTCGCTCGCACGGGTATATGCTCATGGTCTTGCAGACTTGGTCTTCAGCAACGCTTCCGTGTCCGAGGATTTGATCCCAGAGACTCTGGCGCTTGACCATCGGCGATTGGAGCGACTGCACGCCAAGGCCTTCCAGATTGTGGCCACGGCATCTATCCTGTTGACCGCGAAGAACTTGCTGAAGCGGGATGCGCGGTCGCAATGGAAACCGGAAGCCGATCGGATCTTGTCTTTGGACTTTAATGAAATTAGCGCGGATCGTGTTCAGTCCATTCTTGAATCAACCCATCCGATGCCACTCAATGCTAGCGCCCAGCTTGCGTCGACAGTTCGACGGGTACTTGTGCCCGTTGCAACAGCAAGTACAGCCGCTGCTCTCCAGACGCTGCATGTCTACGCCGGCGATTCTCCCGACTCGGCGGTCTTGAGTGACTCGGTAGCGGAGCTCGCAGGAAGTTCCCACTCTGCGCCCTGTTTCTCTGATCCTGTGGCACGACTCATTCTTTCCCGTCTGCGGAGCCATGTGCTTTCTCGATTGAGTGCCTCGAGCGCCTCGGAGCGAGTGCGGGCTGCCACCACAGCAAGCCAGAGCCTCGCTAGTGCAGGGATGCCTGAATTTGTTAGTGAAGTTGGACAGCTCGTTGATGAACTGGAGAAGATTCGTGAAGTCGATTGGAACTGTCATGGCGCTGTTTATGACCGTCTGTATGAAGAAGGCAATTCTCCATCGTAAGGGCGTTCTCATTTGGGCATCAATTTATCAGTTTATCAATTTATCATATGGACTGGGAGGTTTATATCGGGGAGTTTTGGGTTTCTGATTCGATACACAGGACAGAATGGCAGGACTGCGAATGATCGGCTCGTATATAATGGAATGAATTCTTTCTTCTTCACTATAGAAGTTAGTTATAGTTCCCCGATTTGACTATCTTATCGCAACCCCACGTAAAAATCTCGCCTCCGCCAAAGGGAGAAAAGTAACATTATTCCCCTTCACACTCATGGCCAAGCCACAACTCTCTCTCCTGTCAGACTTGACACCTCCATCCCTCGAACGAACATGGCTCACGGCGCCACATCCCACACTACCCATCGTCGCAACCTGCAGTTCTGACAAGACAGTGCGCGTGTACTCACTCACCAACTTCAACCTCCTGTCAACCATATCCGGCGGTCATAAACGCAGTGTGCGAACATGCGCCTGGAAACCTCACGTCTCCGGGGAAAGTGTGCTGGCGACAGGCAGTTTTGATGCAACAGTCGGGATTTGGCGGCGGTGGGACAGCTATGGCAGCGGAGCCGCGGGATGGGGTCTTAGCTCTGGATTGCGCAACCAGGAAGGTCAGGACATCAGTGAGGAGCTCAAAATATCCGATGATCACTCCAACAACGACAAGGATGACGAGGAGGAAGAGGAATGGCGGTTCGCCGTGCTGCTGGACGGTCACGACAGTGAGGTCAAGTCGGTGTCCTGGTCACCGTCGGGAATGTTACTAGCGACATGCGCACGGGACAAGTCGATTTGGATCTGGGAAGATCTCGATGACGGAGACAACAACTTCGAAACGGTGGCGGTGATGCAGGAGCACGGGGGCGACGTCAAATGCGTGGCATGGCACCCTGTGGAGGAGTGTCTTGCGAGCGGCGGATACGACGACACAATCCGGCTGTGGCGTGAAGATCTTGACGACTGGGGCCAGGTAGCCTGTATCAAGAATCACCAGGGTACAGTCTGGTTTTTAGATTGGGAAGGGCCCGACAACATCCCGAAGATCCCTTCACCATCCTCGTTACCTGAGGGAACCGATTCTACGGCCCAACAAAACCAATGGCGCGAGCAGAGGGCGCTGTCTGGACCACGCTTGATCTCGTGTTCGGATGATCGTACTGTACGAGTATGGCGTCGTCTCCCCAAGGAGGCTCCGGATCTCGGACAGATGTCGTCTGGCGCCACAGGTATTCCAAGCATTATTCGCCCCACTGGGACCGATGAGACCTGGGAGGAAGATGCGATCCTACCGCATGCCCATGAACTAGCCATATATTCCGTGGCCTGGAGTCATCGGAGTGGGCTTGTTGCCTCGGTCGGCGCCGACGGACGCATAATCGTGTATGAAGAGCAGCTGGTGTCATCTCCACTTGATGCAGATGCCATGGACACCGATGTCAAGCCTGCACTGCAGACAGAGTGGACGATCCTCACTGTCGTGAATGGAGCACATGGAATCTACGAAATCAACCATGCGGCTTGGGCGAAACGCGCAGATCGTGGCGCAGCCGATGGCGAGGAGGTGCTGGTGACAACTGCCGACGATGGCAGCGTGAAGGTGTGGACGCTCCGGTGATTCTTATCACCGGACGATCGAAGTACCTACACAGAGATAGTCCATAAATGCAACACGGCCTTGGGATCCCCTAAGGCTCTCTCTTCACACCAAATCAGCGACTGAGATATATTTCGTCTATGGAAGATTCAACAGAGACGCCTCAAGCTTTATACAAAATGCATGCCCTTGACCAAGAAAAAGAAGAAGCTACTATAGCCATGCAAAATAAGACAACCGTAACACCGCATTAGATCTCTCGGGATCATGATGATGGATGACGGCGGTCATCATTAGAGGCAGATGGATGGTCGTCCGCCTCATCATCGCTAACATCACCAACGGCGTAATGTTCGCGGTCAATGCCTGGAGAATGAAGTTGATCCAGCTCCGCCTCATCAAAGTCGCCTGCCTCAATGTCCGCCGCAGAGCGCTGGTTGTGAAATCGATCCAGAACGAACCCGGGGCGCATCTCCAACTTGGTATTTCGGACACCGTGATAGCCCTGGTGGGAGCGACGGCTGCGCCAAATAAAGAAACCCCAAACGATGACACCGATGATGACCACGACGAGAATCACTTCTCCAGATTTGGCGTACGCATGCATCTCGGTCTCCTTCATCCTCTGCTGTTCCTTTTCCTCGGCCACGGTACTGTTGGGATGACCCCCGACGGAGGTTTGCGGCAGCTTCTCGCCGTCAATGCGCGAATCCGCCGGCCGACCACCGATGCTGGCGATGTCGACCTTCATGAAACGGTCGAGCATGTCACGAGTTTGACGAGGCTGATCAAACGGAACCATATGGCTGGAGTTGTAGAAGAGAACATAGGTCAAGTTGCGGGCGTGTTGATAGACACCCACGGGCTCATCCTCAAACGTCCAATCGTGACGTGGGGCCCAGACCCCAGGCGCGGTCTCGAAGCCAGTGCCTTCACTCCACTTCATGTTGTGGATCATGTCCTCCGTTCCGTAATGGTTGCAGATGAGGTCCTGATCTCCGCTAAAGAGAAGCACATTGATGCCAGATTCAATCAGCTCTGGGAGCAATTGGACGGCAGGCCGTGAATTGTCGGCTTGGAAAGCACCGCCGACCAGACCAGAGCATTCCTGCCAGCCCGTTTTCTTCGCTGGGTTGATGTTCAAAGCCTTGATGACGTCGGCACGCTGGAGATAGGGCTCGATGTCGACCAGGTCCGGGGGCCAGTTCATACCGCATGACGGATGACTATCCTTCAACCGAACGTCGTACATGTTGTAACATTGACCATTATCACTGGTAAGCGCCAGGAATTCCATGAGGAAATTGTCGCATTCTGGCACATTCAACTTGTTCTGCGTCTCCGCAGTCCCCAACGCTGAACGACAGCGGGTGTTGAGGGCGTCTAGCTTCGTGTAGAGGTTAGATCCTTCTTTGACCAAGCCCTCCTTGGTGACAAATTCCAAGTAAGACGGGTATTGATCGGCTGGCGAGATCCAGCCATTTCCAATCAGCATGCCCCGGAGAGGCCATTGCGTTCCACCTTTTGGCTTTTGAGTTTTGTTGCGTTCCAGGATGGCTTTGGCAATATAAGGGATATGCTGGCCTGCGTAGGATTCGCCCGCTAAGTAGATCTGCAGTTGGTTAGCGATGAAGGCATCATAGCAGCAGTAGATAATGGTCTACATACGTCGTCGTTCTCGTACTCGGGGAACAATCCGAAGAACTTCTCCAGAAAGATCATAAAATGGGCTGACATTTCATCCAACTCGTGCAGGTAGCTGTTAGTGTTCGCATAGCTGAACCCCGTGCCTACCGGTTGGTCGACGAAAAGCAGATTGGCAAACTCGTCCCATGAGCCGTTATTGTATTCCAACGTTTGATCATGCTTGACGCGGTACGGACCAACTTCCATGAGTGCGCCATCCATCGAGCTACATCCTGGTCCACCATTTAACCAGATCACAGTCCGCTGTCGATTTGCGATGTGTCGGTTCTGGTAATGCCAGAAGAACAGATTGCCGTTCGTCTCCGGGTCGACCTCGATATGCCTGTCGATAGGTCTCCGTGTTAGCCGCGAGGCATACGTGCGATGAGCTGACGACAATTCAACAACTCACCCAGCATGCATCTTCAAGAGAGGACCTTCCGGCGCCCCCGGTAGTGAATGAACATAATAATCCGCGGCCGAGGCAGCGGCCGCGAGTCCGGGGCCTACTGCCAGGAACAGTGTCCATGACAGCATGGCCAGGACAGGGTTTGATGAAAACCAAAAATGCATTCAGGAGATATCTTCACCCGCTGGTGTGAAAATCATGGAAATCCCAGCACAAGGGGGAAAGCGGCCAAGGGAGAGGCCAAAGGGTCGTCGAACAGGTCCGTCGCGGACTTGGAGGGGAGGAAAGGGTTGTTCAACAGGTCAGGCGGGCATCGAATCTGTTCCAACACACGCCGCAAATGAGAATTACTTCCAGGGTCGAGGGTCGAGGATCTATCCACCAGTGTTGATGGTCCTTCAAAGCGCGGAGATGATCGGCTGGCGAGGGCTGTGAGCTTTGCGAATCTTGGGGCCGGTGGGTCATGCGTATTGAATACGGTTACGTACGTTCAGGACAGTATATTACATGTATGTAACCGGACTCTCGGTCTGAATCGATTGTCTTATCCCATACCGTACCACTGCTATACCATGACTTCGCTTTATACTAATCACATCATGGCGCTATTGAAGTCCATTTTAGGCGGGAGCATTTCCAAGTCATTGTTTGGGTCGACTCGGTCTGGACTTGGTGGATCTCGGAATCTCCCATGGAGGATGGTGATTTGCCATCAAAATAGGTCATCAACACCTTTGTCGGCGTCTTTCTTGATCAAGTCCATCATCCCCTGAATGAATTAGTGATTGGAAATTCAATCCCGATAACGAACAGTGTCTTACTGCGGGCATAATTGGCTGGTGACTGGCATCCTGGACATAGCGAAACGGCATCTCTGTGCGTTCATGCTCATTGATGAGGATTTCCGGATAGTCGACATAGGGAATCTGCTCCAGCGGGACTGGGAATCGAGTTGAGTAGAATGCAATGTCTCCGATTGAATAGACTCACTTTTCTCGTGCACCACCATACGAGTCACTCGTACAGCCGTATCAGTTGTCATCTGTTTGGGTCCCAGTCGTCGTCCCGTGTAGCCCTTTTTACGCAGTTCCGAAGTACGATCTCCCGCCGTCAGCATCGTGATGTATGTTTGGTTTTGCTAGACGCAACGATCTTCTGGAGATGCATACCTCGAGGCGGATCATCACCTGCATCGTATCATGCGAGGTCAGTCCCCATTCCATCATGATGGGAGAAGTAAAAAAAGAGTTCGCATACCGAGAATTCCGCCGAACAAAAACACCTCAAACCTGTCGCCATCCTGTGGACTTAACTCCTCTTGGGCAGCGGGATCTAACAGACACACCCGATCCTTGCGATCCGCAAAGATCTCTTCAATGCTGCGCTGCTCCACTTCCAGTCCGGTAGTGCTGGCCAGTTCGGCGGGCATCTGCAATGCTGCAGGCACGGAACTGAGCAGGAAGCGCGACCCGCTCGCATGCGATTCGCGAGCGATACAGGCATATTCGAGAGCAGACCACGGACCCAATTCGGGGTCGAGATGTTCGACCACAAAAGCTGAGGTCTTCTGATCCATGGCGGGGAGGGATAAATGCTAAAGGTAAAAAATCGGGAGGATCCAAGTGTGAAGAAATGTGCGGATGCGAATTCCACTCTTTTTTGACCAGACTTCACAAGAGCAATGATCACCTTCAAGATTGATCGGGAGATTGGATCTTCTATTCTCAATCTATACCCAGTCGAAGAGTTTGTGTGCTGCTGGACAAAGATTTCTACAGTGAGAGGAATAGCCTCGTCATCGCCTCATACGATGACGGAATTGGATGTCAGACCAGTTGGTAGGAAATGAGCAAAAGGTACAGAGGATATCATGAAAATCCACAGAAAATGGGAATATTTCCACTGGAATCGACCGTGGGAACCGAACGAATTGACGTGGAAATGTAAAAAGGTCTCAAGACCCCGCGTTGCGCGTTATCGATAGTCCCCGATTCCGTTTCGCTTTCGCTCCTCCACATGTCATCGTGTGAACTCACTTCTCTCTTCTCTCGTCTTTCCTTCCCCAACTGTCACTGTGACTTCCTTCAAGATGAATCCCCATCAGCAGAATAAAGTCGATATTAGCGTGAGTGGCGATTCGTGGTCCTGCATTCCTCCCCCAAACCTAGCTCACCCAGCTCCAGTCCTTGAGCCCAGAGGAGCAACGCCTCTTCCGTCTGTATGGCAAAATGCCTACCAAGAAGGATGTCCTGCAGAACAAGCTCAAGGTGAGAACCATCTCCTGACCCCACGTCCTGATAGAGTGGCATTTCTAACCCTTTCCCCTCTTTCCCACCCCACCAGGAGCGCAAATACTTCGATTCCGGCGACTATGCTCTCAGCAAGGCAGGCAAGGCTTCAGATGTGGGCGTGACCAATATCGGTTCCCGCCACCCTGTCCCGGAAAATATCCCCCACCTGACCGCAACCTCCCCCGGTGCCAACAACCCAGCAGCTGCCACAGGCAACGGCGGCAGTGTCAACACCCAAGGCCAGCAGATCCCTGGCAGTATCAGTGGCCACCCAGGCTCAGTCGGATTCCAGAGCCGCAGCCCTGCCAAAGAGGGAAGCTATCTACACCGGGGTACGAGTATGAGTGAGGGCTCGGCTGGTCCCCTTGCACAGGCGGATGAGACCAAGGAACCCAGTGTGAGTCCCCCACCGGCTAGGGAGGGTGTGCCCATCCGGCGATGAAGGGGATCAGAATCCTCATGATGCATGTTTGATTTCTTTGGTTGGGCTCTGGTGCAGGTTTCCTTCTGGTTCAAAAGCCTTGGCGCTATGGAAAATGCTGCTTCTATTTTTCTTTCTGGGGGACAAGGTGCACTGCAGACGAAGTAAATGAGGACCCAGGGCATGAGATGAACCACTTCACCGAATCTAAATCCCTTCGAGGCGAAGAAGATCCTTCGCAGAATCGGGAGCACTCAGTCAGTCCCACCAGACACGGTATCTTTGCTGGAGTGAATTCATGCATGTCTCCTCCCTTCAACGACATGCCATAACCTCGGGGTTCCCATGCCTATGCCTTTTCAGCTTGTTCATACGTTCGTTCTTGCGATCTCCATCTTGACTTGCTACCATCTCCTGTCTTTTCGCATGGGAATTTTTGCATTCTATGCTGTATTCGACTCCTTTGTCACTACCGCATATGCTGTATCCTTCTCCAAGTATGAATAACTACCTTTTGAGTATACCGCACTTCATCTCGATCCTGAATTCTAGGATGGTCTCTGGTAGACAACTAGATGTAATGCAATGCAGTCTTGAATATTATACCACAACGGATTCCTCCACTTGCGATTTCATGCCCAAAACGACTAATCGAGACAGAATATCCATCCCCAAGAACAGCAGAAAATGAGACCAGGCACATTATTTAAGAGACAATGAATCTTGAATTGGATTAGAATAAAAAGGAAGCAAAAGTTACATCGGCCAAAGGGGAGGGTATAAGTCGAGGTGAGACAGAAATCAGCAAAGGTAAAAGAAGAGCAACGACATTGCATTTGGTATCATGTCATGAGGAAAAAAGTGGCAAGTACGTCATCATCAAAGAGGATTTCGAGATACCGACCGAGCTTGGGTTCAAGGATAATCCCGAGAGATCATCCACCAGAGTCGAAGTGAAAATGCGCTCTCTGGAAGGTGGAGCGCCGCGCTCCATAAAAGGGGAGTCATGCAGAAGGGAGCAAACGCAGGATCCCCACAAAGACCGGAAGTCAGAAACAAGGGGATCCAAACTCAGTACCCATGGGGATACTGGCCGATGGACAGCAGGAGAACGGCCATACATGCAAGGTATGGCTGGGAAAGAGACATCGTGTTCTCTGAGAAGAAGGCATATGGAACCAGAGATGCCCTAGATAATTTTTTTCCGTCGGAAACTCGACACCGGTTCTTCCAGATGCCGCTCACGGGGAACAGAAGACTTCGTCCGTTCAACATGGTTGGGAAGCTGATAAGCATGGCAGACATCGCTACCAAAAACAGGCTGTTATAGTGAGTTGCTGCTTCGGCCCAGGTTCTCACACGCTGACGATCGAAAGAAGCAGGTCGGTTGAATGCCCTGATCACCGGCACGATCAGGGCCAAGTCAAGTCAAAAGGCACGTCTTTTCGTTCGCCCTCCGTAGATTCGCTGGTTCAGTCGGTTTTCCAGTGACCAGCCAGTCCATGATCGAGGTCATCGTGCTCGCCAAGCCAAAGTTCCACTGCATATAGCGAAATCGTGCAGGCAAGATTAATCCACCGCCAGAGAGTGCCTCCTCCACCGCCTTGGCTACTCCACCATTCGCCGCTGCCTCCCATCGCTTGAGACGCAGATGAGAAATGTTGCATCAGGAGACTGGTGTACACCGCAATCAAGATGGTCGGCGAGAAATAGCTTAAGAAACCTAGAGCTTGGCCAGCGGCATCGGAATCTTCTAACGATGCCTCCTGGGAGAGGGCGCGGGCTCCAGACTCACGCACTGCGGGGATGATGCGCGTCGAGGCATACAGCACAAGGAGACGGTATGCGAGGGAAATTAGGACAGACGGAGTGACCGCGCTAAAGACAGCAGTGATCACGTTGAAGGCCGCGTGGATAATGGATGGTAATAGCGACAAGGCATGCATGAGAGTGGTATACGATGCCATGAAGATTGGGGGAAGTGGAGGAAAGTCACCCGCTTGGGTTGGTGAAGGGATCTGGTCCACGGGATAGGAGGGCTGGTAGTCGGTGAAGATTTGGTAGATGCAAAGGACAACATAGGCGAAGAGTAAAGAGCTCTCAACTGGGTTCCCACGCCCACTGCCGATTCCCCAGGCGCAGAGGATGACCGCGCAAGTGATGGAGACCCCAATAAGGGCCGCATCCACATTGGAGATCTCCGGAAATTGGAGAACGCGCCATAGAAAATAGACAGAGCTAGAGATCACGGTCGCGGAAAGAATGAGGAGGCCAATCTGACACCGGGATGTTAGCTTGTGTCGCGCCCTCCAAAGCCCAGGAAGCATCACTTACCATCCAGCTATCACTTCGCCCACCCCGATTCACGAGCCATCGCGTAATTTGACCAGCGGCTTGGATCACCAGCAGACTGCAGAACCCCTCCGCCAGCTGAAACACGGGGGTTGACCATCTCAGGAGTCGATCCCAGTTGCCCAAAGTCATAGACTCCACGAGACCATTGCGCCCAAAGAGCCATTCCTGTATCGAACTGTCCTGCGCCCTCGCCCCGCTAAAAGTCCGTTCTACCCATCCACTGCTGTTGTCGGTCTCGGCGGAGAAGCGATTCAGGGACCAGATCAACAAGATCGGGATCAAGATCCATTGTGTCGAACGGATAATGGTGACCAGCGAACCACGAATCCAGGAGCGCTCGGGGGTTGTGAGTCGCAGGAGCGAGAAGAGAAAGTAGAAAGTGGCTAGGGATAGGGAAAAAGCTAGACCACAGGTCTTGCCGCCGACATCAAAGGCCAACGGGATAGACGAGACGGTGACGGCAAGAAACACAGTCGATGAGAAAACCCGGAACAGCCACATCGGGGGCGAAGCGCGAGGGACGCGCCGAGAGGAATGATTAGGATGGGGAGAAAGAAGGGGAGGGGAAGGCTTTTATTTTTCTTTTCCTCTTCTTGAGCTTATCGGTCCTTTTCACGTGCTCAGTAATGCAGGTGGAGCTAAGGTGAATGTGGACATTTCAGGTATTTTCAACCGACAATGCCAATTCTCTTTGAAGAAATTTTGGAAGATCTATACCAATCGATGAGTAAATAGCCATACGGTTCCCAAGGTGCATTCCCAGGGATTGGCGGTCAGATCACATGGGCTGGAGATGGTCCAACAAATCCATTCCAAGAGTATACCTAGGTAGACAGTATTTTCACTTGCTCATACATTCGACAGAATATATATACGGAGATTATGTCTCTACATACTCCCAAATTCAGTTAACTACCCGAGGGTATTTACGGTGTTTACCCCTAATGTCGTCTTCATGGCCGAGATCTGGGATAAGACGATAGATATTCGAAGAAATAGTAGGCTTCTCTCCTCATGGCTGATGAAGGCACACATATTTGATCAACATCATCTAAGAATGTAATCTCTCTCAACTGAATTGGACTTTCAGAATTGCATTGATTCGCAACTTATGTAGACTCAGCTCAGCACTACAAACAAGACAAACATGTCCAGTATGTCATGTGCTGTGACCAGGCCCTATCTGTCAGCCCTGACTTCCCGATACAGCTGTCCCTGATAAGAGCAGCCAGCCAGATTGTAGTGATAATAATCGAGTCGCAATTTCCCTGTGAATGCCGCGCTTCTGGCACTACTTCAAAATGGCCGAAACTGCTGCAAAAAAGCTCAAGACCTCGTCGCCTTTGATTGGGACACACAAGTAAGTTTGAAACCACCGGCTAGACAGGGTTCAGGAGCAGACTAACGGCGGCTAGTGGTCATTTCCATGCCGATGAGGCTCTTGCAGTCTATCTACTGCGCTTGTTACCGACATATGCTGCCTCGCCCCTTCTGCGTAGTCGTGATCCTGCCCAGCTAGATACCTGCCATACTGTGGTCGATGTTGGCGGGGTGTATGATCCTGCGATCAACCGCTATGATCACCACCAACGGACCTTTGCCACGGCTTTCCCGCAGCATGATACCAAGCTCTCGTCCGCGGGACTGGTGTACATGCATTTTGGCCGCGCAATCATTGCTCAGCACATGTCGCTCGCCGAGGACCATCCCGATGTCGATCTGCTGTACAAGAAGCTCTACGCCGATTTTATCGAGGCCATTGACGCCAATGACAATGGCATCTCGGCTTATGACCCCGCGGCTGTCGCTGCCGCCAATTTACAGAAACGATTCAAGGATGGAGGTGTCACTCTGGCCTCCATCGTGAACGACATGAATAACCCGGATCCAACGAGTCCACCGGGTGAGCCGCAGGACGAGGATAGCCTGTTTGGCCGGGCTAGCACTCTGATTGGCAAGGTTTTCGCTCGAAAATTGCATCACGCCAGCTCATCCTGGCTTCCTGCCCGTACTACGGTTGGATCGGCATACCAATCGCGGACCGACGTTCACCCTTCAGGTCGAATAATTATCCTTCCCCAGGGCGGTGTCCCTTGGAAGGAACACTTGTACAACTTCGAGAAAGATGCTTCCGTTGGAAGTGAAATCCATCCGGCAGCCCAAGTGTACTATGTCCTTTATCCCGAGAGTGCCGCAGAAGACGCCAAGTGGCGTGTTCAGTGTGTTTCTGAGTCCGAGGGCAGCTTTGTTTCTCGGAAACCCCTTCCGGAGGTCTGGCGCGGAGTTCGCGATCAGGACCTGGATGGTCTGATGGCATCAGAGGCAGAAAAGGCTGGCCAGGATAAGATTCCAGAGGGCGCCGTTTTCGTACACGCGAGTGGATTTATTGGTGGTCATAAGACTCGTGAAGGTGCCATGGCTATGGCTGTCCGGAGTCTCGAATGATTGGATCATTTTCGTATGAAGACAAATAAAAGTTCAACATCTGATCAATTGATATATACATGATTTTAGGTGAGATGGCGAAGCTAAAATGACATGATTCCACTTGCAACTAGACACCAAGAATTGAAACCCTCCTAGTCAAAAATGTCCGTTTTGGAATTAAAATTAACTCCTAAGTGTCAATCCACCTTTGATGAGTGCACTACTTTTGCATTTGAGTGGTAATTCAAAGTTGCTGCGCATATCAATCTTGAGCAGGAACATTCCCTGGATTGTGTTCCTTGTGGGATATGTGTTACTCATGACGTTCACTCGTAGATTTGGCTTGGCTGATCGCCGATCTGGGATATTGAGGTACCAGTAGCGGAGGCCAATAATCAAATATTGAGGAACTAACCAATGAATAGACATCGATGTGTCTATAGAAAGCCCGTTCTGTAAGCCGCGGGACCCTAAAGGATCTTTTCGATCTCATGGGAGTGTTGGAAGACCACCCCAAAGGATATTTCTAGAATTCACTATAGCCCATTGGCTGAAACAGCCAGGAAGGACTGATGTGATTCATGATCAATGGCGGATACTCAAAGAGCTGATGTCTTCAATACTGCCAGTTCCATCCCCCGGTTTTGAGGGATCTTTGGCAGAGGCATTAATACCCAATGGCTCGTCATTCTCTCCCATGGCGCGTTGGATGAGCTTAGCCTTAACAGCCGCACCCTTCAGCCGCTCGTCCACATCGTTGACAGATTCTTCGGTATTGTTCATATCGAGAGTAGCCGGATCCACAAGCTCTAGCAGTGTAGACAAATTTTTTTCCAGCCTCGTACTGTGTGCTGGAAGACTGGCCATGGCATTGCAGATGGATGGATCGAGAGTAGGAGCATCGGCGTTGTTTGCAGACCGAACTTGCGATTCTTCCACAGATTGTGTCCTGGATTCGGCCAATCTTTGAGCCCAGACTAAGGCCTTGCCGTACAGACGTCCCATTTCAACCAATTTCTCGAAGCCTTTCTCGACGGCAAAGACGCTACCCTCCGTATAGCCAGCATCGGCCCCGTCGGCCACACCCAATTGGTAGCCTTCTTGATAGAATTGCTCCTCCAGATCAAGCAGGCTATCCAGGAGGTTCGGATCCATCGTTCAACGGCAAGATTCACGGAAGCAAGGGGCAAACGAAGTCACGATACGATAAAGAGATTTTTATATGCGGGGCAGATGTCACGAGCGATAAACCCACTTTTTCGATTTTCCCGCTTCCCCTCCTCGACCATTTCTTATTCAACCATGGCGTCAGATCCGATCCTCCCCAAGAAGGGCGAGCGCAATATCCTCATCACTAGCGCTCTGCCTTACGTGAACAATGTACCTCATCTCGGAAATATTGTCGGCTCCGTGCTGAGTGCCGATGTATTCGCACGGTATGACTCACTCCGCTACGAAGAATGTCGAAAGCTAATGCGCGTGGGTTGGAAAGATACCATAAAGCTTGCGGACGACCAACACTATACATCTGTGGCACAGACGAGTATGGTACAGCAACAGAGACCAAAGCGTTGGAGGAGAAGGTGACGCCGCAGGAGCTTTGCGCCAAGTACAACAAGATTCATCAAGAAGTCTACCAGTGGTTTGGAATCGGCTTCGACCATTTCGGTCGTACACCCACCGAGAAGCACACTGAGATCTCGCAGACGATCTTCAAGCGCCTGCATGAAAACGGATTTCTGAGCGAGCAGACCGCCGAACAGCCCTTCTGTGAGCAGCACGGATCTTTCCTCGCGGACCGATACGTCGAGGGCGAATGTCCTCGCTGCCACTATGATGACGCGCGTGGTGACCAGTGTGACAAGTGTGGTCACCTCCTCGACCCTTTTGATCTGATCAAACCTCGTTGCAAGCTCGACGGAGCAACCCCAGTGCGCCGCGAGACAAAACACATTCACCTGCTCCTGGATAAGCTCCAGCCGGAGGTTGAAAAATGGGCCACAGAGTCAATCAGCAAGGGCGAGTGGCCTAAGAATTCCCGTGTCATCACCGAATCTTGGCTGAAGGAAGGATTGAAGGCCCGTGGCATCACACGAGATTTGAAGTGGGGTGTTCCCGTCCCGCTTGAGGGGTTTGAGAACAAGGTGCTGTACGTGTGGTTTGAAGCCTGCATCGGTTATCCCTCAATCACAGCCAACTATACCAAGGACTGGGAGCTTTGGTGGCGCAACCCGGAAGATGTGCAGCTTTATCAGTTCCTGGGCAAAGATAATGTGCCTTTCCATAGTGTTATCTGGCCTGCGACCCAAATTGGAACGCGGGATCCATGGACCATGAACCACCATTTGAGTGCTACTGAGTATTTGAATTACGAGAACGGCAAGTTTAGCAAGTCGCGGGGTGTTGGGGTCTTTGGCACCAACGCCAAAGAGACCGGTGTGTCGCCGGATGTCTGGCGGTATTATCTGCTCAAAAATCGACCGGAGACAGGTGACACGCAATTCGAATGGCGCCCGTTCGTGGACGCCAACAACGGTGAGCTGCTGGCCAAGTTGGGAAATTTGGTTAACCGGGTCATCAAGCTGGTCATCGCTTCCTATGGATCTGTCATCCCGGAGTTCACCATTCCCGAGAGCTTCAACCCATTCCTAGAGGAAGTCACTGGCTACCTGCGCCAGTACATTGAAGAAATGGAGAGCGTCCATCTCCGCGCCGGTGTTTCAACCGCGATGCACATTGCTGAAGCTGGCAATGGTCTGATCCAGGCTAACCGTCTGGACAATTCTCTTATTGCCAACGAGCCCGAGCGTGCCGCCGCAGTCGTTGGTGCCGTGCTGAACTTGATTCACTTGTTGTCCAGTGTCTTCGAGCCATACATGCCAACGACCTCCAAGTCGATCCTGGAGCAGCTCAACGCACCCTTCCTCCTTATCCCGACGCTTGATCAGCTCAAGGATGGCTGGAAGCCGAACAGCCTCAAACCGGGTCACAAGATCGGCAAGGCCCAATACCTCTTCTCTCGTATTGACCCGAAGAAAGCCGACGAGTGGCGTGAAGTCTTTGGTGGCTCACAGGCTGATCGACAGAAGAAGGCCGATGAGGCCGCCAAGATCGCAGCCAAGAAGGCCGCGGCCAAGGCAAAGAAGAAGGACAAGAAAACCAAGCCCGCCGGTGGCGTCGAGGCATCAGCCAAGGGCGGTGCTGAGAGTCCCAGCGTGACGACCGAGGGACCGCATGATGAAGCAGTTGAGAAGGTCGCCGACGGAGTTTCCCAGGTGACTCTTCCTACGTCTTAAACGTCACGGTAGATGTGACACGGCAAGATGTATGAAGTGAAGAAAAAAGGTTGTTGGGGATGCTTTTCCTACTGCGGCGCATGAGAGCGGATTGCGGCCTTGGTCATGGCCTGCGGTTTGACAGACTTGGGTTTGGCTTGATGCACTTGTTGGACATGGTTCATCTATTATGCAATGAATCTACGAGAAAGGGTGTTGCGGTATAAAGGGGGAGTTGCATTTGCATTTGATATGGCTATCTATCTATTCAGGTTGACAGGTCTCTTATGTTTTCCAACTTTAAGACCGAAATACACTCATTACCAATGGGGACTTCGAGCGTAGCCATGATTTTGTCGGCTAACGAGTTGTTTCAAAGACCCCGACAGCTCGCTACAAGGGCATCTGCAGTGAATAAGTAGTAGGCTCGAGGAATCCATTTGCAATTCTCTGGAAATACACACGCCGATATGGTCTGGAAAAGGTTCATTAGATGCTCATTGCGCCAAAGAAATACAAAACAAAAGCCATTTCCCTCTTTTTTTGCATCTATCCTGCCTCGATCACCGCTTGCGAGTATTCGGGCGAGGCTTCGTTTCGTCGAGGTTGACAGGGTGCAACATGACTTTGTTCGTGGTCTGCTGGGTGTTGGCAGAGTAGCCCTTGCTCCAGTCGTAGCTCACAGCATAGGCAAAGATGTTGCCCGTGCGGTTAAAGGCGGTGCTTGAGATGGGACCACCAACAGCTGGGTAACCCTTCAAGCGGTGTTTGGCGTCTTTGTCCCAGAAGTGGAAAGTGCCGTCGGCGCCGGAAGTACTGAAGGTACCATGAACGGGGTGGAAGCAGATGGAGTTGACAGAGTAAATGTTGCAGACGTCACGGGCGTTGGGCGGGGTCTCACGGTGACACTTGAAGGAGAAGTTGGAGGCTGAATCCTTTTCCTCGACGTACTGGATAGCGCAACGGCCCTCAATACTACCAACAGCAAATCCAGTTGCGTCGGAGAAGCAACTGACTACTCGCGTTTGCCATTTAAGGGGGGATTGCATGGTCTTGTAGAATGTGGTCGGGTTGTCAAGGTTCACGATGTTGATGTAGCGGTCTGCGGTGGCAATAACGAGCAATTTGTTCTTGATGTCCATTGAATAGATCCGCTCTTGACAGTCCAAAGTCGCAATGGGATTAGACTGGCGCAGGTCCCAGTATTTAACGGTCTTGTCCCAAGAGCCTGTCACAAGCAACGGAGACCCGCCGGCGGAAGGGTTGGACATGAAATGGCAGCTTCGAATCGGGGCATCATGGGCGGCAACTTGCACAGGACTTGTCGCATTCCCTCCGAGATCTAGCAGGCGAGCAGCTTTGTCGGCACCGGCGCCAACCACCTTGGTTCCGTCCTAGAAGAGGGAGCACAGCAGTGTTAGTGCGGAGGTCCACCACCTTGGTGGATCAAATGATGCAAAGGACTTACCGGAGACCAGCAGCAGTTCAATACAGGCGCTTCATGTTCAAAAAGGGCCTTCCCTTCACTCTGACCTTGTTCGTTGATCTCGTAGATGCGGACCTTCTTGTCCCAGGACGCGACAGCCAGATGGTCGGAATTGGGTGAGAACCGAAGATCCGAGATACTATCCTCCGGGGGATGATTCAACGTCACATCTTTGGAAATGTCGCCTGTCGTGTTGGTCTGAGCGCTCGTCGTGGACGCGCCCACGCCGCCGCTGAAGAGGGACATGTGGAGGGCGTGCGAGAGCTCCCAGCACAAAAGAGTTGGAGGGAAGATAGAGCCCGAGAAAGGATCTGAAAGGCAATGGTATCAGTTACTCAGATGGAAGAACAGATCGTGCCAGAAAGAAGGGAATTGACGGGTGGGCAGAAGCTGGAAAAAGTGACTGTCGATGCTGGAGACTTCGATACGCGATACTCGGCCCGGCAGAAAAGAGTTCACCGCCTACCATCGAGAACGGGCAGAAATGTTTTTTTTTTTTTTTTTTTTTTTTTTTTTTTTTTTTTTTTTTTTCTTGTTTTCAGTATTTATTCCTTAGAGAGTCATTATGACTAGGGGCCTAGCAGAAAAAAAGGTACTTGGTCAAATCGAATGCCAGATTTTTTAGTGATGTCTGGAGGGAAGGACCAGCAATAAGAGCTCGATGTGTATGGGATCCCGAGCATCAACTGTGTTCCAGTGAATCATTTGAAAGTGAAAGCGTCTTTTTCTGATGATTAATCATTATAGAGTATGTTCTAGTGGGAAATGGGAAGGAAATAGTAAAAACATGTTCTTCAAGGTTGCAGGTGAGGAAAGATCTCCGTGCTTCTACAATCATATCATTCGCGGTTTGTCTAGGTCTATTCAGCTCGGTAGGAATCAACTTTCCCACTAGGATTCCTTTCTCATCTCAATTCCAAATATGGGGGCTATTGTTGGATATCAACACATCCGACTGTATCCAATGGTATCCTGAAGCACAGCCAAAACCTTGTCATATCAATAGATCCATCATGACTTCGCCGGTTCAAAAGGAAAGAAATAGACAACGAGGACAATGCATCTGGTTGGAGCGGAGAGTGGAGAACGGATCCACTTGGCTGCATTGTTCCAGATCGACTGCACCAAGACTCATGACGCAGCGGAGTCGGATCCTATGGGATTTCAATCACCCAATGGGAAGACTCTATCTCGAGAGAATCCATCAAAGAGTCCTGGGTAACTTCCGAGGTCCTTGTGGACCTCAGTCGGCTCATCAATGGTGGCTTGGGGGAGTGATTCAATATGGGCTGATGTGTCGCGTGTGTATGACATCAGGGCGATCCGCTGGTCTTTCAACGAGTGAACAAATCAGAGAGTTTCTCGACTCACGTTAATCTCTGGAGCATGGATCATGAATCATGATAGGCGCCTCTCAATCAAACTGATTCTCCCAAAATAAGGTCGAGTGGAGTCGTCAGTGGGAATGCGGGGTGCAGCACGTAGATTGGTTGGAACCGGAACCAACCATCTTGATGTCTTTCGGAGGATCCGAGGATGCCGTGGGAGGGGAAGATGGGAGATTCAAAGAATGAATGGAAGTAGTAGTCATGAAGATGAGATGGATCTCATCATTCCATTATCCCAAGGTTCAAGCAATCCATTCGGATGGAATCCCCCTATTGAAGAGAGAAAAGATAATGATTCCAATGAATCCATGACGAACCCCCGCCTTGTGGTCACCTGCTCTTCCCCCTCTTCTCTTCCTCTTCTCTTTCTCGCTTCTTCCCTTCACTTCTTTTCCCTTCCCATCTTCCTTATCCCACATCATGTCTGCTCCACTCACCAAAGTTGATTCTGCCATCGCCGGCTTGTCCTTAGAGGACAAGGCCCCCGATTCCACCGAGAAAGAAGTCAAAAGGACTCACAGAAGGACCTCGTCACAATCTGACGGGGTGTGGAATATCAAGGATCTCGGTAAGTCGAATCGAATCGCCCAGGCATCCACGTCCATCACTCATAGTCCTCGAGAGGAACAAAAGATTGAAATCACTCTCCCCATCGAAACGCAGAAGACCGGATGGTAAGTTTCTGCATAATCCGTAGCATCCACTATGCTGATTCCAACAAGGAAACTCAACACCTCTCCTAATACCATCGAGGATCGGGATATTCTGAAGCTGAAACTCATCAATCCCCCCGTTAAGAAGATTGACTTGCACTTCCCTCTCGGTCTGGAGGTGACTGCCCGAAACATGAAGGGTGTCACCATCAAGGATGCGTTAGATGCCATCTACAAGCAATTCAAGAAGAAGGCAAGTCTCATTCCTAGAAACAGTTACCAGACACTCATCGATACAGGCGGATGATGAGTTGGACAAGCCCTACCTCGCTGGCTTCGAGTGGGACAAGGAGGAGTGCTGGACCCGTTTAATCGTCCACCAGAAGAAGGAAAACACTGCGCAACAACCAAGCACCAAGAAAACCAAAAAGAAGAACAAGGAAGAGACCGCATAGATCAGGGTCACCCAGTGACCAGACCAGGGCAAATCCAAGAGGAAGTCTACTTATGTTTCTTCCTTTTTTTTTTGATGCGTGGTCTCTCTGGTGAAGCATGGACACGAGCTACTCTTCTACAGCTTGTCACCAGTTCTATTTCCTCTTTCATTCTCCATAGTATGACTTCCTGTTCCCATCTGGGACCCTGATCGGCGGCTCTGTAAGTTCGTGCTTTCTCCTCTGGCTCTGGCATCTGAAGACCAAGAGAAAGCATGGGTTCGATCTTTAGCTTTGAGCTTTCGTGCTGTTCCTTGCTGTGTTTCCCAGTCGTTTCCGTTATCCCGGCTTATGCGATGTGATGGAACCCATGTGTCCGACATCAGCTCACTCCTTTGTATTATTTCAAATTTACACTAATTACACAGGGCTACTGTCAAGTAGAGTAGTGTAAAATCGAAGGGGTGATGTAGTCGACGTTGCAAGTGAGCTGGCGCTAAAGCCCACGCTGTATCCACTTCGGCCCACAATTCGCACTTAGTCGGCGTTAAGCCATGTACATAGTGGGTCATTGGGTCATGGCATTCCCCTATATGCAATAATTAATGTATATACATTGCTGCAAATCTTCAACGTACAGTACACTAGGACAAGGGCTAGGGAAAAAAGAAATGAAATTGAAAAAAAGAAAGAGACCCAGAATGGAAAATTGAATAACGGATCATACGTCAACATGAAAATGCAGAAATCAACGAGGGCGACCACTATCCCGAGCGCCAAAGAGAACGAGGACAATCTCATCGAGAATTGTCAAGACCAGGTGGGTATTCAGAGGACGGTTATTCAGCGTGGCAAAGATGCGACGTGCAGCAGCTTGAGCATTGGCCCGACCAACGACGTTGGCCGCCAGATCTGGAACCAAGGTGGCCAAGACGACGGTCGCCTCAGCACGACTTTTGAGTCGATCGGGAGTTGAGCGAGGGGGCACTTTGCGCAAAACGCCTCCAGGCCAAATGGTGTCGCGGGCGAGTGCGAGATAGCGCAGCAGGGAGTCTTCCTGGAAGAGAGTTCGAGCACCGTCGCGAACCTTACGCTCAATGGTTCCTCCAAGGAGCTGGTGTAAGACAACAACGACGGCGCGACCGCGGAGCCAGTTATTGCCGCGGTTCAGCTCGAACGCCTCCAGGAAAAGGTCACAGATAGGCTTGATGAAGGGCTCCAGCTCGCGGTCTTCAAAGGCGCTTAGCTCAGCTTCCGCCTCGGCGGTGGTGACGGCATCTTCAGAGGCAAGGCCCACATCTGGACCTGTACTGACACTGGTTTGATGCGTTGCCGCCGAAATCAGATTTTGGCCGGCTGTGGACAGCTGGTCTAGCACCCCAAAGTTGCCGAGAAAGTCGTCCATCCCGTCCGCGACGGAGTTGTAGATGCGCGTTACGAGATCTTTAGTTTCACCCTCGCCGCTGCGAGCGTTGGCATCCTCGCGGGGCAGAATGGCTTGCTGGGAAAGAAAAGCTCGCAGATCACGACTACGACAGACTTCGGGGACAAGGAGTAGTTTCTGAAGGTACCCTTCCAGGGCAAGACGCCGCTTCTGAAGAAACTCTCTTTGGAGTTTCATGACGACACGTCGACGAGGAAACTCTAAGTGCCGGACGGAGGCGTAGTTGAGGCGAAGCTTTTGATGGAGCTCGTGGAACTCGCTGTATCGACGAGCCACAGCCCATGAAGCGGCAGGCATTTGCTCTCCGGCATTCCGTTGCACTTCGATGACATCTATATTTTATGATTAGCGGAATGTTGAATCAATAAGAAAAGGTCAGGAGAGTATCTTACACATTGCAAACTCGCGACCGTCATCTTCCTCTTTGCCGACCACAATGGACTTGATTCGTACAGTTGATCGACCATACAGGCTGTTATCGCTCTCCTGTATGATATACTGTTGTCGTTGCATCTCCTTGCGGTGAATTTCACGCTGTATGCTAGCCTTAGACTTGTTCAAAATACGCAGCTCCGCGGTATTATTGGTCAATTCGGCTTTTCGGGTCAATGCCTCAACCACAGAATCCTGCGAGGTGAGTTTGTCGATGTCAACTGTAAGAGCCTCGATTGCTTCGGTGAGGCCGAGGTCACCGGGTGCAGCTTCATGAACCTCATCAGCTGGATTTTTTTCATCTCTGTCAATTGGTTCTTCATATTCATCCTCGATGAACTTTTGCTGGTCTGGAAAGAGGTCATCGTCAAAGACACCAAGTCGGGATCCATGATCGACCAGACCTAGCGAGGCAATGCTTTTCTTCGACTTTTCAGCAGGCAAAGCGTCCGTTCTAGGAGCCTCGGAAGAGTTTCCAAGAGAGACTTCCGTTCGATCCGGTCCCAAAAAAGACGAAGAAGAAGCGTCACTGCCTTTGAGATCTTCTGCCCTTCCGTTCTGTGGTTCGTTGGTGATAATGTCATTAAGAGCTGCTTCCATAGTTTCGAGGACCTGGCTCTGCGAAACCTCGTTGTCTCCATTATTGGAATCCTTTCCAGCGCTATGAGTGGACATTGCAAGGTGATCAGTGTCGTAGTCATCATCGAATAAAGGTGCCGAGCGTTCAGAATCCAGCGATCGTCGCGGTGAATCGTCATCATCGAACAATTTGCCCATGCCCCGAACATCGCTTGACGAAACAGCTGCTCGCCGAAGATCCTTAGATGGTCTATTGGCCGGCTGCGATGCAGTCCGAGAGAGAAGAGGAGGAAGTGGCCGCCTTTCGGGAGGCTCAATGGTGACTGCTGGTGGAGATGGTTCCTGAGTTGGCGCGTGGGATCCAGATGCCTCATCCGATGCGAGGTATTTCCAATATAAATCGGAATTCTTGAACTTTGGATAATATGTGCTTTCCATTTCATCCAACACAGCCGATTGTGCCATCAAAACCACAGTCCGGGCCTTGCGGTATTGCTCTGATGTCGCACGTTTTCCAGCGCTCAAAAATGTTTTGACTGTTCGGCGGGACTCCTCAGAGACCTTGAGTTCTGGCTTGGAGAGGTAGGCTTCACTCAAGAGTGCCATGTCGTTCCGATCGGCAGTCGTCCACGACATGGACGCGGTAGAAGACTCGTCTCCAAAGTCATCCTCTAGTGGATTTCGGAACCCGTCGACCACGATCCAAAATTGAACGAGAGTCATCAGGTGCTGGCGATCCATGAACTCCATGAAGTAAGACAGACCGGATGCATTGTGCATTACATCCACAAGTGAAGACTCATTTGTCGTGGGTTTGCTATCTTGCCGGGTATGTTTAGAGCCTGCATGCGAAGAACTTTGCCCGGCCGTAGATAATTTGAGTACCTTTTGATCTAGAACCCGTTTGCCTGTCTCGAGTCGCCGGAGATACACCTGGTCTTGGCCCTCAACCATGCTTTCCTGTTTCAATTGACTTGTCACAAGGGCACGGAACCGCCGAGCATCTGACAGGTTATTGCAGCGTCGAATAGCCCGTACAAACCGTTCAAACACCCGCTCTGAGTCGTGTGCTGCAAGTCGAGGAAAAGGCTGCCCGCGCTTTGATTTGGGCGCAGGCGACGCATGTTCATCCAGCGCAGCTCGTAGTTTGCGCACCGTCTTGCGATCTTGCAGGGCTGTTCTTCCATATGCCTCCATCAGCTGGTTCCAAGTGTCTGGGTCTGACAATGTGGTTACTAGTGGGAGCAATACAGCGCAAGAAACTATCTCTCGAATTAAGACCGTGACAATCCTGCTGTTTAAGACGCTTTCCGGAAACAGCTGAGGAAGGAGAGCCACGGCAATTCGACGCAGATACTCCTGCTGAACCTGCTTCGAATCAGAAGCAGCAAGGCCGACAGCAGGGTGCAGGCGGCCCTCTCGAAATTTATTGGCAACGGCCAAGTCCAGTTCTTCGGACTCTGTGACATTTCGATTTAGATTTCTTCCGCGTACAGAGCGCTCGGCCACATCAAACTCTCTCAGGTGAGCCGTAATGATTGGAAAGATTCTCGACACGACCAGTGAAATTAGGTCTTCTGCCAACAATCTATCGCGGAAGTTTTCTAATGAAACGCGAATCGTTCGATCGACTTCGTTCGCAAATGTAGGACTTGGACTGATGTTGCCGTACCACGAGGATACAAAGTCTCGAGTGACGAGAGATAGGAGTGCATCAATTTCCTCGGACACGACAAAGGATTCTGGATAGAGAGGACGAGGGCGATATCGTATGCTTTTCCTAACATTGAGAACCTCTTTACGCCAATTATTGGAAGTTATGAATGCCACCGAGACATTCCTCAAGGTCTGCGATCGATGATAATTTGGTCGAATGGTCAAAAGAAGGAGAGCCAGGAAAGCGACGGAGGTCAGCACGAATCCCAGTGCCAGGGCATAACCCAAATACCGAAGAATCGGCAACCAGCGCACCACCAATCCCCACGCGATAAAGCCGCCGATGCCAGCTAAGAGTAGATCGCGACGCTGAAGGGCCATTCTCCCCAGGCACGCATGAGAGCGCCACGTCTCATAACGGTCGCGCGGCCCAGATTAGGAGTGAAGAGCTCAACTGGACATTGACGGCGGAGTCGAGCCGAGTCGTGTTGTAGAGAAATGGCGGTGAAGCCGTCAAATCATCGGTAATTCCGATTTAAAGAAAGTGATCGGAAGATTCGAGAAAAGGAATCAAACTAAGGTCGTAGCAATAGCAGATCCAAAAACCGAAATCATTCATTGATGATCCCACTCCATGAGGATCCCGTGACCGCAACGTCATTTGTTTACTTAATCGATGGACACACCTCGTCTCAATCCAGTTTCCCCCTCTTCTGCATCTCTTGCCCTTTAACTCTTGCGTTGCCCCCAAAAACCCGACACCATGGCCAGCCTGAGCGACTTTGTCGATCTTTCTGCCCCTTCCCTGGCGGGTATGTCTCCTTCTCCAACCCCAGCTCATCTCCGCATTTGCATGTGATTGACCCCCAACAGTGGCTGCCGCAAGCATTGCGTTCAACCCTATATTTTGGAAGTAGGTGATTTATCAAACTATGCAATCTTGTGACAGAGCCGAGGAAAGCTGATCTCTCTATCTTTAAAGTGTGACTGCCCGCGCAGGTTCGTAAACTTCGACTCCACTCGAGGCGCTCATTTTACAACGCGGCTAACTCCAGCCGTGGACAGAATACAATTACCACATCCTGACCAAGATATTTGGAGATCCCTATCGAGGATGTTACTTTCTCGCCTTTACAATCTTTTCTTTGGGCATCTTGCGCGACCACATTTACCAACTGGCTCTAGCTGACCAGCCTTTCTATGCCCCAGTGCACCAGCCTCTCCTGGGCGGTGCCCTGTTCGCAACGGGCTCAATCCTTGTCCTCTCCAGTATGTGGGCTCTCGGTGTGACTGGTACCTACCTGGGTGACTACTTTGGCATTCTCATGGACGCTCCTGTCACCGGTTTCCCGTTTAACGTGACCGGCTCGCCAATGTACTGGGGTAGCACCATGAACTTTCTGGGAGTCGCTTTGTACACGGGCAAAGTGGCCGGAGTTCTCCTGACCGCCGAGGTTTTCGTGATTTACTGGTTTGCCCTACAGTGGGAAGAGTAAGCTATTGTTTTGACTTCCGAGAGAAGCCTGCTGATCCTTGGAATATAGCCCCTTCACGAGCGAAATCTATGCCAAGCGTGAGCGTGAGCGCTCTAAGCAGCAAGGCGGCAAGAAACAGTAAACACTCTGTTGGTTAGATGGGCTGGCCCAGACATTCCGGGCATTCAACATTCTAAGCCCGCGCACGAGACAACTTGGCACAGGTCCAGATATAAGCGATCAACCCTGTCACTGGCCAAGAACCGACCTTTCGGACACAAGATGGCAATTCCCCAGCACACGGACGCATCCAAATCTTCAACGATGCTGGAAAAGTAGACGATAGACATTAGCTTTGTCCATTTCTAGAGTGGGCAGTTTCGGCTTTGAGGGGCGCGAATCCTCATTTCATTTCCCTTACGCGACTGCAAGAAGATATTTTACCCACCCATAGCGACAATGACTCCGATACAACATTTTACCAGCCCCAATCAGACCGTAGACTCGCCTTGTGTGGTTTTGTCGTGGAGTGTTAATGAGTTCTTTCTGTGATGTGATGGAAGACCATCTGGTTGCTCCAGGAATGAATGCGATATCTTAATTTGATTTCTCGAATTTATCTAGAGTGACGAGTCGACCTGCAGTGTACGCTGCAAGTAGATCATTGTTCATTCCTGGTATGAGAATGGAATCTGTTCCTCATAGCCTGTTTGAAGTGAAAAGGTTACAGCAGCCCCAGACGCTTTGCTATCGAGCAGTCAATTGGAAGAAGCAGCGTTGATTTAGCTGTACCACCGTTACTAATATAGGGTTTCTGGCTGAACTAGACGATCTACGCTCATCGCTAGCTAGCCAAAGCTAGGGCGGAAGATATCTTTTCTTATAATAGGACTGGTGATAGGTAATAGGTGATATATATAGTTGGATTGGACTGTAATAATCTCTCACCAAATAGGTGAATCTCCCACGCCACACAAAGATCTTATTCTGATATTCAAACGCGTTCAAAAAGCATTGACTTGACCAGTTCCATTTTCAAAAGGGTATATCGACATTGCATGGGCCAGGGCGCTCGGCATCGCCGTTAGTGACCAAACACTCCAACAACACCACGCTATGAGAAGTAAAGGCAAGATGAGGGACTGATGAGAAGCTCTATACATCGGACCCGAGAAAACATGGAGAAGAAGAAAAAGGAAAAAAGGGTTGGAGAGTTTGGGCATTCACGCACGCCGTCCACGACCTCTCTTACCCGTAGTCCGACTGTCATCGACTGTCTCCACCTCATCTTCGTCCGTCCCCTTCTTAAGATCCTCGCCTTCCGCAAGACCCCATTGCTCACGATCGTACCAGTCCTCGCCATCACTCATCTCACCAACATGCCCTTCGGTCTTGCACCAATCCAGCACGTTGGCCTTCATGCGGCAGGCCCGGAGCAAAGACTCATGCATGTGCTCGAATCCACGCACGGTCTCCTCCTGTTTCTGGATGTAAGACCATAGAAGACGACGAGTTTCCTCAGCTTCTGCCGCGGGAAGACCAAAATTGGCGTCGGGAAGAATACCATTTGGGATGAGAAAGAGGGGATGAGGAATGGGAAGAGTACTGGATGTGTCTGCGGAGGAAATGGGAGACTGGTTCCCAGGGTACGTAGCATTGGTTTGGGCCCGAGTTGTCATCCGCCGTGGTGGCTCAGGCGAGGAGCCATCATGCATTTCTGCATCTTGCTCAATCTCATCTTCGTGCGCCTCGGTTCTTTCTGGGTGTGCTGTTTCAGAACCACCGTTTTCTCCATCTTGGGACATATCCATTTCATCTCGATTTTCCGCAGAGCCCGCATTTTCGCTGCCATCCAGTATAGGATTGGATTTGCTCTCCTCCACCGATTCGTTCCCCCCAGTGGAATGCGGCGGAAGATCGTTGACTGGACCATCGGCTTCTTCCGATTTGGGTTCCTTAAAATTCTCATGGTCATTGTTCACAGATGGATTTCCCGACTCTTGTGGCTTTGAGATCATCTCAGCGCTCCTCTCCGCAACCTCATTGCGGGCCTGATTCGCGTCCTGCGTAGATCCTTTGGCAAAACGAGCTTCTTCTGTGTCGAAGCCGCCATTGGCAGACGGCAGCCCTTTTGTACTTTGCCTCTGGTGTTCACCGGGTGTGATAAGACTGTCGTCCACAATTCTAGGCTCAAATATCCAACGATCTTCGAGGGTCTCAGTAGCACCACACGGCATCCAGGCGGCATCACCCAAAAACCGTTGATGGAGATTCCGAGCCTGCCATAAAAGAGCACGTTCTTGGCGCAGTTTCTCCTCAACGGCTCCTGTCATGCGTTCGAGAGCCTCGGAAGTGTACGGTTGCGACAATGAAGGATGTGTTGGTAGTTCGGAGGGGTGCTTCAGGGGACATAAAAGTGCTGCGTATCAGCATCGTCAGCAATCTGCGAATGACTTAAGTAGTCTAATTAAGAGGAGCGGGATCACCAACACTCCAGTGCAATCCCCGAAAACGGATTCTCTTCGGCTGCCGCGGCGTCGGCTTCAGAATCTTCATCCTCCTCTAGGAGTTCATCGCCTTCGGAATCATAACGGGGAGGATTTCGCCGAAGGATATGACGAGTGTAGCCAGCGTGCTCAATTCTCTAGAACGATGAAAAGAAAGGGAATGTCAGTGATCAGATTCTCCAGACGCGCGTGGAGGAGAATTTCCCCACGATTCAGTAACGAGGGGAAGAGCACGCACTTCTTTATAAAAGTTTTCTGCATCGATATATCCCAGAGCGCCTTCTCGAACATATTTTGCGTTTGCCCTCATTTTATTTCCGCGATTCGTGGGCTGCATGATGGGATCGTCCGGACCCGAATCTGGTAGGAAGGACATCAGCAACTGGGCATACTCTGCACAAGTACTGTTGAAGATTAACCTACCGTCGCGCTCCCTGCGCAGTGCTCGCTTCATACCGACAATTGTATCGGCAATCAGCGCGGCTTGGGTCGTCATGGCTACGGGTCTGCGGACAAGAGCGTTGATTCAGACACGTCTGGTGGCGCGAAAAGCGGGGTCTGAGGTGATAAAGCGGGGATTTGAGATAATCTAGTGAGATATGTCCCAATGTGCAGACTGGAGGAAGCCAGAACGCCAGATTTGGAGAGATTATTCTCGGTACTGAACGACACGAGCAGATGTGACGAAGCTCGCGGAGAAGCTGATCGCCGCTAGCCGCTTCAGGATGGATAGCGATAAGGACTGAGCACGTGAGTAGCCCATTATCAGTTGCTGATCTAAAGACAAGACAATTTTGCAGGAATAGGGAATTTCCAATCTACATTTATCTATTGTGTGATCTATCCATCTCAGAAGCTAAGCTAGGATGAGTAGTCATTCTTGGTTGGCTTAGGGTATCGCGAAAGTATCGACTATAGAGTTTCATGCGCGATACACCAACAAGATATACTTTCGCTGCAATTCTCATGGAATGTATTTGCATACTCCGTTCACAACCGATAATCAGCCACCGGTTTATTAAAGGTAGCTAAGAAAGGAAAGACCAGTCCAACATAGGGAATGGGGTTCATGGAAGTTCTGAGAGGCTTGGGATAAGTCATCATTGATGGAAATCAAGCCCAAGGGCCATTTACATGTCTTATTTGATATGCTTGGACTTATTTAACTGGCTAGAATGGTATCCAGCAAAGGCCTCAATCCTCTGCATCAACCCAAACCAAGATTCCCTTCTTGTCTGCACGCATGTCACCTGTCGGAAGAACACGGAGGGTCTTGTTGAAGTAAGTATCGACCACCACGAGTTGAGGTTGGATCCACAGTCCACGCCTTGCAGCCAGAATGTTGTATTGCACTGTATGGCGACTCAGTGGAACAAGCTGGATGACGGTAGTCTTGGGCCCGCTGAACGCGAAGTGCTCACTAGCTTCCATCATCATATTGAAAGTGAGAAAGTGAGTAGACGGATTCTCCAGTGTGTATTCCAAATGGATTAGACCAGCCAAGGCATTGGAGGCCGAGGCCGAGGCCAGAATGCGAGGCTCGCCCATTGGAACGACAAACCGAGGGATGTCAAGGGTGGTGGTGGTCAGGTCGCCTCCAGACTCACGCCTCCAGGTAACCTCTAAAACCAAGTTGAGTGCCGACGGTCGACGATCCCCCAATGACAGCTTTTGGATGTCACAAGAAAAGTTAGACTCGCGTAGCTCCTCAGGTGCTATCTGTGCTGTCGCTGGGCTGACAAGAACTTCCGGCTCGATGTTGCAGATGGTACCGCCGCTTAAGCTTATCAATTTCAACGACATCTCTTCAATCACAAGACGTTCCAGCGCAAAAGAAACAACCTTGGAGTTAAGGTGCCACCGTTGTGACAAGCCGCACGGGGATGCTGTGGAGCTGTCCCCAGCCAAGGCATCGCCGACTGAAAAGAAATCTGGCCAGCGTTGAGGGTGGATATCAGGGAGGAAATCATAGTTGGCTTCGAATGGCCGAACAAAAGAAAGATTCACAGTAATTGCCTTGATGATGGGTGTTTGAATATCGGACACCAGGTTGTATGTGGCGGAAACTTCAAGTGTGTAGTTGGCAGCATCTTGGCTGTCAGCCACCACAACGACGAGATCCTTTTCAGAAGAATGTTGCATGACCCCGACAGCTTGCTTTAAGTAATGAGCTGGGCCTTCTGTGGGAGAGCTTTTCCCTGATTCTGTGGTTTGTCGACGGTCTTCGTCATCTAGCCATTGAAGCTTCGCTGCTGATTCTGGACTGCCGAAAAGTCGAATCTCGGCCGACACATCGGCAGCTTCGTCTTCTTCATTATGTATACTGATTTGAAGAGCGACTCTTTCATTGGTATAGTAGGTATCTTTGAGGTTGGGGGTCGAGATGCGTATTTTGGGCGGTTTCGGCAGAATTCTGCAACGCCCTGTCTCTCGGTCCTTGCCAACTCGGCGACAAGACGGGCCTTTTGTGGTTTGCTGCCACCAATAGGAGTCGCGCATGTTGTGATCGGTGATCACATATGCAAGGTCGAACATTTCTTCTTCTACTGACATTGTGATAGAAGCAACTTGTGCCTCGCCAGCTTCGCGAGGGGTACAAGTGAGATTGAAGACCTTGGTCTGGGAAGGTCCGATTGTCAAGTCAGCCACACCGACAAGCGTTGGCAAGACACCTGTGGGAGACTGAGGAGATGGTTCGCCTAGACTGCTAGACTCACGGAGTGATATTGACGAAATGCAGCAAGGAGTCGTGGCGTCGGCATCTTGGTTTTGGTCGGACTGAAGCTTCAAAGGTCGAAGACACCCTTCAAATACGAGCTTCACCTCGGAAAGCTTGATGGGAGCGCACGACTCGTGAGCGAATGATGAGATGATGAGCTGAGCCTGCAAGGGCTCACCAACGTTTCCCTCGGGTTTCTCAAAGACGAGTGATGCGGTCACTAAGATCCATCATGAGCGAGAACTTAAGATCCAGCTTTAGAAAGAATGGTAACTTACAGCTTGTCGTGACATCCTCCGCACGGAGAGCCACAGAGGGCGTTGGTTTCTCTGAACCAAGACCTTCAAGACTCCTGTGAAGGTCATAATGCCAGCTGGCACGTGGCGGGAAAACTGGAGCGTAGAATGAGCTTTATTGTGCACATGCTGAACATAGACATAAGAAACAGTAACCTACCCTTACTGAGGAGCTCCCAATCAACCCGCAACACGGTTTCACTATCCTGTACCTGCACAGCTGATTCCCTCAAAGCCCATGCAAACTTTTCCATTAGCTGCCACCAGCCAGCATACCGCCAGCTAAGAGTTGACCATCGGGGCTGAAGAATACTGTACGCTTCAGACCATGAGCCGATGCGCATGTACTCTTCCGCAAGCTCAAGACTCAGACTCTCCACTTTTCGGGTTTGATGCCGCTTTGAGAACTCCCCGAGGGCATCACTGAGCGTACTCAATATTAGACCGGAGTGATCGAACCCCGTTTCTCCCGATCGAGGGGCTTCAAGGTGTGGTTCAGGTACGAGATAAGTGTCGTACAGATGGGACTTGCTGGCAACTTGGGAAGCTGGAGATTGCTCTGGAGGAACTCGATCCTCGTTCGGAATCCACTCTGCCAGCAGTCGGCGACCTTTGGTATGTTTCGCCGAGCGATTCAGCCAATAGCCTTCGTGGTGAAGTTGTTCCCAAGGATGCACACGTTCGCCGATAGGAATAGATTTTTCTGGGGCACTGAGAATGACGGATTCGATCACTTGGCCATGCGAAGCTTCAGAAGCAAATGGGATTCCTGCGCGGCGAATCAGTTGGGCCATGATCATGGACCAGCGTGCTTCCCAAGCTTCCCACCCATAGCTTTTACTGCCTTTGCCTCTGCGATCAACGATGTCTTTGGTGCGAACTCGATGATCCACCCAGAAGCGTGCCGCAGCCGTTGTCTGGCTTGTCCACAAGAGACAGCGAATTATACGAATGGCCAGAGCATCGCCCAGAAGACGAGCATCGTTGAAGCGAACATTCCAGCCTGCGATATTTTCAAACACTTCTTGCCCAAACAATGTATCGTATGCACTCTCATAGTTTCGACAGGCTGCATCCATCTCTTGGCGGAACTCGGCAAAGATCCCAAGCTTGAACTCATACCGGACATTCCACCCCTGCAATGATAAGGACTGGGAAGTTCCGCTTGTTGGTGGCGCGGTTGGCGGTGGTATACTACCTCTGTTGCGTTTGCGACGGGCATGCTTAGACAGATCCCGGTAGTATTCTACAACCGATGGTTGCAATAGGGAGAACAAGGATTTCACAAAGTCCTTCAGCTCGGATGATGTGGCATCGGGGGGAATCATGAAAATGGATTTTGGGTCCAAATTTGTCGCTCTTCGAATCCCCGCAACCCGGTCATCAATTTCGCCAATGTAGCCCCCATCGCCCTCTTCTGATATCAAAACGGTCAGAAATCGGGGTTTCGCCCCAGAAGACGCCCATTCCTTCTGCAGTCCATTGATCTCAATTTTCAATTGATTGTCCCGAAGTGTATTCATATTTGGATCCAAGGAAAACGGGAAGAAGTTGACCACTGCTGCGGGGATGAGGTCTTGGTGTTTCATCACCCACAACGGAGTGAGTAGACCATCGGGAAAGGTGGGCGAACCAGGGGTTAGAGGTGAGATGGGTGAATGAAGATTCGGAGTTGTATTGGATGTTGAGAGCGCATTGTCGGGATTGGCAGTAGGGCTTGCAGGAGTTGAGCTTTGCGGGGGATTTGCTTTCCTTGGCGGGAGTTGGTAGGACTATGGCGTTGTGAGTACCTAGCCTCGGTGGTATTGACCACGGCAAAGACTTACTCGACCGATACTCTTAATTCTGTATCCTATGCGCGGGGAGGTGGGATTATCATTTGAGCTCGGCCCCGCTCTCCAAGGCATCTGGGAGCCATCCTCTTCCAAAAGCACGCTCCGAAGCTCTTCTGCTACCGCCCCGCTTAACGGGGGGAAATCCGAGAATATTTTGGGACCCTTCTCCTTCAGTAAGGGATAGTTGACGGAAGATCCATTCCCCACATTCGAGTCCGCCTCTAGTCCTGACAGAAGGACTAAAGGGAGGTTATGGTTGACGTAGTTTTCCGGATAGGCGTCCATTGCGGACAATGGCACAAAACACGAGCGCAATCACCGCATATCTGATTGAGCGACCACGAGTGAGAGTCAATAGGGACTGGATACCTGGAGGGGGGTTGATTGAGGAGAGAGAATCCGAATCCTAATCCTGTGGGAGAAGACGCAATGATTCCAGTCATTGTAGTTTGGGTTGATACTGCCGGACCCCGGCGGGCGGTCAACCAGATATACCTCTGATTATTGACTTGATCATCATCACCGGCGAGATATAGATCGATCAGAGATCCTTCTTAGACTTGCTCTCATGTTGCCGCTTCTTTTAATCTACAATTATCCTGGGGTGCAATCAGTGGATATATTGCATGAAATCTATGGTAGCTAAGGATAGTTACCATGTAGGCACCGAGTAGATAAAAACATCCATATAAGCAGAGAAGCGTAGAAATCAAGATTGATATCTTAGTGATATAAAGGAAACCCCTACTATATAATAATATACGCAGCAGCACGGAGTCCTCCGTATCTTACCTGATTCTAACTGAGGTGGATGCGGTTATCCATTCCGAATATGGACTGCCGATCGGGGTTGAGAACTCAGCGAAGGAAATCTGGCCAAGCGATAAGGATTTTGGACTTTAATTCCACGTGGAGGTACTTAGTACAGTACACACAGATTTCATATTATATTTCATCTGGAGCTTGCTCACTGTACCCTGAGCGCTTGTGCCCAGAACCATGGTTAATTCTCGGTCTCACACGGATAAGAGCCATGGATCGGAGCCATCAATACCCCATTCGGGAAGGGGGGTAATTGTCGTAAATAAATGGGAAATTGGGGATCCATTCGGTGGAGTCGAAAGCACGAACGCTAATGAACCCCCCCATTATCCCATTCGCAAAAAAAAATTATAACTCTCGGAGTTTATTTACGACTATTCGTTCCTTAAACCTTCTCTTCTTCTTCCCCCCTCTCCACGGAGTACAGTCCCTTTCCCCAGCCGCCATACTCCATAGTCGGAGATAGATCTCATTGATCATCGCCCCACGTTCAGGGTGTACTCCGTAAGGGGGTCTCTTTGCGCAAACCAAACTGCAGCGGATCATGCGTGCACCCTTACCTGCATATCTGGTTGATCTCCGGGGCGTTGCAGTTTGACTCGATCTCCATTAACTAGTGGACACTATGCAGTTGAAGGACGATGTCCCGGCAATACCAAAGCAGGCGGAATCGGCGCTGCTCACTCGCCGTCGTCGTCGAAAGTCTCTTCCCTCACGAGCGCAGGGCGCAAATCCGGCGGATCCAACGTCACCAGAGGTTATTTCCTCGTTAATCTCCTCTTTATCTACGATTTCTGTGCCCCTGAATTCGCACTTCGAGACCATCCCACGGATAGACTCCAAGGATTCTTCGGACCCTGGTTTGCCCGAGGTGCCACACACTGCGCCCTGCTTTACGGTCCCCCCTTCCCACCAGCATGGCTTTGGCATGAGCTACGGTGCATATTCGACGGCTGAAGAGCCCCCTCACAGCCCGTTCTTGCACCCTGATGATGCGGCTTCCTCCCCCGTTATTCGCATGGCTAGAGCGCCACCATCGCCCAAGTCACCCAAATCCCCCCGTTCACCACGATTCAAGCCTTTCAACAGGGCCGCCGATTCATCCCCTCGCCCAGCTTCGAGGGATTCACATTCATCGGCAAGGGCCGCACCAGACGATTCAGCATTCGGTATGATCAGCGCCGAACCAGGCCCCTGTCTCTCCACCGCCGTCAGCATCGCGTCCAACAGCTCAACCGGGCGGACAAGGAGTTTAAAAGGTCAATTTGGGCTGTTGAAGAAACCATCCCGAGAGTTTGGAAGCGAGAAGGACTCACAGACCGAACGATTGCGAAAGACGAACAGTCTGAACGAGGGCTTGCGACACAACACCCCGCGCACTCGCGCTAGTCTGCGCTCAATACATTCCATGGCGAACGTAGCGGAGGAGATTGGCTCCAATGGTGTGAAGGAGGAACAGAGCGAGGATCCGGTCGCAAGTACTCCGCCAACATGGGATCACCCATCGGTTCAGACCACCCCGGACAACCACACCAACCCTGGAGGTATCGGCAGTGGTCGGATCATTCCGACGCGTGATTCTTCCTTGCGACATCGGCATAGTCAGTCGTCGAGCTCGAAGCCCCGAAGGTCTGCTCGTCACAGCCGCTACTCGTCGACGGCGAGTAAAGATTCAACGGCGGAGAATGGCTCTCCAGGAACGAGCAATGATGCAGAGCAAGTGACCCGAAGGATTCAAGAGATAAAGGATCAGCAGCAGAAGATTAAAACCGAACTGGAAGTCGATGACAGCCCCGGGAAATTAACAAACTCAACTTCCGCAAAGCAAACGAAGCCTCCGCCACCGCGCAACGGTAGCAACACAGATCAAAGCCGCCTGGTATCCAATGGACATCAAGGAGGGGAGCAGCCTGTTCTCACTGATAGTGCTCCCTCACCGTCGATCATGACGGGGAAGAGTCGATCGAAGTTTGGGACCCCTTTGGCGTCGAAGCCCACAAACTTTTCTCCCCAGGTTGCGAAAGCACCATCTGACAAAGTTGAGCAAGAGAAACGGTACAGGCGATCGCAGGAACCGATCACACCGACCCGGAATCACCGTCGTGCGCCATCCGGCTCGGTTATGACCGGCCGGTCTTCGCTCAACCATGAACGACCATCAAGTGCAGATTCGATTGATCTCGCGGTACAAGATTATGTCTTCTCGCCAAAACTGACACAGACCGTCGTGCACCCCACCACGGGTCGTACTATCACCTTTTCAGAGGTGGGAAACCCCAAGGGTCACGTTGTTCTATGTTGTCTCGGAATGGGACTCACTCGTTATCTACCGGCTTTTTATGATGAACTAGCCCGGACGCTTAATCTACGCCTGGTCACTTTAGATCGCCCTGGTGTTGGTGAGAGCGGTTCGCTTGGGTTAGATGAACCCAGCACCCCTCTCAGCTGGCCTGGTGAGTCTACATTGTACCACGCCACTACCATGTTCATATACACTGACCAAAGAAACCAGATGATGTGGCTATCGTGTGCAACTATTTACGGGTGACCAAGTTTTCCATTCTTGCCCATTCAGCCGGAGCCATCTACGCTTTGGCAACCGCCCTTCGAATCCCGCAGCATATTCGTGGACGCATTCATCTCCTGGCGCCATGGATCCCCCCTTCTCAACTCTCTAGCATTGGCTCTCAAAAAGAACCCGCTCCGAATAATGCCGTTCCATACTCGCAGCGGATTCTCCGTGCCCTCCCCACCTCCCTTCTCAAAGTGGCCAATACTAGTTTTATGAGCGCCACCAGTGCCAGCATCACCACAAGCCTTCCAAAGTCCCCAAAGCGAGCCAAACGAAAAGCCGCCAAAGAAATGGCCAATCCGGATGCAATGGCCGATAATGCTTCGAGCATGGATGTTGATATCCATGAAAAGGTAGAGGATCCATCGGCACTCAGTGCTTCAAAGCCATCGGCTGCCCCTCATGCCTCGTCTCGAAGAAGTGACACGACCCTCGGATCTCGCATCAAATCTCCGGAGGAAGAGCTTCAACGCCAACAAGACTACGATACCCGACTGACCCACAAGATTTGGGAGCTTGCCACTACCAACGCCAACCCGGCCGTGGACCTCTTGATCTGCCTGGAACGACGCCAGACAATTGGGTTTCGCTACGTGGACATCACTCGAAGTACAGTGATTCATCATGGTAGCAAAGATACTCGCGTGCCAGTGGATAACGTCCAGTGGCTGGGGAAGACGATGCGTCGCTGCGAGGTGCGAATTCTTGAAGGGGAAGGCCACGGTCTCATGGCATCCGCGGGAGTCATGGGCAGCGTTTTGACAGAAATTGCCAAGGAGTGGGAGGACTGGACGACCATCGTCCAGGGCAAGCGCAGAGCTGTTGCTCATCAAGCTTCCCGTCCTGGCCTTTCCATTCATACTTGATCAGCAATCTTTCTCTCCTTCATCGACGGGACTGTTACACTGGAACTCCGCACTCTTTTCATTTCTCTCGCGAGTCGGCCCTATGCGTTACGTCCTACGCAACCATTGACCCCGGTGGTCATCCTCTCGTTCATCACCTTCCTTTGACAACGCCGCAGCTGGATCTGTGGTATTTTCTCCAATGATTTGCTCCCCGACTTTAACACTACCCCTACTTGACCATATTTTCATTGCCCCATACATCAACTTAATAGTGGCCGATGTACGCCCTGTCTATGGAACATCTCACGAGGAGTCATCTCCAGAGCGAAAATCTTGTGATTCAGCACAATACCCATGTTTAATGCTAGCTTTATTATTTAATAAGAATTAAATAATTTTTGGTGCTCATGACGTCGCCCAACTCCCTGCCAAGCATCGCGTCGCCCGCGTCCCGCATTCTGGGAGACGTGCGGCCCCTAGAATCCCGATCACTCCCCACTTCCCCTGATTCCACCCTGATGTCTTATAGGAGAACATACCAACTCCAGTCTTGATTCATCTCACGCCGGATTCCGTGCACGCCACAGGCGGAATTGCCGAAGCTTGATCGGTACATTTCTTGGCATTTGGAACCCTTGTCACATTGCGCGGAGCCTCATCTCGTTGGACCCTGCGCTGTCAATGCTCGAGCACTCAGTGGCTCATAGGTTATCTTTGGTCTGAGTACCTGCTTTCCTGTAACACCGGCTACAGAAAGTGGTGCTCAAGATGCCTTCTCAGCGGCGGGTCAAGCTTCTGATGATCGCGGTCGTCGCGATCATCGTGCTCTCATTTTACTATTCGGTATGGCTGGCCGACTTCATTCCACCGAGCCTGTGTCTTTTGCTATATCCATCTAACATGTCCCTCGTCTCTTTCCTCAGGGCGAAGCTAGCAAAATCCAGAACCAAAAATTCTACCGATCCACACTCGAAGCGATGAAGGCCAAAGAGGACGCTCGACATTCGAAAACGAAGGAAAAGATCCAAGAAGCCATGCGCCACCCCGGCGGAAAAGATTTCGATGGATCAGCAGACAAAGCCGACATCCCACGACCCCCGGTGCCGGCAGCAAAGGAGGATAATGTGGAAATGGAAGAAATTTCTATTGCGGGGCGGACCAAAATGACCGTTCCCAAAAGGAAGGGTAGCGAGAATCAGGAGGTACAAGCATCGCTGTCGGACTCGGGCACAGAAGCCCCGAAGGAGGAAGTTGTGGATCATCAAGAGGCGAAGAGCGAGCTGAACGCCATTCTCAAGAAGTCTCCTAGTATGTCTTTTCCCCGCGCATGGATTCACTGTGGCCACCAGAAACTGACCAGCTGGTCAATACCAAATAGTCATCATCTTTTCCAAGTCCTACTGCCCTTACAGCAAGAAAGCCAAATCGATCCTCCTTGACGGATACACGATTTCGCCCAAGCCGTTCGTTGTGGAGTTGGACCTACATCCCATCGGACCCAATCTGCAGGAACTTCTCGAGCAGAATACCGGCCGTCGCACTGTACCTAACATCCTAGTGAACGGGAAGAGTATTGGTGGTGGGGACGACATTGCGGCCCTGGACGAAAGTGACGAACTGGCATCGAAGCTGCGGGCACTAGGGGGTAAATGGATCGTCGATGTATCACGAAGCCAACCACGGGAACATCAGCAGCTGTGAGATTGCTATGGAAATTGCTTTACTTCACTACTTGTACATAAGAAATAATATAATCAGTCATGTGATGATAAGCGTTGCGATAAGAAACCCTACGCTAATCCCGGTTGGGCCCTAAGCGACGCACAATCCCGTGACTAGAATTTCGCTCCACCAACAAGCCCAACCCGAATTTTGAACCTCTCGACATCGACAATTCCACCCTCCGGCCAATTCCACCCACGCAGTCAAGATGCGGTACATTCACTCCGAGGAACGGCTGCCCATTCCGGACAATGGTGAGCTTGCGAAATTTCCCTTGATTTTTTCAGACGGAGAACGTGGTATGGGGACAAAGTGGGAGATGGTCGCACATTAAGCAATTCTCATGAACGAGAATGCTCGATCGCAACGGCACATCATATCGCTTTTGGAGGACCTGGATACCAGCGACACTCTCGGAGGAAATCTTTGCCCGGCCTGTTCGACAAGATGCCGCGAGGCATGAGCAATCGAACTTTTTGGGAACTTCGGACTGACTCGTGATGTTCTCCCTCTACAGTGAAGGTTCACATTCGTTCGCGCATTGTGACCGTCGAGGGTCCCCGCGGCAAGCTCGTTAAGGACCTCTCCCACATCGCCGTCACCTTCGGTCGCCCCGAGAAGAACATCATCTCGATTGAGCTGCACCACGGTGCCCGCAAGGGTGTCGCTACCCTCCGTACCGTCCGCACCATCATTAACAACTTGATCATCGGTGTCACCCGTGGCTTCCTGTACAAGATGCGCTACGTCTACGCTCACTTTCCCATCAACGTCAACATCGAGAAGAACCCCGAGACCGACCGCGCTGAGATTGAGATCCGGTATGGATTATGTACTTGATCATACCCACGATGATCCCGCTGACTGTTCTCTTTCCCAGTAACTTCTTGGGTGAGAAGTACGTGCGCCGCGTGACTGCCCAGCCTGGTGTTGAGGTTGCCCCCTCGGCCAACGTCAAGGATGAGCTCCAGCTCTCCGGTAACTCTCTGGAGGGTGTCTCCCAGAGTGCCGCCGACATCCAGCAGATCTGCCGTGTCCGGAACAAGGATATCCGTAAGGTATGTCAAGCGATCATCTCCGCATAGTTCTTTGATCCCAACTAACACGATCTAGTTCCTTGACGGTCTGTATGTGTCGGAGCGGGGCAACATTGTCGAGGAGTAAAGAATGACCTTGATGGGTTCGGGTGTCCGGGAGAGCTTCTTTTTTAATTTCGCCTACTTGCATATAGGGAAGCAAAGCGAAATGACAAAAATCAAACGACTTGCAAATTCATGATTTTCCTCCTGTGACTTTGTATACTTCGTAGTCGGGGCGAGAGCGGTCAAGAAGAAATCACGAGCAAGCGACATTCGCGATCTTCCTCCACTCCTTTGCGCCACTTGGCCTGCACTTCGCACCTTCCCATCCTCTAAATTACATCTGATCGCTTGCTTTCGCGCCACTGCATGCGCGTGACGCCCATGACATGTGAATGTCCCGCTCCGCCGGTAGCTTCCCCCACCGAGTAGGATTTCTTCGACCTGGCAAAATGGGGTCTTGGCTACACGGGCTATGGAGCGTGGTATCCGCGATCTTCAGTATGATGCTTGATGTCGCGCAGTTCTGGAAACAGGTGGGTGTTATTCCCGAGGCTGCACGACGGGGGGACTACGCACCCGACGGAGTCCTTCCAGGCACTGGCAAAGTCGTGAAATGCAATCTCACAACCCTCATAGAATCTTCTGACGTGGTGGCGATCACAATCGCCTCGAGCCCGGCTCTTCAAGACGCTTGCGACGGCCCAAACCTACGAGGAGTGGGAAGAAGCTGCGTTCCAGCTGGATGAGCTTCTGAGCACGGACTTGTGGTACGACATACAACGTCCTCGAGGGAGCTTGATACGATCGTGATTAACCAATGCTTAGGCGACAAAACCCCGTTAGTCGACACTATGATTACCGTCTGATTCTCGGCAGGTTGGAGGCGCTGATGGGAGCTCGTGAGCGAATGGACATCCTGACTCTGGCGAATCTGCTTCGCTCGGGGCTGGTCCGCAACCTGGGCAACATCACCTCCACCAAACTTTTTACCCATGCCTACGCGGGTACAAAGCTCCTCATTGACGACTACATCACGCAAGTTGCATTGTCTATTCAGTATGTGACTTCGCTACAGCCAGACCCGAAGCAGGAGACCAAATTTACGCCGCAGGCAAAACTTGAATTACTACATGATACACGCCAGGCCTTTGGACGCACGACCTTGCTCTTGCAAGGGGGGTCGGCCTTTGGGCTGTGCCACATCGGTGTTGTGAAGGCGTTGCATCTGCAGGGATTGTTGCCTCGGATCATCACAGGTACCGCCACAGGTGCTATGATTGCGGCTCTGGTCGGGATTCACCCCGAGAGTGAACTTCTTTCCCTACTTGAGGGCGAGACTATTGATCTTTCTGTGTTCGAGGAGCGGCGTAAAAGCTGTCCCAGCGAGACACACGGCAGTGGTGATGAAGGCTGGCTGTCGACATTTTTCCGACGGGTAAAGCGATTCGTTCAGACTGGGAACTTGTTTGATATGGAATTGCTAGAGGAGTGCGTCCGAGCCAACGTGGGTGACTTGACCTTTGAAGAAGCGTATGCTCGGTCCAAGCGCATTTTGAACATCACGGTTGCAACAGCAGGCAAGAATGGCACACCGAATCTGCTGAATTATCTGACTGCCCCGAACGTGGTATGTAAACTTCTGTTCTATAATGATTGATTCTACTGACACACGAGCAGTTGATCTGGTCTGCGGCTGCTGCCTCCAACGCATCGTCGTCATCAGCTCTCTCCTCCCAAATTACCATTTACTGCAAAGACGAGACTGGCTCGATTGTACCGTGGCCACATACTCAGAATGACGTTTTTCAACCCTGGCGACATGTCAACTACAACGAAGGAGAATCCCCTCTTTTCCGCATTGCAGAGCTTTTCAATGTCAATCACTTTATCGTGTCACAGGCTCGGCCCTACTTGATCCCATTTCTACGTTCAGAGCTCAATCTTCTGGACCGGCGACAGACTGGGTGGAACAATCTCTCCCGGTCCCTGATGCGTCTGATTTTAGTGGAAATTCGCCATCGCCTACGGCAGCTCGATTACATCGGGATTCTTCCCGGCTCGCTGAGCAGGCTGCTGATTGACGAGAATATCCCGGGTCCAAACATCACCCTTGTGCCGGATCTTTCGTTAGGAGACTTGGTCAATCTATTCCGACATCCTACCCACGCGCGGGTGTCAGAATGGACACTGAAGGGCGAGCGAGGTGTCTGGCCCGCAGTGAGTGCTTTGAAGGTTCGAGAGGCCATAGAGATCGAGCTGGATCGTGGATATCAGCTGGTTCGTCGTCGGCGGCCCAGCGACCAACCTCTTCCTATGTCGACCGGACGTCCTTCGCCAAATGAGGGCATCGCTCGCCAACGGCGGGCTATCGGCGATGGCAATGGAAGAAATGGGAATCTTGTCGATGGAGAGGTTAATTCATAGAAGCTACTTTTGCTAGACCTGAACACCATTTCCAGCTATGAACCTATTGCTAGGGATCGACCAAAAATAAGGATCTTTCTAATCATGTTCTTTGGTTCATCTATTTTGTCTATCGCTCCTGGGGCTTGCAGCCTGTCAGTTCTATCACAAAAGGAAGACTGTTTTATCATTGACTTGATTCATTTCACAGTTCTCTCCAACCGGAAACTTAATTACCGGTATGAATTTGACCCAGTAGTTCTTTTCTTTTCTTGACATTATATATATATCATTCAATTGGATATCGAGCTTGCGCAAGCGGAGTTGGATCTATTTAACCGTTGAGTATGCATGATCGATAACCAGCTCTATGTTGTCTTTGCCGAGGTCTATAAGCCCGTACATCTCTTACTTTCTAAATGACATGCAATGCATATCTTCAGATTGTATCTCCGACGCAGTCAATCTAAAGCATCCGACTTGGGAGGTCCTTGATAATCTGCGTGTAATAGGACTGAGCATTCAAGAACCCACACCGAGATACTGCAGACTTACGTTTCCGTGCATGAACGATATACCAAGCAGTTGCAAGAGCCATCATTCCGACAAAAACCACCGACGCATAATTCATTGACACCGATGAGACCGGCAAGGATGTGGGCATGCTGAACAAAACCAGTTCAAAGGCAATCCATGCCAGGGCAAGCACATTCACAACCGTTCCAAGCCCATACCCACAAGTCCACGGAGCATGGGAAACTTCCTCGCGGCCATGGAATAAACTCAGGGAAATCGGGATGGCATAGGCAACCGCCAAGGCGATCACACCCACAGAGACAAAAGCCGTGAATGCGCTTGAGCTTCCCAGATTGATCAACCCTAGAAGCATTTGGATTGCGGTGACCAACGTGAGAGACCAGACGGGAACACCGAGTCCGGGATGAACATAGGACCAGAGGCGAGCGAGTGGGAGGGCATTGTCACGGGCGACGGCCCAGGTCGAGCGAGAGGCGGCGACCGTGATACTGATCGAGCAGAAGAGTGTGACCATGAGGACTAGAAAGACTAGACCCAGTGCAGCATCTGCGGATCCCATCACGCGGTGAAGGATATATGGAAGAGCCTGGCCACTCGGTGCATTGATGATATCTTCTAAAGGCGGGAGAACGACGCAGAGAGGAATGATGAAGAAGAGACCGGCGATGCCTCCGATAGGCACACTGAGGGCGATGGCGTGCGGGACTTGAATGGTTGGGTTGGCGCATTCCTCGGCCATAGACGAGACCATCCCAATGGCGGAAAAGGTATACGCGGCCGGTAAGAGGCCGATGAAGAAAGTGAAGCCACCCCAGCCGGAAAGACTCTTGTCATAATGAGCCAGGGCATATGAGACACTGTGCCGGCCGACATCAGCCTGAACGGAGACAGCGATTAGGATAATAACAATGGTCATGGCCGTCCAAACGGCACAGGCAATATCGACTTTGGGTAGATATCGGTTCGCGAAAGTGCAGATGATGAGCGATCCAAGACAGATGGCATAGAAGATCAACAAAAGCTGCCAGTTATTGGGGCTCCAATTCGGATGGTACATGGAGATGGTGGCCGAGAGCATCGAGGCAAAGCCAAAGTTGATCGAGAGCGTGATAGTCCAGTTCCCGATCAACCAGATCCACGCATTGATGAACGAGATGGTGGTCTTTGAGCTACGTGCGATCTGAAATGACCAGTAATATGGACCGGCCGAAGTGGGAAAGCGAGAGGCCAGCTCTGCCAGTGACATGGCAATACACTGATCCAGGACACATACCACAATCCACCCGACAAAGATGGAGAGCGGGCCACCTCCATAGATCGCATTGATGAGAGGACTTCCCTCGCCATAGGGAATCGCAGCGATGGCCAGTATCTGTGACAATAGAGTGAACACCGAACGATTGCGGCCCATCTCCTGTCGATACCCCAAGCGATGAAGCTCTTCGCGCTCACGCACGCTGGAGATTTCTCCAGATTCTCGATCGGAGAGCTGAGAGTCGAGAATATCTTTGTCGTGGGAGTTGGCCAGCCTCATGATTCGTAGCAGATCCACCAAGAGCACTATCATCGATCAAGACGGTTGACATTTCTCTTGACGAGCAGTTGGAATGCATTGCAAGAATGTGGCATGGCAGTGGAATTAAGTGCGAGGCGGAGAAGTTGATCTGCATCGAAGTTGCATCGACTACGCCACATATATGCAGATGCAGATGCAGGTTGGAACATATTTCCGCAAATCAGAGACGAGAAGATAGAAGCAAAAGAAAGTAATAATAATGTGATATATATCGATTAGAGGTATAACGGAATAACTACAGCTGATCGATGCCGGCACTGCAGATCCATCGAGAAAAAGCATCGCACGATCAACTACCGAAGACAGAGTAAATTCTCAGCTGAGAGCTGCAATGACATGGAATGCGAATCCATATAGAGTCATGGAGCCCTTCAAAGAAGCTGAAACTCGGTGCCTGGTCAGTCGTAAACAGAGTAATCCATAAAAAATAAACAAGGTATCAACGCAGGCATTATGTGTGGTACTGCTGTTGTGCATTATACAAGTACAGTTAATGAGCCGTGGATGGACGTCCTGGTCGCTCTTCCTGGCGCGAAGCACGCGAACGCAGGCTGCGCGACGCCGAAGTGGGCGGCTCTGTGGCCACCAAGGGGGGAACTAGAAAGAGATGTGAGAAATCAGGAGGAGACAAGATCAGATTATCCACTTACTGCTGAATCCATAGCCCTCAGAAGTGCCCTCTCGGTTCTGAGGATCAATCTCCACTCGGATCGACACGTCCAGTCCACCGTACATGCCGCTGTTGTTGCTGAAACCACTGGACGCGCTATGGTTCGTGCCGGCATCGACTTCGCCCTTGTGGAGAGGGTGGTGCCCGTCCTTGGGAAGACGGTCAAGCTTCGCAGTCTCAATGGGCACGTCGCCGTTCGCAACCACCTCGGTCAGACAAGCATAGTTACGCGAAGGCATAGTCACGCGGTTCCACGAAGCACCCTTCTCCTGGCCACCAGGCTGCTTGTCAAAGTATGGCATGAGAGTCTCATCGCACGTGCGGTCCAGGTGGTGGATTTTGTTGCGGCGTGCCAGCAGATTAGCGACGGCCTTGGGCGGTGGCTTGTTGGTGATGGCGCTGCTGACCACATTCACGATGAAGCGATGATCGTTCTCACCCGACAAATTCAGCTTGGGGTTGGAGTAAAAGCGACCAATGGCCGCCAAGTGAACATCACCACTCAGAATGGTCACTCGAATTGAGTGGGCACGGGCAAGTTCCTGGAGACGCTGGATCAGCATCTTCCGCTCGCGCTTGTGCTGACGGGCAGTGTAGTGATCATCCAGGTCATCCAACAGATCCACCTGGCCGTCAAAGTCATTGAACAGACCGCCAGCCACGCCGAATCGTTTGTTGAGAAGGCGGACAGGAGCGATGATGGGGGAGGTGATAATATTCTCGAGCCAAGCCAGGCGAGGGTAAGCAATCGGGACGCCCAACAGAACGACGAGGTGCTTGATATCGCCATCGGCAGCGGCAATCTCGCGCTGCAGTCGCTGAAAGATGAGATCATAGGTATCCTGGTAGTTCACCTGGTGCCGCGTACGCTCCGTTCGGGCGTCCAGTCCCATGAAGGCAATACGTTTTCCAAAACGCATGTAGAGACTGCGACTGCGTTCCTCGACGTATGGTCCGGGACGCTTACCGATAATCCAACTGTCATCTTCAGGCTGGTTCTCCAGTACATAGGTGTTCTCCAGCTGGCGAGGATCGGCACCCGCGGTACCACCGACGGCGTGCATGGTTTGAGGGGCATCGGTGGTGAAGGTCGACTTGGGTGGAGCAATGTGGTGCTGGAACAAGCAGTAGTACTTGAATGCAACACCGCCAATGCCACGGAACACAGCACACTTCATGAAGTGATCGGTGTAGGAGCCAAACCCATCAATAATATCATGATCATCCCAGATGTTCACCTGCGGGATTCGACCATTGGCCGCCCGGAAAGGCTCCGCGTTGTACCAGCGAACATAGTTGGCGTAGTAATATTCATCGCACTCTGCGCGCATCTTGTTGTTGAAGTCATGGTTGCGGCGCTTGTGCGGGTTACCAATGGCGGTCCAGGGCTTCAAGGGGCCATCCACGCGGATGCCATCATTGTAGATCTGGTCACCACCGCCGACCATGACGTGGAAGGGCTTCTCGCTGTGGACGCGCAGCACATCATTCCACAGGCTTGGGCCGACCCAGGCGTCCATGTCGGTGCCGACGGAGAACCCATTGCATGAATGGAACATGATGCGCATGGACTGGTCCTCTGCCGGAACCACGAACTCCCAGGGTGCCTGAACCTGCTCTCCGGACTCGTTGTGCAGGCCTGGAATATCATACTGCCAGCGTGCTTCATATGACTCGACGGGCACCGCCAATGTGAAACGCCAGAAGGCCTTCTCCGGATCCTCGTAGAGTTTGAGACCATCCACCGTCTGGCGCGAGTCTGATTCGGGCTGGCCATTCGATTCGACGGCACCGGTCTGGCGCAGAAGCAGCTGAGGCTTCTCCTGGTTGGGTTTCGTGACAATCAACACACTACCGTGCCACACCGGCGAGGCATTGTAGTGCATGTTTTTCAGGTTGAGCAGAGGACCGGAAATGAGCTCGAAGCGGTCGTTGCCGACGCGCGCGGTCGCGGCCACGTCGCCATTGAAGGTCGCCCCTAGCCATTTCCATCTCAATTAGCTTGGAACGTACGCTTCCCGATACGACGCATCCGCGTCTCCGGATTCTCCCACGTACCATTGACCGGGGGCGGGGCAGTCAAGTCAGCCATTGAGTAGCAGACAATGCAATTGATGGGACGGACAGTATGAAAAATTTCACAAAAGAGAGACAAGCAAATGGAGCGTGACGCGAGTCACACAAGGTCACGAGAGAAGTAACGACCACAGAGACACAAAATTCTGTGGAAAGGGGAAAAGGGAGGTGGAAGGCCGAAAACTCGTAGGGCTGCAGATCCACGACCTCTGGACTTGGCTCAGCATTAATTTCGGGGCAGATGACGACGCCAAGCTGCGGCGCTCGGGGGAGGAAAGAAGGGGACGAATCAGCACGAAGGAATTGAGCTCGATGCTCGGCAAAGCCACGTAGCGCCACACAAAACCGGGTTTGAACGCGCGCTGATTGGATGATACGTGTGGCGGTGCGTCATCCACCCGATCGAGATTCATTCTGATTATCAATAATAATAAATATCGAGGGAAGAATTTGAATTACTAAGGTTGGAATTGCTATTTACATTCACGATCGGTACTATCTTTGGATTTAATAGAAAGCATTCCTTAATCGTCACTATAATTATAACACCACTTCTATATATACTTATTGCTTAATCCTGGAATCGAATGAGCCGCCCAAAGATTGCAAAGAAATTCACCAATTCCATCGCCAACAAAAGAAGCAGCCGTTCCTGATTCTGTTCCCATGAGACTACCGAGCTCCGAAAGTTTATGAGATGGTGAGATCCGGGGGCATCCGGTACAGAAGATTGCGATGGAGTCTCTATCTGGTCCATGAATAAACCAGATCGAATTACATCATGCGTCGAACGAGAACAAAACTGCTGGATCGTCAGTCCCTTCCGAGACCCAAACCAAGCACTGAGGGAAGCCTGGGACAAGGTATCCCGGAGACTCTCCTCGTACTTCTGATAGGAACCGCGAAAGTCGGCTCCATCGTTCCACACAACATCGGCGAAATCGTCCAGGAACTGTAGGAATTGAATCACCACAACAAGCTCCAATCCCATCAGAAATTGGCGTTTGATTTCACCATAGTGCCGGAACAGACCAAGACCGAGATGCTCCATCTGATGCTCCATGCTGTATTGGAGAATCTCCAGGAAGCGTTCGACATGAAGATCAATTACGATCTCCCCATGTTCCCACACCTGCTCCATCTCTGCGAGGTGGTCGGGGGCTGATTCAAAATAAGTCCCGATCAAGTGGCGATTCTTGAAATCAAATCCTAGCACCAACTTCCGTTGAGATGGCTCGCACATTGCGTGTAGAATAGGCAGGCTCACAAATACCAGAGTTGGAGCAGACCTCACCGACATAAGATCACGCCCAAAGGATGTGTAGCGGAAGTCCTCCAGCGAAACCTGCTGGAAGCCATTACTAGCAGTCAGTAGCTGGCTTTTGGCGGTACGGGAACGATAATCGCGATTCTTCTCGATGGCAACGAGGTATAGATGAAAGTCAATCACGCGCCAAGGGTGACAAGCCAAGCGTTGTACACTGACACTCAAAGTCTCTTGAGCGGGGGTTTGAGGTGTAGGCTTCCACCCTAGTGGTTGAGGCTGGTTGGCCATGCTAACAGGAGGCTGGAGAGAAGTCATTTTGCTAAAATTGAATGAATGTATAATGCGACAATGCTGTCACCAAATTGGAAGCAGGAAAGTTGTTAGTTGTAGATTCCTTGTTCAATATCAAGTGGAATTTCACGCAATGTAAAGCCAGCTAATGAGCCAGCTTGATAGATTGATGACCAGGATTGACAACGGCATTCACCTTTTTTATATTCCATTCTACAGTAAAAGCTCCGGACAATTTGATTGTCTAGAAGCAGTGCATAAAGAGACTCGACTGAGACATCAAACCTATCCGTCGAGTCAAAGTTTTTGTTCCTTTCATCGAAGGCCGTTCTAAGAATAAAATACACCTCGGACATAATGCTTTCTTTCATGACCTTAAATAAAGCATCTTTCAGGTTAATTCTACAAAGACATTCTCCTCGGTTGCAGGATTTCTACAGACAATTGGGCACTCATCTCGAAACTAGCCCCACTTCCTATAGATTTCGATTGTTTCTCGAGCCAAAGAACAGCATAATGATACAATCTATTTATAGTTTATTCTTTTCATGCTAAATGAGCGCCAAAGGTTGAGATCATCATTGACGTTGCAAACCACTGAATGAATAATGGCTTGAGATTCCGACACTCCCAATTTGATCATCACTTATTGAGAAATATCATTGATCTTTGCGATAGAACACCAGAACAGCTGTTATCTAGGATGGTAGACTTGGGAACCATGGTATCTATCCCAAGACATCCTCATCGAGCCCGACAGTCCAGAGAGGTCGTTGTTGATCGATGAAGGACATCCAAAGAGCGAGCTCCGTAATCCATGGATGGACTGAAATCTTCTTTATAGACTAAAGGAATAAACTGTAACAATGAATCGACCTATCAATCATTTACCATCAACATGAGCTGCTCCGAGTATAGATGATGCATCCACGTGATGGTCAAACCTCGAGAACCTAAAATCCCATTAAACTCAGATTAATTACTTCCAAAGCTCTTCACACCAACTAAATAACCTCCTTCGAAATGACGACCGAAAATCTCCCCATAAGCCCCGCAGCCTTCGCGGAAGCAATCACAGAACTCCCCCTTTCATCAGTCTACAGCAAAGTCGCCGAGCTGCGCAACTCCATCGCCCACCTCCACCGATCCAACGCCGAACTGCGCCTCCTCCTGATCGAATCACAAGACCCAGAAGAAGAAAAGAAGGAGATCGAGGAATACATCAGGGAGAATGAGGTCGTGATCACGTCCATACAGGAGCGCATTGGATTAATTCGGACGGAGCTGGAGAGGCGGGGACAGCCATCGCTTGAAGAGGTCTTAGAGGGCAGTCAAGATAAAGGCCAAGGACTGAACGAAGATCGAGGTGTCTCTTCTGCAGAGCCTACACCCACTACGAATGGGACGAACAGGACGAATGGGGCTGCCGGTGAACGACAAGACTCGACGGGCGAGCAGCAAGATGGTGAAGGTGGTGTCTATCTTTAGCATTGGGATGTCATGATTCTTGACTTAAATGGGTGAAATGATACCACAGCATTGAACGGATGATGATCAATGATGTGCGCTGAAAAGATGCCATTTCCACTGACGGTATTTGGTGACTGCTCCTATCGCTGAATTCGAAATATGTCAAGGCCATTTCGAGTCTGCATTGGAAAAGCACCAAAATTAACACCATCTCAGTCTATGCTACAAATATGGATGAGTTGAATACCAATGGAAGCCTTACTGCTAAGGCTGGTACCTCGCTATTCAGGATTCACCCCTACAATGCCGTGTAAAACGTTCTACCGGCTTACATGTCTGCATCTAGACAGACAGGCACAAGGAGATTACTAAAGTAATCGACGCTGGTTGTCCAGGTTATTATGCTAGAGCCAGGAGGAAGACTTGCAAGATAATCATAAAAATCGTTCACACCGCATGCTAAATGCTCAAAGCCCCGAATCTTCATCGTATCATGGCAGATTCGCTCAGTTTTTCCCGCAAAAAGAAGTCACGAACATAAGACAGCGCGGCCGAACGCCAGCTTGAAAGAAATGTCATAGTCGTCAATGTAGAATCAAAGATGCACTTTAGACCCGCGAGTCATTAGTTGGAGGGCTGCTGAGCCCAGTGGCCACCGTTCAGAGCCTCTGGAGGCACGCGCTGTTGCTTGATGAAGAGGTCAATCAGAGGCTGCATGGGCTCCATCTCCTTGTCCGACACAAGCTGATAGTACTTGGCAACCGTGACGAAGTGGACGAAGCACATATTAAGAATGTCATGCTTGTTGATGTGCCAGAACGGGCTGAGCCAGTGGGCATGGTAAAGGTGTGCGTAGCAGCGGAACATCTGCTTCATGATTCCTTGACAGTCCTTGTAGAAAGTTTGTGGGAATCCGCTGGATTTGCCAATCCACTCATCAGGATTGTTATTTGGACCAGCCGGGTTGGCACTGTCTGCGGACGTCGGTGGTGCCCCGATTGCTGCGTTGGCATCCTTGATTGCAGAGGTCTCGGGGACCCCAGCCACTTTCTCGGTAGGGAACATCACAGGGTCATGGATCTTGCTGACGATCCACTTCTCAACGCGATTGATGAACTTTGGTGCGGAGATCTTAGCTGCGCGCCCATCGACAAGCCAAGTGTAGGTCAACCTAAACACACCATTAGTCTATGGGATCTTTTAATACTCCAGAATGTCTAGCTCACCGTCCCGCTGACATCGTCGGACATGTAGTCTCATTGCAGATAGGGAAGCCAGTCACGGCATTGACCTCCTGAATGACCTGAAGCATGCCGTGGAGCAGACGATATTGCTCGACAACTGTAAATCAGACCATCAATATCTCACGGATCTATGTAGATTGTCAAGCAACCTGACTTACTCTGGTGAGCGAGCCATTCCCCCAGCTCCACATTCTTCGGGCAGGCACAGAGGGTCAAAAAGTTACCCCTCACATTCAGCGGGGCATACTTCTCCTGAAAGAAGTATTTGGGAGCATCTGGATCATTTGCCACAAGGTTGTCAACGGTCAAGCTGTTGGAAAGCGAAGGTGAATTCGACATGGCACCGGTTCGAGGGTCTTGGGGGGTTTGCGCTGGGCTCTTGGGAGGATTGTTCTTGTTGTTTCCTCCCCTGCCAAACCCTTGGCGGCTATTCATAGCTAGTCAGCACACGTTGGAGGGGTAAGCGCCCAGGGGAAGTCAGATGAGATTAAAATCAATTGGGAATCCAGTGAATAATACACGATGGAAACAGTGCAATGGCCGTCAAATCTGGCTATGCTGGAGTGCAATTGATGGCGGGGGATATTGTGGATGCAGTGCAAAGGAGAGGGGGTGATCATTCCGGTATATTCCAAGGGTGATTGCACTGAACTTACACGCTCTGGAAAAAAGTCGCCATCCTGAAATCAAGTCCTGCAGTCTTTCTGAAGAGAACAAGAGAGCATGAACAAGACGGTGAGTTTCCCCCCGTCTCCTGCTCCACTTGACTCCTTTGGGTCCGGCACGGATTATCCTATTTATCCGCGGTCTTGAACTGTTCTACACTCCGGAGCTCCCTTTCTCTTCCTCAATTCGGGCTAATCTTATAAAATTTTCAGCAGTTTTCTGCCCCTCACACCATGTCCTCTGATGAGGAGGCAGTCCATCGTCCCGGCCGCAGTGGGGCTGCCAATGGTTCCCCAAGTCCTGTCCCCAGCGATGCCCGCAACGACTCCGGCGTTGAGAACAACAGTACCGCCGGTGCTGGTGATCAGATGGACGAGGATGACGACGATCTTTTTGGCTCAGATGGAGGCGAAGGTGAATTGGACAACATCGAGTATGAACATCCTTGGAAACTCCAAAATGTGTAGGGTACTAATTAATTCTCTAGCCGTGACCACCGCACCTTAGACGACGAGCGACTAGATTCTGGAGATGATGAAAACCGGTTTGATCGCCGCGAAGATCGTATGGATGAAGCTCCCGATCAAGAGGATTTCGGCGAGACCGTCAATATCATGGATGTTGGCCTTGCGCGGGCGCCAGTGCCAGCAACGAATGATGAAGAGGTGCGCCGCAAAATGATAAACGGATGATTGGGCAGGAGATGAGCTAATTGTTTTCTGTAGGTCTACACAATGCGCATTCCGGAATTTCTATCTGTGGAAGCGGAAGAGTTCAACCCCGAGACCTACGTTGCGCCGCCCTATTCCACTGCCGCCACGTCTCTGTGCTGGCGCAAAGACCCAGACAATGAGGCTCTCCTACAGTCAAATGCGCGCATCATTCAATGGGAAGATGGGTCTTTGACATTACAACTGGCCTCAGCTCCGCTCGAGCAATATCGCATTGCGTCCAAACCTCTTGCACCTCCATCCAAGTCTGGCGATTATGATCCAAAATTGGACTCGCACGTTTATCTCGGTGCAGCGCTGGAGACCGCTGCTCTTTTCCGGTTGACTTCGCATGTGACCCATGGTCTCACGGTTCTTCCGACGACAATGGAAACCGACGATGCTGTCCAGCGACTCCAAGAGTCTCTGGCAGCGGCTGCCCGTGGTAGCAAACAAACTGCTGATGGGTCGGCGCCAGTCATTGATGTGAAGGAGGATCCCGAGTTGGCTCAGCGCAAGGCCGAGCTTGCGGAGAAGGAGGCTATGAAGGCGGAGCGTCGTCGCCAACAGCTGGCCGATCGCGAGGCTGATCGCGGTCGCCGCATGGGCGCGCCTCGCACTATGCCGTCAGGTCTCAGCATCGGTGGCCTTGAAGACGATGGCATGCTGACCACCCGCGCTCGTGGTAAGCCTCGTCGTACCCACCGCCGCGGCGAAATCAACACCGACGATGAAGAAGACTATGGCCGAGGCGCTCGCGCTCGAGAAGACGAATACGATGAGGACGATGGTTTTCTGGTTGGCAGTGATGAAGACATCGAAGAGGGAGAAGACGATGGAGAAGAAGAGGAAGAGTTGGAGGACGAGGACGCCGAGGGTGAGGCAGACGACGAAATCCAAGCTCCGGTCAAACCAAGTCCCAGCAAACCTTCCGATGCTCCACGGGCTGAATCACCTCCTTCCCGCAAGAAGAACCGTTATGTGCTGGAAGACGACGATGACGAGTGATCATGATCATGGATCATACTATTCCATTTCGATCCTATTATGTACATGGCATGGGCGTCATGTCAACGGGATGGCGTTGGTAGGTGGTTTCTGTCTTCATTCAAACACAATTTATTCCAGACATCCTGGAGATCTAGTCACCAAACTCTCTGAAGTATCATCTGGCCTTTTAAGCTTCAACGTACCTGAACTAAGCTCTCCCGTAGCTCAATTACCCTTACAGGATGATTGGAAGCGAGAGCTATGTGCGTTTGATCCATGTATTGATATTGTTTACGTCTTGACTCCAGTTCAGGATCCACGGAGTTCTGGCTTTATTTGATGACTTGAACACTTGATCGGCATCCAGATCCATGATGCAAGGTTTTACAGTGTATTCACAACCAAAGGAGAGAGCATTAGAGAGCGTAAGAGGTGAAATATCAATTCATGAAATGCCCCATTCAGACCAACAAGGACAAAGCGGCGATAGACATGGAAGACCATCGCAACCGATCATCATTACCCCGACTGGTGTATTAAGCTATCAGGAATGACACCTTGCGGATAATCATCAGGCTCAAAGTTGAATTTGGCAAGGACCGCGCGCGCACTGCCAACCACTCGGAGACAAAGAAGCTCCTTCTCGTCACGACTTTGCTCTTCACCCCCAATGGAGTTTTCAGAAAAAAGCGGATTATTCTGGCGGAACGGATGCTGCCCAGGCTGGTGCCAGCGCCGCTGGCGATCCTCAACCTCTCGGATCAGCGACAAGAGGTCTGGCGGACTAGAACATGGAGTTTGTAAGGCCGAGGAGATTGGCCCACCGATGACTGCGTGACGTACAACGTGGCGCAGCCACGTTCTCCATGCTTGTGCTGGATCGGAGCTTTGAAGCGCAAGAGAGATGTATTCCTGCGGCGCAGACTGCATCCCCAATTCGACAGGGTCACTGTGGTGTACGCGTAACCAGGCGTCGGCAACGACGGTGAGTAGAGTCCCCGTAAACATGACGTTCTGGAGACCCGTTGCGAAGTTTTTGGGACAAGCCTGACATCGAATCACATCTTGCGCAGTTTTTGCCGCAATATATAAAGAGCAAAGTGTATGGGAATTGACAGGAAAAGAGGCAACGGAAGAGATATGGCTAAGACAAAGGTATAGATAGGATAGACATGTACATTGAGGAGAGGCAGAGTCGGAAGCCATAGGAGTAGGAGGTGTGAGGGGGAGGGAAGGAATATCAAGAAAAGATGCCGATGCAGGAAATGGCAGAGCCGTGGCTTCAGAGACGGCGGAAAAGTCCGGCCAAGGGCTAGAGGATGGTGGTATAGGGATATTGGGGTTTTTAAGACGGTCTGGGCGCCAGCTGTGATTGTGATCTTCGTCTCCAGCAAGTAGATCGGGCGGCTGTTGCGACAAGTGTGATGAGCCTCCAGGTTTCCAGAAGAGGAATGGGCAGATTTGGCTTGCATCATCGAGCTCATTTGACTGGAGAGCTGTAGAGAAACAGTCTGGCGGAGTGTCTTCTGGGCTGAGCCAGAAGCTATTGCTTGATTGCGTAGAGACTTCGCCCCCCTCATCCTCTACTCGAACTCTCTTTTTGGGAGGTCGACCCATGGGCTTTTGAACTGAGTAATGACAAGTTATTGACTGCTTCAGACAGCGAGAGCATCCGGCTGGCTCTCCCGAGCACTTGAGTTTTCGTTTCCCTATTGTCAATCCGTCAATTATGAGTGCTGATTATAGATTTGCCGCCGGAAGAACATACTGCACTCGTCGCATGCTGCATGGCGTTTTGGATCTGAATTCGAGGCAGATATACTCTCATAAGCTGGGGCATCCATTAAATGAGACATGACTGTCATTTCTCCCCATTGCCAGCTCTATCAAAGGTGTAGAGAAGTAGATGAATTCATTATTATCGATAACAAGCGATAAGAAGTGATGATTAGTCATGTGGGCGGTGAGTTCGGCCTGGAGAAAGAGAAAAAAAAAATCTTGGATCTACAAAGTCCCAATCAACAGCAACCATGGACACCAAGGCCTCGAAGAAGCGCAAGGCGGTGACTCGTGATGTGGAGGAGGAAGCAGGTATTTTTTCAGGGGATGAGCTGAGTCAGGAAAATTTGGACGGTGCTCTCTCGGACAACGCCAATGACCTGTCGGAGAGCGAAGACGACGAAAGCGACTCCGAAATCGAGTTGGTGGACGACTTTAGTGACGAAGACGAGGAAGAGGAGTTGGACAGTGACGAAGTTCCGTCTGATGATGAAAAAATGGATAAGAAACAGACCCTTAAGGGATCGAATGCCGAGCCCAATGTTCGCATCGTCAAGGACGCCAATGGAAACGATCGCTATCTGTATGATGAGATCAATCCAGACGACAACTCGGACTACTCAGACGTTGAAGAGAATGCCAACACCATTGGCGACATTCCGTTGTCCTTCTACGATCAATATCCTCACATCGGCTACGACATCAATGGCAAGAAGATCATGCGACCAGCCAAAGGCGAAGCCCTGGATGCATTGCTGGATAGCATCGAGATTCCCAAGGGATGGACAGGTCTCACAGACCCTTCAACTGGCAAGCCGCTGGAGCTGAGCCAGGAGGAGTTGGAACTGTTGAAGAAGGTGCAGATGAACGAGATCCCCGGTGAAGGCTATGATCAGTATGAGCCCTTGGTGGAATATTTCTCTAGCAAGCAGGAGATCATGCCCCTGAGTGCCGCCCCAGAGCCGAAACGCCGCTTCGTTCCTTCCAAGCATGAGGGCAAGCGTGTAATGAAAATCGTAAAGGCGATCCGTGAGGGTCGTATCCTTCCCTACAAAGCACCAGAGGAGCAGGAGGAGAAAGACGATAATTTGATCAACTACGACCTATGGGCCGATGAGTCTGAGCGACCGGACCACCCAATGCATGTCCCAGCACCCAAACTGCCGCCACCCGGCTACGAGGAGAGTTATCACCCGCCTCCCGAGTATCTGCCCGACAAGAAGGAACGGAAAGAATGGGAGCAGACCGATCCCGAAGACCGCGAAGCTGATTTCTTGCCGAACGATTTTGCTTCGCTTCGCAAGGTACCCGGCTACGAGAATTTCGTTAAGGAGAAATTTGAGCGTTGTCTGGATCTATATCTCGCCCCCCGGGTGCGGCGAAGCAAGTTGAATATTGACCCCGAGAGTCTCCTCCCCAAATTGCCCAGCCCAGAGGAGTTGAAACCGTTTCCTACCACATGCGCAACGGTCTTCCGCGGGCACAAGGGCCGTGTCCGCTCACTTGCCGTGGATCCGTCTGGGATCTGGCTTGCGACTGGTGGTGATGATGGTACAGTTCGTGTATGGGAACTTCTTACTGGCCGACAGTTGTGGACCGCCAAAGTCAGTGACGAAGATGCAGTCAATGTGGTGAAGTGGCGGCCTGGCAAAGATGCTGTCATCCTTGCAGCTGCGGCGGGCGACGATCTTTTCCTCGCAGTCCCCCCAATCACAGATCCAGAGATCGAGAAAACCAGCTTGGAGATTCTTGATGCCGGTTGGGGATACGCGGCATCCCACCCAGTGCCCACTGGCGCCGAGGCAAACAAGAAGAACAATCCTCCGCAATGGATTCGACCGTCGTCCGCCCTCGCAGACGTTGGAATTTGCGTGGTGATCCCCCTGCGTTACGTGGCCAAATCAATTTCATGGCACCGGCGCGGTGATTACTTCGTTACTGTATGTTCCGGTGCCTCCACTCCGGCTTCCGTGGCCATCGCCATCCACACTATCTCTAAGCATCTCACCCAATACCCATTCCGTCGACGCCTCAAGGGTGGTGGCCCTCCACAAACCGCACATTTCCACCCCTCGAAACCCATTCTCTTCGTGGCAAACCAGCGTTCAATCCGTGCATACGACCTGTCCCGCCAATTGCTCGTCAAGATCCTCCAGCCCGGTGCCCGATGGATTTCCTCGTTCGACATTCACCCAACCCCATCTACTGCATCCGGTGGCGATAATATCATTATTGGTTCCTATGACCGCCGTCTGCTTTGGCATGATCTCGACCTGTCACAGCGTCCATACAAGACTCTGCGCTACCACCGCAAGGCAATCCGTGCCGTCAAATTCCACCCCAGTGGTCGGTACCCGCTCTTCGCTGACGCCAGTGATGATGGCTCGCTGCAGATCTTCCACGGCAGTGTTACAGGCGACATGCTCAGCAACGCTAGCATCGTTCCTCTCAAGGTCCTGAAGGGCCACAAGATCACCGGCGAATTGGGCGTCTTGGATGTTGATTGGCATCCTCGCGAAGCATGGTGTGTCAGTGCCGGTGCCGATGGAACGTGTCGGTTGTGGATGTAAGCAGGATCATTGTGTGGTTTACCTGATATGTTGTCTGCATGATAGCATGGATATATTTACTTGCGGCGTTAATGTTGTTCTTATGTGTGCATAGTCCTGTTGTATAGCCCACATCTCAAAAAGTACTTTTTCAACAACTCATTCATCGGCCATTGAACGAGAAGCAGTGGATGAACGTAATCTGCAGCATTCATCAATTCTCTATGGTTTGATCTATAACTGATCATTGACACCGGTAGACCTTCCAAGGGGTATCCATAATCCACGTCCAAAGAATGAGCCTCAACCATCAATCTACAAAGCCCAGAACGAGGTTTGGGCTTGATGCATATAATCATCGTCACAATTAAATAACACCGCCGCTCCAATCTCTCCGTAGCTTTTCATACTTCTTCATATCGGAGACACTGGGACGAATGAACGATTTCGCAGCGATAAAGTCCTCCAGTTTAATGGTGTCTCGTCGCTTGATAGCCATGTAACCAGCACGGCGCAGCAGACTGCCCAAGTCGGCACCACTATAACCCTCGCACTCTTCTGCCACTCTGCGTAGATCGTCGCTAAAGTCAATGGGTAGATTTCGGACAAGAGTCTGGAGAATCTCGACGCGTTCAAGTGGGGATGGGAGATTAACGAAGAGGAGAGTTTCTAGACGACCGGGTCGGAGCATAGCGGGATCAATGATGTCGGGTCGATTTGTTGCGGCGATCACATAGATTCCCTGGCGATTGCTACCAAGTCCATCCAACTCCGTGAGAAGGGTATTGACGACGCGGGCGGAGGCCTCAGAGAGTGTATCATCACGTCGAGGGACCAGAGCATCGAGTTCATCAAAGAAGATAACACAAGGAATGGAGGAGCGAGCACGAATAAACACTTGGCGTACGGCGCGCTCGGATTCACCGACAAATTTGTTCAGTAGTTCGGGTCCCTTGACACTGATGAAATTGGCGCGAGACTCGTTGGCCACGGCTTTGGCTAATAGCGTCTTACCGCAACCGGGCGGTCCCCAGAGAAGGACACCCGTCGGCGCGGTGATACCCACACTAGCATATATGTCTGGATTCTTAATTGGCTCGACGATAGCCGTGGATAGTTCGTCACGAACACCGCCGAGTGCACCGATGTCGGCCCAGGTTGTGTCGGGAATGGTGGCAAAGCCTTCGCGCTTGGAGGATGGTTGAATCTTGGGGAGAGCAGTGAAGAAGTCCGCGTTCGACACGAGGACTGTTTGTGTTTCGTCGCCGATAGGATTCTCTTTTGCATGTGTAATGAGACGCCGAAGTTCCCGGACCTTGGGACTAAGTTCGTCCATTCCTTCAATTTCCATTTCGTCGCCGCTATTGGACTTGAGGATTTCCAAATACCTCTTGATGGCAGCCGCGCCCGCAGTTGAAACTAGATCGTTTAAATCGGCTCCGACAAAACCAGGGGTTCGCTTGGCCAGAGTTTTCAAGTCAAGATCATCTGCCATGCGCATCTTGCGAGTCAGAGCCCGAAGGATCTTCTCTCGGACCGGCTCCGAGGGCACAGTCATGTTGATCTCCTTATCGAAGCGGCCACCACGTCGTAATGCCGCGTCTAAACTATCGGGACGATTGGTGGCAGCGAGTACAATGACTGGCTTCCCATCGGTCTTTTCGAGAGCAATCTCATCCATGCAAGTGAGAAGCTGAGCGACTATTCTCTTCTCCATTTCTCTTTGCGCGCTCTCGCGCTTTGGTGTAATCGCATCGATTTCATCGATGAAGATTAGACATGGAGCAATGCGCTTGGCTTCGTCGAAGTGTTCTCGGAGTGCCTTTTCGGATTCGCCGGACATACCGGACACAATCGATGGGGCGGATATTGAAATGAACGGCACACCCAATTCGGCTGCAAAGGCATTGGCAATCATAGTCTTACCGCAACCTGGCGGTCCATGCAGTAGCACTCCACGCGGCGGCTGCACATTAGACGAGAGGTAAACCTGAGGCCTTGTCATCGGCAAAATAACGAGGTCTCCGAGTTCCTCGACCACATCATCCAAACCACCCAAGTCAGCGAGACTGACATGCGTAGGCGGCGAACGATCAATAGCAGCCTCCGCCTTGCGCCGCTTGGAAGAAGATTCTCCACCATGCTGTTTTCTTTTCGATGTTGTGCCGGAAGGTGCGCCAGTCGAGTCGCCAGTCTTTCGAGACGTTGGTTTCGAGGATGTCGACCACATGCCCACGATGCTCTGGTTTACGCCGTTTGTCTCCTGTAAACATGACCAATGAGTTTGTTTCGTGAAAAGCAGCAAAACAGGGGCTGCATAATGCGCACCGTTGTCGGGGGCTCCTCCAAGCCTTCAAAATCCCCCTCTACTGAATCCTCCTCCTCCTCGCCAATCATATCTCGCTTCATTACTTCCAGAACCCGCTCGATACTGTCCTCCAGAAGCTTCTTTGGCTTGCGATTAAGACTGGAGTTCGATTTCTTAATCATTTCATAGATATTGGAGGCCGATAAGCGAATGCGCCCATTGTCGGGTTGGTCATCGACGATCTTGCGCACGACTTGGTAGACCTAGAGAAGGGAATTAGCAAAATCCATAGGCCGACATAGATAATGCGCACATCACTGTCCAAGCCCTGTCTCAGCGTCGGTCTACCACCACGATTTCTAGGGGGCATCTTGCGATTGAGTGTGATTGAAGCCGGAGAAAAAAAAAATTGAAAGATTGAAAGATTGAAATGATGGGGTGAAAATTACGGTAATTTACCGCGGGTCCTCACGTCATCTACGACTCTTCGGACTTTCCTGAACAACAAGTCGACAAGTCAAACAGGAGATGCGATCATGGGGAATTCGGGCAGCTCGCAGAAAGTCTCAGCCCAAGATCGGTGAGTCTGGAAATTGCAGGACCTCATGAGGCTGAACGCTTTTGGAATGATCTTCATCGCACATCGTATATATTCCATGCAGGAGCTCGTCTTGTGTTCCCCTCAGCCCCTCTGATAGTCTCTTGCCGATGCTACCAGTGGAAACATAAACTGTATACTGACTGGCTATTGGTGAGCTAGGGCGATCCTCGATCTCAAAATCCAGCGCGATAAATTGAAGCAGTACCGCAAACGCGTTACTGTTCTCACCGATCGCGAAACCGCTATCGCCAAGGAATGTCTCGCTCAGAACGATCGGCGCCGGGCACTACTCGCTCTCCGGCGCAAGAAGTACCAGGAGTCACTCCTTGATAAGACGGATAGCCAACTGGCGCAGCTGGAGCAATTGGCAAGCCAGGTGGAATTCGCGCTGGTACAGAAAGACGTCATGTACGGTTTGCAGCAGGGGACAGAGGTGTTGAAAGCGATTAACAAGGAGATGGGCGGACTCGAGGCTATCGAGCGTTTAATGGGAGAGTCGGAGGATGCGCGCGCCTACCAAGAGGTCAGATCGTTCCCACAAAGCTCTTTCGTCGATAGGACTATTGCTGATGCTGTGTTTCTAGGAGGTGAGCCAGATGCTCGAAGGCCATCTGTCGAACCAGGACGAGGACGATGTCGAGGAAGAACTGGAAGCCTTGCAGCGTGAAGCAGCTCCGCCCATGCCTGCAGCACCTGTGGACAAACTGCCCATGGACCAATTACCTGCGGCTCCTAGGGATGAACTGCTTGATCGAGCCGAATCGTTGCAGGAAGACTCGACCACTGGACAGAGCAAGACCAAGACTCGGACAGCTGCACTGGCTGTATAATTATTATCGTATACCCTTTGGATGTCCTGATTGGTGGCCTGAATGGCATTTATCTGAGCATTGCATGGCGTTGGTGGCTTCATTTTGGTCTGAGCTAGAATCATTTTCATCATTCATTACTTGGCATGTTAGACGTCGTTAATACACTGGGCTGCCTTTTATCCCAAGAACGGAAAAGCAAAGTTTTGTTTGAAAGCTTCATGTCTCTCCATCGAGACTAGTCGAGCTGCTTGTCCAACTTACTGACCGGGCATGATCCGGCCGCCAATACCACTGACGCCAGGAATGGCGACATGGTCACTAGGATTGGCCGCAGATTCATACAAGAAGCTCACGGGCTCCCGGTTCAGTGCCATGAATTGACCCTTGAACCCAACATATCCCACCTTGGTCACATCCTCCTCGCCGCCACTCCAGTTATCCTCGAAGAACAGGGTAATAGACGTGGTGGTATTCCAATGAGCACGATTCAACGGCAACTCAAAGACATCGGCGCCGGTCACAGGCTGCGGGACCTCGATGGTCTGAGTCGGGGAGAGCTCCGAGGCAGTCGAGAAATCCAGATCGTCCCGATTTTTGAACAATTTCACGGTTTTCGGAGCAGAGACAGTAGGTGCGGTGTAAAGAAGAAGAGAATGCAATTTGACTTGGCCAGTGAATCTGGTAGTAATCAGTTGGGTGTTCACTTTTTGTTTTTGTTTTTGCTTCGGCGATAACGATGAGGGGCACATGGCGGGATTTCGATCGCCTATCCAGACACACACAAACGCATGGGAAGTTATCATTATAGAGACATGGGAGACTCACGGAATGTACATGAGCAGCTGCTCATCAGCATCGCTCTCAAGCTCGGGCTTGTCGTTTAATCTTTCAGTCCAGGTCTTCTGCGCAATCGCAGCTCCGGATTTCGGTGTTGACTCTGAATTGCATATGATTTAGTAATGTCATGAAGGCAGAAAACTATCATAAAGAGCACAGGTACCGTTGAGAGTGTTAATCGCATCAAAGTCAATCTGCGAATAGAGCAGAGACTGAAGGGCGGGGGTGATATCGTTGGTATGGTCATGCTCTCCATGGCAATGCCCGCCGTCACCATGATCATGATGATGATGACCAGACATGGCGTAGATTTATTCTGTGTTGACTGAGCTCGCGAGAAAGCAAAGTTGCGTCGCGGAAAGACAGTTGAAAAGCGGAGATTCTCCGCATCCCGTGACGTCGATATCTAAACCGCGACATGGAGCGAGCTTGAGGGATTGAGACGAGACTTACGAGCTTCCGTCTACTATAGCTCTTTGGGAAGTCCATGACAAACTCATTCAAATTCGGAACAAACAACTAAGATTGGAAAATAAAGTTGAGCGAGAGACTGCAAAAGTTCTTCAGATATTCCAAGCTCTAACCTCATGGCCTTTCAACGCCGGGTATATTTACAAAGCACAGTATCTCTTCCACAGTACGCCAATTGTGGAGCACAACTATTTCAGCCGATAATACTGGGGTGCATACTCCACGAGATAGCTTTTTTCGATCTTTGTAACGTCGCGGATATATGTCTTGTCCCCCGTCTGCATGATTTCATGGAAAATCACCCAGTCTGCTTTTCGATTCTGCAAAGGAGTAAGCAAAAGAAGCCGTTGACGAGACCAGGAGAACAATACTTACAAACATCAAAGAGCTTGGGTGAGCATGGAGGGTCAAACCTCCACTGACTGTCTTGAAAGTGCCATCCGGCTGCATTTTTGCGGCGTGGGCAAAATAGCCCGTGGTGAGGCACCGCTGGATTTTCTCCGGTTGCGCACTAAGATCGATATTGCGTTGGTGGGAAGAAAGGTTTTCATCAGTCTGAATACCAAAGCGCTCGAGGTATCTTTTCAGTTGGGCCCGGACGCTCACGGCTCGTTGCAGCGCTCGAAAGTTCAAAAGATTGTCGCGGCACCATTTGGAATCTTTCTTCCCTTTGGTGACGAAGGCTTCATAGACATTCAAGTAAGTAAGGTGGTCTCCTTCTTCGACTGCAAATTTTCTTCGATGGCTCTCAGTAGTTCGCCTATCCCCCTCGTGCTGAACCCAGACAGTACCCTGAAGACTAACCATGGCAGCGATGGAGAGAATTTCACTCAAGCAATTAAACTTGGGCGCGACGAGCAGAACCTTGGCCATCATAGGGTCAACTGCGATCTCGGCCATCCGCATTCCCATAGGTTGTGTGAGTTTGGCATAGTCATCGACTGCCCCAAGCGAGTACAAAAGCTCAAAGGCACGGATCACGAGCTCTGCTGGGGGCGACGTCAAAAAGTCGAACCGGACAATATTATCAATTCCCAGCGCTTTGAGTTGCATCACAATCGGGGCGAGATTGGATCGCTGAATTTCAGGAACGGTAGCTTCGGGTAAATGCTCGTATGCTTGCTGTGTATAAAGGCGAAAGCACTTCCCGGGCTTTGTTCGCCCAGCTCGTCCAGCTCGCTGCGTGGCGGATGCTTTTGAAATTGGTACAGCGGTCAATGTCTCGATGCCCGTACTGGGATTGTAGGCTCGGAGCTTGGCGAAACCACAGTCAATCACATACACAATCCCATCGATGGTGACCGAAGCTTCTGCGATGTTGGTTGAGACAATCACTTTGCGTGTATTCTCCGGTGCCGGCTCAAAGACATACATCTGCTGGTCGGTCGTGAGACCAGCATATAGCGGTAAAGTGAGTAGCGAAGAAGATTTGGGATGAAGAGACAAGGCTCGATCCGAGATTAACTGAATTACACGATCAATCTCCTCCCGACCAGTCAAGAAAATCAGGATATCGCCTTCAGCTTCTTGGGTGTGAATATCAAAAACTGTATTGACGGCTCGCTCCACATAGTCCTCTGCTGGTGTTTCAAGGAACAACGTATCCACTGGATACATTCTGCCTTCTAGACTGATGATGCGGCCAATCTTGCCTCCTAGATCAGCCGGCTCTGAATCCGCTGAGTACTCCTCGCCAGCGAAAAACTGTAAAAATGCTTCTGCTTGGAGTGTTGCACTGCTGACAATAATACGGAGCTCGGGTCGCTTTTTCATGATCTTCTTGAGAATTCCTAGAAGAACATCGGTGCTGAGAGATCTTTCATGTGCTTCGTCAACCATAATCACAGAATATCGTGATAGCAGAGGATCGACTAGCGCTTCTCTGAGAAGCATGCCATCTGTAAGGAACTTGATTCGCGTTGCAGCGGAGGTCACATCTTCAAAGCGAATTGAGTAGCCCACCTCCTCGCCAACCTTGCAGCGCATTTCTTCAGCAACTCGGGTTGCAACCGTAGTAGCTGCCACCCGTCGAGGCTGATTAGATACAGATCAGCAAGCCTGTCGCTAGAAGTTCTCAGAAACATCGAGCCTTACCTGAGTGACTGCGATGGTTTTTCCATCTTCACACCAACCTCCCTGGTCTAGATATTGCGGAAGTTGGGTTGTTTTCCCGCTCCCAGTTTGACCCACCACTATGGTGACCGGGTATGTTTCAACCAAGTAAAGAAGACTCTGCTTATGTCGTGCAATTGGTAATAAAGATGCTGGTTTGTATAATGCCGGAATGAAAGACATTGAAAGATCCTGGTCCAAAGCCATTTTGGTCGACGGGCCAGTCAAGAATGGCTGGGCTTCTGGACTTCTCCTTTCATAAGCACAAGAGATGGTAACACTCGTCTCGCAACATCTTGTGGAGTGTAGAGTTTCACGGGGAGAATTGCCAATCCATAGTGGATCTCCGAGTTGAACAATGCTGCGTTGCTAATTATTTATCACGAAGATCACGTGCACCACACGTCACCAACCGTTTGGAGCTTCTCTGATGCTTGTCTGCCTATTTAGTCACCATCTGCTTTTTCTTGACTCGACAGGCACCACCTTTTTTCTCTGATCTATCCGTTGCCACTATTCATATTCCATATTCAACAGAGCATCTTCTCAACATGGCGGAGGAGGAAAAGCCTGTATGTGTTGATCTGACTTGCGATCATTGGGTGGAAAGCTCACTTTCCGCAGTCCACTCCCAGCAAGCCTTTGGTGGCGTCTAACAGCCCTCGCGCCGAGTCGCCGACTACTGCGCGACCTTTGGATTTTGATGATGAACCACAGGACTCGACAAATGCAAATGCATCTGCTGCTGCTGCAGCAGCATCTGCTCAACAGACCCCCACCGAAACTCCCCCGGCTGCCCCGCCAAAGCCCCCGCGGCCCTTGGGCCCAAGGGAACAGTCGGAGATCACACTTGGAGAAGCTTTCCCCTCTGTCGATTCTTCGGTCATTAAAGCTATCTTGACCGCGAGCAATTGGAATGTTGAACGGGCCTTCAATGCCCTGTTGGGTAAGTGGGCTACTCCGACACAAACAGAACAACAGCTAAGGACTGGTTATAGGCATGACCGATCCGACTGCCCAGGAAGATATGGTCCCACCTCCCAAGCCTCCGCGCCCTTCTCAGCAACCCACGTCCACTACCCAGAGACAACTTGAATCCGACGAATTGTATGCGCGCCAACTTGCCGAGCACTACAACACGTCAGGGCGCCGTTCCCAGGCTCCTGGGTGGGAGAACGATCCCCGATATCATCGCCCACGGGGAAGTGACGAGTCTGAGAGAGACTATAATTTCTTTGAAGGTACGATACCACCCAATCGCGAGCCAGGTCTTCTGTGCTGACCAAGCCGGGATGTGTAGATGATCTACCGGTGATCCGTGAAAATCTCCGCAAAGGATTTCTGGACACACAAACAAAGGTCAATTCATGGGTTACCAATTTGAAAAAGAGATTTGATGGCGAGGAAGAGGAAGAGCAAGCCAGTCAGCAACAGGAGCAGCCTTCATCATATGGACGTCAACGACGGAGCGGCGATCTGGGCCGCCGTAGTGGGGACCGAGAGCGTTATGATGCCGATCCTCAGGTATTAGGAGATGACTTCTCCGCGCTTGAGCTGAGGGACTCGGAAGGTCAGTGTTGTATGCGTTAGGTCTCACGCCTTGACTAACAAATGACTAGCTCCGCCTACCCGCCCGCCTCGCCCTGGAGTAAGCCCCAGACTCAACACGTCTTCACCCTCGCCCGATAGGCGAAAGGTGTCTTTCCAGGAAGGCCCGCCCACTGAAATCGAGGATACTTCTGCTAAACGCAATACACCGGCTGGAGGCAAGCCCAGCAAGTGGCAGCCTTTGGCTACGGTTGAGCCATCCCCGGTGGCTGAAAATGACCCGTTCAGCCTTGGGGATAGCGACGACGAGAAAGAATCGAAGCCCAAGGAGGCCACCACGGCTCCGGAAAGCGAGCAGCCCAAGAAAGCCACCGTGGAGACCATGCCTGGCGAAATGGACACCGAGTCGAAGGAAAATGCGAAGCCCGGGGATGCTTCCAAATAGCTGTGGAATGAATGCTAGCTTCAGCTAGATGCTCACTGAATTTTCATGTTTTGGTTTACTGTCTGGCACTAGCCTATTGTACCTTTTTGTTCCCCATATCCAGCTTATCCAGCTTACGCGAGATGTCCTCACTACAATACCACCCTTGATATTCTGCCCTGCCACTCGAATTTTGACCATCCGTAGAAAGACTTTAATGATCTCTGCGTCGAGATTGAATTTCTATTTGCATATCCCAAATACGAACAAAGACAAGTACCAAAAAGGAATGGGTATCTTCACGCAGATTAGACCCGGCCAGCCGATCATGGACGCCATAACCAAAAGCAATAACACACTTGGACGAGGTAGCAAATGGAAGGAAAGTAAAAGAAAACTTCAAACATAGAGCCCGCTATTCCGTCGAAGATTGCGCCTGCGGATTACCGCGCTTGGAGATCACAGCCTCCTTTCGCAGGTCCTTAATCACCGCCTGCCTGACTGTCAACAAAATAATTCGATTGGGGATGAAAAATATGCATACCGCAAGGGCATCGGGATTGACGCCGTTCTCAATCAGAGAAACACAGAGTGATAGCTCCGTACGATTCAAATTGGTATGCTGGATTCTCATCAGCTCACGACTCGTAGTCTATGAACTATACACGCCGTAACTCCCATGAGGGCGATCTAGCGGGATCGGTGTAGAATCCAAAGGACGGGATCGCGGCACTCACCAGGAGTTTGGAGATATCTTCTAGAACATCAATGACTTCGCGTGCCTTTGCACGTTTGTTCTCGGCGTCGGGCATTCTGTGCAGTGGTGAAGCTGGAACGAGGAAGGATGGTGTTTGGGAGGAAAAAGGTCGCGACGTGGTTCGTCGGTGATGTGGGGTTGCTTTGGTCTCCCGTCAACATCAGATTGGTGGCGTGATAATCTCGACTGTTTACTCTTTTCTCTTGGTTCGACGCTATTCTCTGGACAACTGATAAGATTAAGAGATATTATGGCTGATCATATTTTGGAGGGCGTGATTTAACCGATGGTGGTTAATAGCACCAGTTGGGATTGAGTTGGCACCAATCAAAGTACACAAAAACAGGAATGATGTAAAATTCAAGGAGTCATTCTGATTCAGCTATAGCACAACTCAAATTGAATTGGTGATCTACTATATGGAGATTCATGTATATGAATCCAATCTTGTCCAAATCATGATGCCTGAGGCCACCATCCAATGGACCCGCAGGACAAACCCTGTCAACCATTTGATCTCATCTACACGACTACACGTTGCTTGATTTTGGCAATCTTCCATACTCTGGGACGGCTGCACATCAAATACCTGCCCGTGGCACAACTGAATGATTTTCATCAAGATTGGGATACCCTAGAACAGTGACGGAGAGGTCACATCCTCAAGAATGCCCCCCACATTAACCATCTCGGACATACATTCCTTGAAGAGAAACGACGCCCTCGAAATCCTTGCCCAGATTTCACGCGTCGAGAAGAAAACCTTTCCCACCAATGAAGCTTTCGGCTTTGGTGAGGAATTGTGGAGAAAGAAGCCCAACACGCGGGTTCTGTACTCGACCATGGCCGAGGGACCTCAGTCAACCCTCATCGCCTATGGAGTGTACGTACGCCAAAAAGGCGTCGCACTCTTGCACAAGATTTGCGTAGTTGAAGCGTATCGCGGTCAGGGATTCGGGCAGCAGCTCATGTCCTACATTCAAGAGCGCCTACGAAAGGAGGGCTGCCAGTACATTCAATTGTGGGTAGACAGGGCCAGGGAGCCGGCCCGAGCATTGTATCGTCGATGTGGATTCGAAGAGCGGGAGGAAATCCCTGATTACTACGCCCCTGGACGAACCGGCATCAAAATGGTCCTGAATTTGGAGCGTGACCGTTGAAGCCACTGTGGCTATCTGACCCCAAGGACTTTTCATTGGACGACAACACAGGCACCTTACCTTTTCCCCTCCCTGTTGGAAATGTTAAAGAGAGGCCGGAAATTGTGCCAGTGGTTGGGCATGTTCGATGCTCCTTGGCTGCCAAAGGAGCATATCCCTTGCGTGGGCCGGCGCTCCTCGAAACGTGAGAGCTCGATCCGCGACGCGCTCCCCCATTCTCAACTGTCACTCTGCTACATACTTGAGTGACGTCCAGCATATCCAGGCATGGCTTTCATGGAAGGGCACGCCTTGAATGGCTCCCTATTAGTCCCTTTGGCACGAGTTCCAGGGAGCGGAGTCCTTTCTGGAGATCATGGAGGCGTCTCCTCATCTTGGTCTTCCATCTTCTCCAAACTACACCGGTCGTGCTTTCTATCTACCGGTTGAGAGATAACTTGGTGTGCTGTTGGTGATTATTGTCTATCCTGCTCGTGTTCGCTGGATATACCGTCAATCATAGACAGTGCCCCCGGACTTGCTCCGGGTCCTCTCAATCGGAGATGGCACTCTTTCTCATTGTTCTGGCCTTCATGTCTGTGGCAAACGCAGCAGCTTTGACTGCCAACTATCCGATCAATGCGCAATTGCCTCCAGTCGCGCGGGTTTCGCAGCCATTCAGATTTGTATTCGCCGCCAGTACTTTCTCCAACAGTGACCCAGACACCAAATATTCACTTTCAGATGCACCGTCATGGGTCACTGTGGACAGCGATACCCGGACGTTGTCAGGAACTCCACAATCAGATGACAAGGGGCCTAACAAGTTCAAATTAGAGGCTTCCAATGGGTCAGAGTCGGATAGCATGGATGTCACCCTGATTGTGACACCGGATCGAGGCCCAACCCAGGGCAAGCCTCTCATGCCACAATTGCAAGCAGTTGGGCCTGTTTCTTACCCGCATACTCTGTTCATGCAACCCGGTCACCAATTTTCGATCAAGTTCGACCCGGATACTTTCCACGATACTCACCCTTCCACGATATACTACGGGACATCGCCTAACAACACTCCACTACCCTCATGGATTGGTTTTGATCCGGCTTCATTGGAGTTTGCTGGGAACACACCATCTTTTCCCGGATCTAGTGCCCAGGATTTTACCTTCCAGCTCATTGCCTCGGATGTAGCTGGATACAGTGCGGCCAATGTGACCTTCCAACTTGTGATTGGCCCTCATATTCTTGCATTCAACGAGACCACCACGACATTCAATCTGACGCGGGGAGATAAATTTAATAGCCCAGGGTTTGCGGATCTTCTTTCCCTGGATAATTCGCCCATTGGGAGCAATGAATTGAAGCATGTTGACGCGGACCTGCCCGAATGGTTGGCATTGGACAACGACTCCCTTTCTTTGAGCGGCACGCCACCGAAGGATGCCGTAAACCAAAACATTACTATTGCTGTCAAAGACAGCTTCCAAGATGAGGCCAAGCTCATGGTGCGTCTGGAGTTTGAGAAGCTTTTCTTGGAGGACATCGAAGGATGTGAAGCCACTATTGGCGAGGATTTCATATTCGTCTTTAATCAGTCCATTCTGACCGACAATTCCGTCCAACTGGATACAGACTTGAACAAAGATCTTTCTTCATGGCTCACATATTTCCCCGACAACAAGACCCTTTTCGGCCATGTACCTTCCGATATGAAGCCGCAGAAGTTCACAATTCCTCTCAAAGCGCACCAGGGAGACAACGAAGACACGCAGAACTTTGATGTTGCTGTCCTTGAACCAGCAGATACGCACTCAACCTCGGCGGATCCGTTTTCCAATCCATCTAGTCCGTCGCACAAGAAAGCCGGCATCATTGCGATATCCGTCGTCATCCCAGTTGTGGTAGTGTTGAGTCTGATCATTCTCTTTTGCTGCTGGCGCCGCCGCAGAAAGTCAAGCACGGCGGAAGAGGGCCAATTTCAAACAAAATCAGCTCCTCCTCGGCCTGTGCGGCCAGATATGACCACCTCTCCAGCCCATGCTACGGAAGAAGCTTCGCGTGATGATGCCTCGGATGATTGGATGAGTCCAATCTCACCGGCATCGGATCTCCCTAAGCTAGAGCTTGGGCCGTCATGGAACGTATCCTCATTTGACAAACCCGATGATTCCATGATGAGTGCGATTCCCGAGCCCCAGCCGCCGCCTCGTTCCCCCAAGAGGAGTGCCTTTGTGCCTCTGAGAGATTCGATCATTGAAGAAAACCCAAATGAGAATTCTCCTACCAAAAAGCAAGCCCAGCGCCGTTCCCTCACCAAGAGTCCCGTGCGTCGCAGGAGCACGAAGAATTCCCGTCGGGAGCCTTTGAAGTCGATCCAACCACGAGCCATCAACAAACGCGAGTCCGTTCAGTCCAATTGGTCCAAGCGATACTCGAAGCGGTCGAGTGGAATTTCGACTGTTGCATCGGGGCTGCCGGTACGACTAAGCGGCGCCGGCCATGGGGCCGGTGGTTTCGGTCCTCCGGGGCACGGCATGGTGCACATGTCCTGGCAGAATACCAGGGCTTCATTGCTCAGCGACGATAGTGGCTTGACCAACATGACTCCTTTGTTCCCACGGCCTCCAGTTGCACGCATGAGACATAGCATGGCATCCAGCATCCCCGAGCATTCTAAGCGGGTTACTTTGAGAGCCGTGGAGCCCGATGAATCGACCATATCCGAGGCCGATTCTCTCGAGGCGTTTGTCCACAGCCGGGCGAAAAACCGCAACTCCGCCAATCCCCTGTTTTCTGCCCAAATCAGTCGCCGGACCTCGTCCGGTATCCGTGCCCTTGAGCGAGCTCGTAGCTTGCGAAGCCGTGCCGATACGGTTTCCGTTTCGACGTTTACCGATGAATTCCGCCAATCCGTTCAAGACCGACCTCAATCCACGGCCCTGTCAGTCTCAGAGTATGGAGACGAGGGCCACCGGTTCTCACAGTATCAGACTCTCCAGCCCCCGCCAACCCTCTTCCCCCTCGCCGAAAGCGGGGGTAAAAGCCAGAGCCAGCTCAGCCTGGCCCAGGACTACCGTGGAGTGATTTCGCCCTTGCCCCGTTTCTGGAGCGAGACTAGCTTGGGCAGTGGCCGGCGGCGTGAGTCCGGTACTCACGCAAAGCCTCCACCCCGAGCGGAAGGTGATCCCGCCGTGCCGGCGAGCTCATCGATCGTCTCTGATCTCGATGAACACCTCTCGAAGAAGACCAGCACCCAAAAGAATAATCGTCAATCATGGAATACATCCCTTGAGCCGCCTCCACCGATCAAGAGTGCCAGCTCACGGGGTCTTCCGGTCGCGAGTAGCGGGGAGCTCGCGTTTGTTTAATTGCATCGTTGTTGATTCTATTCTTAATATCGCGTGTGTGGAATTTTGGCATGGCGAACATGATATCCTCCTTTGTATTTGGGCGATCTCGCGCTAGTTGAGCTAGACCTGATAATTCAACCGTCTTGTATAAACCTGTTCTTCATGGACGCGATCAGGGCAGCGCGTGGCACGTGCTGTGATTGACAGGTGGGATGTAAAGAGATCGGGAAGTGATAGTCGGACTTTTGTCTTCCGTGCCTCATGGATCATCATCGTCCGAGTCGGAGGAATCCCCACGGTAGGAATAATGTCAGGAACTCTTCACCGAGCCAGGGTGAAGCGGAGATCATTTCCTCCTTGTATGGACCATACAGAAGACAGTCCCGGTTGCGTGACGCTCATCGAGGTTCATTGAATGCACTCGCAGCACTTCCACGCAAACCATCCAAAGGATCCAATGTCAAGGAGAAATCACAAAAGACCATGGAATTATGAATATGATAGATCGACCGGAATCGAACCTCACTCGACTTTTTTCTCTGCGATTGCCGGGAGTCACCTGACGCTATAGAGCACACGAGTGTAATTTACGAGTTGCGAAGATCTGATTTACACTTTACGGGAAAATCTCTGCCTCGTCCAATTCGCGCCTTGGTTCATCACCGACTTCTCCCTTTATTTTTCGTCCGTTGTGAAGCCCTAGACTTGTCGTGGTTCCCCACCCAAATCTAATCGTGCTGAAAGGCCTGCGTCCTCACCTGACTTCTTTCTCCTCTTCCTCCATTCACCTGGTCTTCCCCCCTCCTCCAAGTCTCCTCCCCTCCACTTCTCCCAATTCTAATTCAATCCGTGTCATTATGGGTCAGACCTTATCGGAGCCGGTGGTCGAAAAGGTGAGTCCTTCCTATTATTCCATTGCCTGTGGCCCTAGCCCCTCCCCTGCCCATTTTGTGAACGACCGGGCTTTTTCTGAGCCCCTCGGCTCACCCGCCACGATGCCTTCCACCCCTCCCCCTCCACCCGACCACTTCCGCTTTTTTGCGCTCTGGAGGAATCGCACATGAAAATTTTTTGAGGATTATGAGCGCGGTCGCCGGTCCGATCGAGCAACTTAGACTCCGTGATCGGATATGCGGGGTCTTGATGACTCGGAGGGGCCGAACGGCGGTTGGCGGGCAAAAGTCGACAACGATCTGATTTCTCCGTCTATGGGCTCCCACAACACAGCGACGATACACTGAACTCGGCTGACCGGTGCTCATTTTCTTGGTTTGAATCTAGACATCCTCCGATGGCGAAGATGAGTGCTGCTTGTATGGTGTGTCGGCCATGCAGGGCTGGCGAATCAGCATGGAAGATGCCCACGCGGCGGTGCTCGACCTCCACGCAAAGTACAACGGCAATGATGAAGGCAAACCGACCGATCCGGATCAACGTCTCGCGTTTTTTGGTGTATATGACGGACACGGCGGAGACAAGGTTGCGCTGTTCGCGGGCGAAAAGCTTCACCAGATCGTCTCCAAGCAGGAATCATTTGCTCGGGGTGATATCGAGCAGGCGCTAAAAGATGGGTTCCTAGCCACCGATCGGGCTATTTTGGAAGGTTCGTGGGGTACTGTGGAGTGGATGAACCCCGTCGTTTTCTGACCAGTGCAGATCCGAAATATGAAGAGGAAGTGTCCGGCTGCACGGCTTCAACGAGCATTATCTCCAAGCACAAGATCTGGGTGGTACGTGATCAGCGAGACTTGTTTTTCAGACCGGGGGGGGGGGGGGGGGAACTTCTGCCGTGTTGATAACTGACATGGCTATAGGCCAATGCCGGTGATTCGCGATCTGTGTTGGGAGTGAAGGGCCGCGCGAAGCCTCTCTCGTTTGACCATAAGCCACAGAACGAAGGTAGGCGACTTGCGCTTCTATTTTCAGGTCTTCTACATACTGGGTCTTTGCTAAAAAAAATCATCTCAATTAGGCGAGAAGGCTCGCATTAGTGCGGCCGGTGGCTTTGTTGACTTCGGCCGTGTCAATGGCAACCTCGCTTTGTCCCGTGCCATTGGTGACTTTGAGTTCAAAAAGAGCCCCGAGCTGTCCCCTGAACAACAGATCGTGACCGCATTCCCTGACGTGACGGTGCATGAACTGACCGATGACGATGAATTTCTGGTTATTGCCTGTGATGGTATGCGCGCAATCCAACGCCCCGATCTACGATATGCTCCTATGGTTCTAACTGATGTCTGTCTAGGTATCTGGGATTGCCAGTCCTCCCAAGCCGTGGTGGAGTTTGTGCGGAGAGGGATTGCCGCCAAGCAAGAGCTGTCTCGGATCTGTGAGAACATGATGGACAACTGCCTCGCCTCCAACAGTGAGACCGGTGGTGTGGGGTGCGACAACATGACCATGACTGTCATTGGATTGCTGCGCGGCAAGACCAAGGAGGAGTGGTACAATCAGATTGCAGAGCGGGTGGCGAACGGAGACGGGCCTTGTGCTCCGCCCGAGTACGGCAAGTCTCACGAGGAACCCGACCCCAGTCCCTCTTCGTGCTGACGGCCAGGTTGTGCAGCCGAATTTCGCGGCCCGGGGATCCGGAATCAGTTCGAGGAACAGCCCGACGAGTATGATCTGGAGATGGAGCGGTCGCGGGCCCCATTCAACGTGCGTCCCGGCCGGATCATCTTGCTTGGTGATGGCACTGAGGTGATCCCGGATGAGCACGAAGAAGAATTGTTTGACCAGACGGAGAACCACGATGCCCAACCGGGGTCGGTTGATTCCCGCAATGACCGAGAGGGCACTCCTGCTCCCCAGGGGAAGCAGCAGGGCGCTGCCTCTGCTCAAATATCCGAATCTCCCGCCTCCACGGACGACAAAGACAAGTCGACACCCTCGTAGTGGACCTCCTTGGATCTTCTTTCTCGATTCTTGCCTGAAAGGAAGTGAGACATCACCTTTCCCCTGTCCTCGATTCCACTGCTCTCTGGTGTTCGCCTTGTGACCGACCCTGCTCTCCTCCCCGTTCTCGCCCTCGCCCTTGATTCTACGATCTATGCCCGCCCTATTTCCTTTTCTTTCTTGTTCCCTTTTTTCCCCCCTGGATGTTTATCTTTTTTCTTTCCCTCGGTCTGTCTCCTCTAGTTGTCTTCCGGCTTTGATTATCGAGTTTGGTGCAGGTCGATACACTCCCCTGCTTGTGGAATTCTGTGCGGGAGGAAATCGGGCGAACCCAGGACGATCGGGGATGAGGGAGGCCCTGGTCAGCAATGAGGGCATTTGGTTTCGTTTCTTCCTTGATTTTCGTTTCATTTTTCTTCTTATGCCACACCACACGAGATACCGCAGAAAATGCCCTTGACGAACCATATCCCCTGTGGATTCCACCCTCTCTCCCAGACCCGGGGGGAAAAGCGCATGACGCGACCATCATGGGGAATTGCGGGTAGACAGGATATCCGAAAGAACAGACATCAAAGCTTCCGGAGTTGGGGGGTTAGTCACATGCGTAGATACTATATCGGTCGTGACTGTGGACCGTGAGAATATCATTACCGCGTCCAGATTTCTTATTAATTGCTTCCATCTTCCCTGCGCCCCCACTCTTCCTCTTCCCCCCAACCAGAAATTCCCCTTTCCTTTTCCCCAGGGTCTCTTTCGATCCGTGATTTTCTTGCTTCTCATTGTTTCCGGTTGCTTTGCATAGTTCACTATGCCGTCCCCTTCGTCCCCCGGTAGCAAGCGCAAGCGCACTGGCTCTGCGTCTCACGTACCCGTACCACAACCCGGATCGGCCGAACCTCAGCCCTCCTCGCGCGACGCGTCCGGCGAAGACGGCGATGACTCTACAGATCTCAATGCTCCGACATCCAAGACCAAGAAGCAGCAGCACACCAGTGACGCCTCGCCCGCCTCCAAACGAGCCCGCAAGAGCGCTGGCGACGCGACCAATGCCGCTTCCGGAACCACCGTGACCTCCAATGGCGCGCACAAGGAGGACCCTGGCGAGCCATCCGAGACGACCGTGGCCAGCAGTGATATTGAGAATCCGCCCAAGAATCGTCCGGATCTGCATATTGAGATGCCCGTGGAGGGAAGCATGCCACCGCCGCAACGTGGTATCTTGCAGGACCCCGTGGGATATCACACCAATCCACCCCCAACGGGTCGCCCGGTTCGAGTCTACGCCGATGGAGTCTTTGATCTGTTTCATCTTGGGTAAGCTCCCCTATATTATGATCATTGCTATTATCACATTCCCAGCAAATTTTCAGGAGGCTACGGCCTTGTGGGGGCTGCCAAGAGTGGGCTGCCTCAGGAGAAGGAATATGATGCTGACGTTGCCCGTTCCTTACTGTAGTCATATGAGACAGCTCGAGCAGGCGAAGAATGCCTTTCCGGAAACTTATCTCATTGTTGGTGTCACTGGTGATGACGAGACTCACCTCCGCAAGGGCCTGACGGTCCTCAGCGGTGCCGAGCGCGCGGAAACGGTCCGACACTGCAAGTGGGTGGATGAAGTCATTCCCAATTGCCCTTGGATCGTCGACACCGAATTCCTGACGAAGCATGAAATTGACTATGTGGCTCACGATGATCTGCCGTATGGGGCGGCGGAGGGTGACGACATCTATGCCCCGATCAAGCGTCAGGGCAAGTTCTTGGTGACCCAGCGAACGGAGGGTGTCAGCACCACTGGCATTATCACGCGGTATGCTCCCTTAGGCCGATAAGACTGTGATGACTTGACTAATCCTGTCGCCTTCAGCGTGGTCCGCGACTATGACCAATACATCTCCCGTCAATTCAAGCGCGGTGCCTCTCGACAAGAACTCAATGTGTCGTGGCTGAAAAAGAACGAGTTGGAGATCAAGCGTCATGTAATGGAGCTGCGCGATAACATTAAGAACAACTGGACCATGACGGGCCAGGAGCTGGGTCGTGAATTGCGTCAGATTTGGCAGAACAGTCGACCAAGCAGCCCGGCACCGAGCAACCGGAACAGCATCGACTACACCGGTGCCCGGGGTCCCTTGGCGAGCCCCACGGGAGGCAGCAAGTCCCATCTGTCACGGGTAGAGGCATTGAACCGCCCCGAGAGCCCGATGGGTCAGGGCCGAAATGAGGACTTTGCAACGGGTTACAGTCTCGGCTTGATTGGTGGTGTGCGAGCATGGATGATGCGCAGCCGCCAATCCCTGCAGGAACCACCGAGCCACCCGCACTCTCCTCGCTCGCCTCGATCCGAGGACGAGCCCGAATCCGAGCAAACCAATGGCTACGAAGAGGAGACTCGTGGTCGCGCTCGCGAGGGTGTTGCGGCGCAGTAAGATGGCGCCGTGGCATCTTCTGAAGATTGCATTTCTCCCCTTCATTTGCATTCGGTTCGTGTCTTATACTATTTGGGTTAATCTCTTTCCGCATCATCCCTAAATTGCAGGCGATCTCTTGCTGTTCGGGTGTCTGGCGTCAATTTTACTGTGTTTGGATGTCTATGCCTTAATACTCCGCAAATTGACTCTGTGTTTGAACATTTGATCTCTCTTTGATTCTATTTCGTGTCATGTTTTATATATGTTTTCGGGTTTGCAATACAGACGACGGTGACTCGACTCGACCAAACAGGGGCAAAAAAAGAAATCCAAGTGACATTCGGCTGCATGATAACATGGTGCAATGGGTTATTCACGTATAGCAAGGGTATTCTCGTATCTCATGACTCTATGCATTCTAGATGCTTTCGGGTATCATGCAATCCAATTGGTAGTCTAAAGGGAAGAACTATGTCTCAGCATCAACATCTTCCACATCCTTAAATGGAGGCTGGTCGTCGTGATCAACCACTTCTTTCGGCTTCGACTGGCCTCCTTCCTGCATGACAGCGACATAGATTGCGCACGCAAGAATCAACACTGACCCAGCCCAACTGATCGGGGCCAGCGTCGTACCCCAAACGACCTTATCATAGAACAAGGCAAACAACATCTGTGTATAGACCATGGAAGTAGCACGCGAACCCTGGCTTTTACTCGACGAAACCGACGACGGCGGGACATAAGATAGACCAGCCGTGAGCAGGAACTGCAGAAGAAACCCACACACCCCCAGGCCGATTAACAAAGACCATTCGAGGGGCGTGGTAGGCAAGCGGAACGGCACACCGGGAACAACAGCCATAGCCACCAGAGAAATAATCGTCGTGACACTGGAAAAATACGTAACGGAGACGAGCGGGTGCGCACGACGACCAATCATCCGAATCGAAGTATAAGCGCCCGTCGCACCGATGACACCAACGAAGGCAACGATGGTCGCGAGAAGATGATGGTACGAGTCTGCCGATCCGGGACTATCACCGGGTCCGGAATCGAGACTCCGAGAACGAAACGGACGCGCGATCAGCACGACGCCGACGAGCGAGATGAGCGCTGCGAATTGTTGACGGCGGGAGAAGGTTTCACCGGGGATCAAGAACGAGCAGGCGTAGCAGGTCATGATGGGAGCGAGGAAGGTGATGACAGTAGCTTCGGAGAGTGGCAGGTATTGAACGGAGTAGTACAGGCCATAGACGCCTAGAAAGCCACTTGAGGCGCGGACGAGGAGTAGAGGACGGACGGGACGAGTGCCGAATGGAGCGGGCACAGAGGCGTACCACATGTAGATGTAGCTTGCGATGGCCGTGATGGACATCCGGGCGAAGAGGACCTGTTGAACATTATCATTAGTCCATAGTTCGTATAAAAGTCTTCATGTTGGATATGGATTGGAATGACTCGAGTCAAGAATCATACCTGGAACGGATGCATAGAACTATGGATTTCCAGGACTTGCGTAATCACATTCATCGAGGCGCCGAACATCTGCGACAGCAGCACCAGGAACATGCCCTTATTCTTCAGCCAGAATGTCTTGAGTCTGGCCTGCCATGCATGGCGGGGTCGAGTCTCCGCTGCGTGGATCTCCGCATCACTGCTCTCTTCTGTCATGGGTCGCGGTTCCGACTCGTGGAGTGCATTAGGATCATCGCGATAGGGTTCGCTAGGGAGCGGTGCATCTGGATGTTCATGGTGTATATGATGTTCGTGGTGTTCGTGGTGTTCATGATCGGTGGACGAGATTGAAATATCCGGATGCGGAGAAGTGGAAGTTGGCTGTGAAGTCATTCTATAATCTCTGTCTTCTCTCTTTGCTCTATAAGTCTATAGTGCATGTATCGTCTTTCGTATTTATCAGAGAAAAGAAAAGCATAGAAAAGGAATGAAACGAACGATGAAGAAAAGAAAAACTGAAAATGCGCATGACAAAGTGGAGACTCGAACTTGGATCAACCAATGCAACTACGGAGTACATTATTTCTATTTCTCAGCTGAGCAACTAAACTCGCTCTAGACAAATGTAAATGTATCGCCGCCCTTGTCACGCAGCATATTCCCTACTCGCTGACTGCCGACAATGCGCTCCAACTTAAGCGCATCCCACTTGGAGAAGAGCGCGCGCACTCCGCCCTCGGCCGCTTCAACGACGGCGGCCGGATCGAGTCCCAGAAAACCAACGAGATCCCCATAGAAAGCCGGATTCTCTGGCAGTCCGTACATAATAATGCGCTTGACGCCCCGGATCTGGTACCGACGATAGTGATGAGCGCGCTCCGTGTAGAGGAGCACCGACTGGCGGCCGGACATGAAGTGACTGCGGGCGCGCGACATGTCGCGGGTCTCGGTATATTCGGAGATGGCCCCGAAGGAGACGTTCGTTGTTTGCGTCGAGGTGGCAAAATGGTTGCGCACGCGCACAAAGTCCAGGTACGAGGGGATGAAGATCAGCGTGCCGCCGCTACCCTTGCCGCCTCCTGTAATTCGCTTGACGAGACTCGACAGAACGGTGGTCGTGAAGTGCTTGAATCGCGCATCTGGGTCTTTCGCTGGGGAGAGACTATCAATGCGGGAGAAAGTCTGCTTGACCGAGACGGGAAGTGGGAGTTCGGTGATCGCACCAGAATAGGTCGGGGTGATCTTGACTCGTCCAGCCGTGTTCTGCATCTGCGACGAAAATAACGAATTGATCTCGGGAGTGATGTGTGATGCGAGCACGACAGTCTGTCGGACATGTCGGGCCTGGTTGTCCAGGTACCAATTGCGCACGCGACTAAAGTCACATCCGTGGGCTTCCTTGGGCTGGAGGTTAAGGTGCTGGAAGATATAAGACACATGATCCCAGTTCTGCATGAGGAGAGCATCCGCATGGTCCACAATCACGACCTCGATGGATGAAAGGAAATCATGATCTCGCTTTTTGGCACTAAATACAAAGTCAATGAGATTGAACTGACAGCAAGACAGTGCTAAGATACTCACTCGGCTTGATCCATGATGGTCCGTAGACCCAGTGGACTGGCGAGAATTACATCCGAATTATAGAATTGCGCGAAGTACTTGACTGTTTTGCGGGTAAACTTCAGTCCTAACCGGAACATATCATCGTTGTTGCCGCCAAACAGCTCGCGAACGTCATCCGGTTTGTCCTCCCAAGATGCATCATCCGAGGCGGAGAAGGTGTCGAGGAAGCGCTTCTTGTTCTCCTGCTGTTCAGCTTGGTAGAAACGAGTAATGGCTTCAATGACTCGCACGCACGATTGGCGTGTCGGAAGTAAGTAAAGAACTTTGGGTCTAGTGAATCCTTGGTCTCGACATTCGATATCGGTGTCCGGGTCCTTGGCGAACCGCGCATTATTCTTCAGTACTTGGTCACGGGTCTTGATGAGGTGATTGACCGTATGGAGGGCCATTATGTCACGCATAGTGTGTGCTGTAGAGGATGTCCGCGCGCCGTATAGAACATCTTGATAGTCGAAGATGTAAGGTGCTATGTGCTGTGCAGGTCCGGTGATAGCGGGCAGAAGCTCTGCGGCTCGAGGTTTTAATTTGTTTTTGAGCTGCAACCATAATAATCTTAGCAATTCGATTCAATTAGTAGATGCCGATGATTTCCTACCTTCAAGTTACTTGTGCTCTTCAGAGATGATAGCACTGAAACGCTGGTGTCGCCCACGTCCGGTTTGGTACACGCCAGTCGCAACCCATCCACCTCTTTTTTGGCCAGAGCCCATTTGTTGGATGTGGCGGCTTCAATGCTTTTACTGAGATCAGTCCCCTCGGGGAGACTGAAATGCTTCTCAAATGGGCCAACAAGATTCTCATCGTCATCCTCTGCTTCCTGGTCGTCTTCCTCATCATCGGAAGGCGCCTGGACTTCCAACGCATCTCCGCCTTGCTCGGGATCCTCTTCTATACCGACTGTGCTCGGAGCATCATTGGTCGTAGAGTCATTGCCCAGCTTTCTCTTTTTGCGCGCAGGTCCTTTCGAGTCGGAGGCATGGAGTAGCTGCAGCAATTCGTTATAAGGACGTTCGGTACTCTGCTCTTCCTCATCACTGCTCGAGGATGCTTCTTCTATGCCATTATCATCCTCGACTTCATCATCCATTCGCTGGCTACCTGCGTCATCATCACCAGACGATTCCTCCGATCTACGTCGAGAGTTAGCCACGCTGTACTGCGACCAGCTTTTCACCTCGCAACACTTACTCAATTTCATGCAATCGCGACGCAGCAAACCGATTGTGTCTGGCCACTGGACGTCTTTGACGACCTCTGGCTGAACGACCACCTCGAGGAGCCATTGGGAAAAGTGGAAGAACAAGAAAACAATTTTCTCCAGTGACGAAGACAATCCTTATCTTATCTTAGCGCGAAAATTCCCACACACAAAGAAGCGTCGGAACCACGATTCAACTCCACTTTGGACCAGGAAAAATTGTCCCTCCGAGCTTGGGTTGAAGTCTCTCTCCTGTCATCTCCTTCCTCATCCTCCTCCCCATCCATCATGGCCGCAGACTCTTTCCTGCACCTTGCCCGCCCTCTGGGCCCCGTCTCCGTGGGGACCGCACCGACCACTGCCCCTCTGAATGTGGTCATTCAGCCGCAGGTATGTGAATCTGCCCCGTGGAGGGGTCTACCCTGAAGGCTGATCACATTCCCTTTGACAGGCCATTTTCTCCATTCTCGACCACTCGCTGCGCCGCAACGCCGATCAAGAACGGGTCATTGGAACACTGCTGGGGACGCGATCGGAGGATGGAGAAGTGGAAGTGCGCTCGGCCTTTGCCGTGGGCCACTCCGAGGCCGAAGATCAGGTCGAAGTCGATATGGAATATCACAAGCAGATGCTAGCCCTGCACCTCAAGGCCAATCCCCGTGAGGTTCTGGTCGGCTGGTACGCCACCGCCTCCGAGTTGAACACCTTCTCCGCTTTGATCCAAAACTTCTATAGCGGCCAGGGTGACGGTACATGGCCGCACCCTGCCGTCCACCTGACTGTGTCTACTGAGGCTGGCAAGGACCTTGAAACCCGGGCCTACATCTCTGCCCCCGTTGGTGTAACCGCTGAGCGGGCCGCCGACAGCGCTGCTTTTATTCCCGTCCCCTACGAGCTCCGATACGGCGAGGCCGACAAGAGTGGTCTCGAGGCCATTGCCAACGCTAAGGATTCCGAGGACCGTTCCACCAGCATCACTACCGATGTGGAGGCATTGGAGCGTGCGATTGAGGAAGTGCTGGCCATGATTGACCGTGTGTCACGCTATGTTGAGTCGGTCATTGATGAGGAGGCCCCCGCATCTACTGCCATGGGCCAATTTCTGCTGAACGCTCTGGCTCTGGCGCCCAAGGTGGAGCCAGCTGATGTGGAGCGCGATTTGTACGTTGCATACTCTCCCCAGATTGATTGATTCTATTCTAACATTTCCCAGCAACAACCATATTCAGGATGTCTTGGTGGTCTCCTACTTGGCCAACACGATCCGCACACAGATGGAGCTGTCCAACCGGCTAGCAACCGCACAGCTCACACTGGGTGGCGGCGAATCTGCCGGTGCTGGCGAGGGCAACCAGCGTAATCAGCGCGGCGGCAAGGGTGGTCGTTCGCGTCCACAGGCGGCTACCGAGGAAGCTCGCGCATAGAGGGCTTCATGACGGAGAGATGATGCATGATCCAACCAAATTCCGCTGATGTTTTTCATGTCTCGATTGCCTTGTTCCGACCTTGTTGGGTTCACACTTTCTACTATGTTTCTATCTACCGTTTTTATTTCCTCCCTTCTTCGCACTTCCTTGACCTGTTCCGAGGCAGGGAAAATGGACCCATCCACCCGCTCCTCCATCTTGTGGCTGCCTCCACGCCTCAGCAGCCCGAACAAAAAGCAAAGTGGCGTATAGCAGCCGATCTGGCTTCTTCCGCGAGTGAGAGAAGCGATCGATTGACTGCCGGGAAAATGCAGACTCGATGGTACAGAGTTTGCGGCAGACATGTTGAGAGTTGAGATATCCCAGGCACTTTCTAGCCTGGTTCACGAAGTCGCATCTTATCTGGGCGCGGCGTTAGTTATGATGAAATGGACATCAAATGTTAGAGTCTGGATATGTTGAACGTAGTATTTGCCAAGTAGAGGTTTCCAATGTAGCTGTGATGTATTTTGGTCTGACAACGGCAAGGGATCAGTGGGTGGGCTGAAATTGCCGGTATGCCTAGTTGAACTACCTAATCCAAAGGGCCTCCGGGGCTGTTATTCCTGCAGTCAGGATCTTCTACCTAGGTAGGTACTTCTATAGAACTTGGAATGCCGCGTCACTGGGTAAACTAACCACGGCAGAGTTACAAGGTTAACATGCAACTGCTTGGTTCAACTTACACTCGTCACCAAGATATATATTTAAAGAATTGAATGCCATAGTCGACTACACCGTCTCGTTGACAGTAACCGAGGCGCGATATCCATCTACAAAGTATCCATCTACAAATCATGCAAAAGCTCAATGGTTCGATTCAGTTTGTGCTATCAGAGGGTATTTGCCTTGTGACCGTATCATCCATAACTCCGAAGCCAAACTGTCCCATGTGGCTTGAAAATGTACCACCAACGCCGAAATCCAAAGAGAACCATCAGAAAATAAAGGCCTTCAAGGCAGATGGTTCAAATGATCAAGACTGTGCAGATCATGCGGCGGTCTTGCGCTTCTTCGGCAGCGATTCCTCGGTAGCATCAGAGCCTCGGCGAGTTCCAGCGGCACGCTTTCCCTTGCTCTTGCTCTTCTTGCTCGTAGTCGACGGGGCCGCCTCTGCAGTAGGCTCGCCCTCTTCCAGCACGGCAGTACTCTTTTTGCCCGCGTCCTTGGCAACCTGGTCGTCATTTTGATCGAATGCCTTGCGCGCTTCCTTCAGCTCGCGCTCCATGCGAAGCAGCTCCTGAACACGACCTAGCTTGTTCGGGTCTCGGCGGAGTGCGAATCGGAAATCCTCAACCTTGACCTTCTGGCGACGGGCATGGTGAGCGACCTGAGCGGCACCGTGGCAAAGTTCAAGAACGAAATCCGTGACAATTTCGTCGAGCACGCGAACTGTCTCCGGCAGGGGCTCAGAGGGGAAAGAGGGATGCGGGCTGGGGTCACCGTAGGCGGCGAGAAGCAGTCGAACTATGTTACGAAGTATGAATTAGTTTTGAAGATTAAGCAATGCACCAGTGATGGGAGGACTCACGCTCCGAGCCAAAGTTCATTTGACCCTTGTGGCGGGCAGCACGAGCTCGTGGTTCAGCCATGTCTGGATCGTCGAGTACACTCTCACTCGTAGTTGGGGCACCTGGAGGGGTCGCAGTGGGTTCTGCCGGAGTTGCGATAGGTTCTGCCGGAGCTGCGATGGGTTCCGCCGGAGTTGCGATAAGCTCAGCGGCAGGTTGATAACCAGCGCGGGCGAGAATGCGTTCCTGGTCGGTGACAGGGGGCCTGGTAAAAGTTTTACTGACCAGAGTCCCCTGATCGTTCAATGGGGAAGTCGAGTCAGCTGGGCAGGTGTTGTTAGATGGAGATGGAGATTGATCATTGGGGACGACCAAGCGGTGTTGTGGACCAGGGCGGTCAGCCATGACGGGCAGAATGAGATGATTCCACAATAGACACAGCTTCTCCACTCACACACCTTGTCTTGTTCTCTGGAGGTCGACACGACAGAAGTTCAAGATGGTGAGTCATTTCCGGATTTTAATAGCCCAAAACTGAAGCTTCGTTCCATGCTGTTACGAGAAGTGATTTCAGCATACGGCGTACTTTCGCGTCAACAATTACGACATTACACTGACACCCTAGGACTCATCTAGTCGGCCCTCTTCAACTTCCAGTCACTGCTATTGGTGATTCTCCTGATTATCTGTACCAGCACCTATGCGCACTCAATTATGCCTGGGATCATGGACCGGAACCAGCACGGGTAGGCACTGATGCCCTGATGCCCTGGAGAGGGACAGATAAGATACAAGGCTTACGGAGTGATAGGCTCTTTGGGATATTCTGGAAATGCGCTCGTGTGGGTGAAAGGCTCAGTCCATATGTTAGCATATGCTGTGTCTTGATGGCAGTAAGAGATCCGTCACCCTGAATTCACAAGCAGAGCACTCACTGCGGTTCTTTATAGGTCTCGATCTTCTTTGGCGGTTGAAAGCCGCTGGTCCTTCAGAGATGGCTCTGAGCTGAAACTAGGGAATCAAGATGCAAAATTATGACATCTGGTTCAACTATGAAAACAATGATTCTTCAAGCGCATGGAGTTTGCGTAACGATTCGATGTATAGTACATGAGAGCTAATTTACAATCCGCACTTCCACTGGCCCAACAAGTCCAACAAGACTAGATAGTGCATGTATGTGATATTACAAGTAAAGAAAGTACAAGGGGTATCTGAATCTTAGTTGGAGACTTTCGCTCCAACCTCGGTGGACTCGGAGAAACCATCATGCTCTGGCTCATCCTTGTGCTCCTGTCCGTCTGATGACACCACCGGACTGGCCATCCTAGCAAACCATCTCGATCGAGCGGCTTTCAAGTCTAACTCATTGATAGCAATCGAGAGCTGATCTGGGTCACGAAGATAGCGCAGACATTTCATGGTGTAGGCATCGATAGAAAACCCAGCTCGTTCCATTGCCTGGATGGTCCGGGCGGTCTCCGGGACTTTCTGTGCGTTGGCATGGCCATTGATGAAGGTGTTCCAGACTGCCTGGTCATAGCGCACATTGTGCTTGGCCATCATCTGCTTAATTCGTTCACTCGCCTCGGTATGCCGACTGAAGATGAAGCAACTGAGAAGAAGTGTCCATGTGCGGACCGTAGGCTTGGCATGATTGACAGGACTGCCTGTGAGACTGTTGACTTGCGCCAACGGTGGGTCGAGCATGTCTTTGACTATCTGCAAGCAAAGCCGCAATGCACGAGGATTTCCACGCAGAGCGACGAGGAACTTATTGTAGAAATGATCAGTCTCGACCAGAGCAGTGATGAGCGGGTGTCCCTGCATCATGAGCTCGCGGAATCGAGAATAGACGCGTTGCACATTCGAATAATGTTTGTGGCACCGGAAGTATGCCGCAACCATGGTGTATATGGTGGATGGAAGGGGTGAAATATTGAAGCTTCCGCTTCGAGGGATGTAGTTGGGTGGGACGATGGAAAGCTGTTCGAGGGGAGTGATATCGTGGACTTGACAATACGAATCAAGCATCATATAGAAAGCGCGCTGAGAGTCATCTTCAACGTCCAGAGTCTCGACGTCGAAAACATAATGGGCATAAAGAACCTTGCTAGCGACGTAAGGGTTTTGACGAAGTTCTGCCTTTGTCGCGATCTCGGCGACCAGAGTGTCCACCCGATCTCGATCTCTACGGGCTAAAGCCTCAGAGAGAAGGATTGTGTATGTGTAACTGTCGACCTCGTGACCATGGCTTTTCATGAACACAAGCATGTCCGTGCCTAGTTGAGGATCCCCCGTCTTGTAGGCGTTGGTGAGCACAATGTTCATCATGGACTGGTCTGATCGTATGCCCATTTCCAATAAACGGGGAAGAATTCGGAAATTCCGCCCATCAGGGTGCTCTTCAACCGTGTCCAAGGTCAAAAGCCTGCAGCAATGCCGCCTGACGCTTGCCGAGTTCAACGTGAAATCAGGGTTTTGGAGCGCGAGAATGCGCTCCAATGCGTCCATTGCAGAATCAACATTTTTGTGTTCAATAAAGCGGTACATGAAAGACAGGATCGTTTCGGGAGCCAGTGAGTGTTCTCTCTCTCCAGTCATTCGAAAGGCCATAGCAAGAGCAGCAGGGCTTGCCCGTTTGATATAAAGATGAATGGCTCTCTGCGAAGGTGACAAAATGGGCCAGGTTGTCGGATGAAGACAGGTTTCAATCACTGATTGATAGGTGTGACGGCCGTCTTGCCATTCTCTAACCCAATCTGTATAGTAAAAGGTATCAATGTACCGAAGGCTGTCGGCTACCATAACCATGAGAGGCCTCTGCCCGTCCTCCATTGTCACAAGAAAAAAGCTCAAGACCTGCTTTGGGTCATGTTGCAGCAACCAGAGGGTTAAGTGTTGCCAAACTTTTGCCCTGGATAAGCCGGACATGGCCTGCCATGCCTCTCGGAAAGCCCCATTGCAGTCTGTCCGAACCTTGCCCAGCAACTCTTCTTGCTCTACTGTCAAGTCTTGAATCACATCATGGATCATGCTCTTGGCACCATGACGTTTCGCCCGAAAGAGGCCTCGAACGGCCGTCTTCCATTGTTTCAAATCCTTTTCTTGGGGATTGATTGACGAGGCTTGTATGACCACCTCGTTCCACAATTTCCCATCATTGATGAGATTTGAGGGGCCGAGCATGGGCTGAATTGCTAAAAACACGTCTTGCGCAAGCTTCGGACGGAGGCCTTGACTATATAATATCTTTCGTACTCGCAGTTTGGACAAGGGCTTCGGCGGAGCGTGTCGGGAGGTTCGTGGCATCTTTCTCCTCTCTAGAGGAGTTCGTGCACGAGACAAGCGACCCAAGTGAGCATACGCCGCATCCCATTTCGCTTCTGGGCGTTGTCGCACTCGATGCTGTGTTTGTGGATTTGTCGGCGTATCACTGGAGGGAGACAATTGTGCCGATGGCGAGAGCGTCGAATCGTCTGCTGCATCGATCTTTCCTGTAGACGAGGTATCGCTGCCCATGTAACGACATCGAGATCCAGCGCTTGATGCTTGCAAAACTCGAAACCACGGGTTCCTACATTGCGCCGACGAGAGCCCGCTAAGTCGGGAACGGACAACCGAGGGCGGACACAATGACATTCAGGGACTCGCGATCGCAGACATCGGAGGTTAATCAAGGGGAATCGCGCAGGTTGTTGCGAGGCAAATGGTTGAAGGTGAAAAAAGGTTCCGCCCGATTTTGCCGTGGCAGAACCAGTGCGGCGACCCCAACTTTATCAGTTCAACATTCACTCCCGCAACTTTTTTCCCGGCGCGGAGGATTTTGGGGTTTTAACTGGTCGCCTCTATTTTTCCACAATATCGCCCCTCCTTCAAATCGAAATTTGCACACGCTATATCATGTCCACCAACCACGCTTCGCTGGATGCGGCGTCGACCGACCGGAAAGCCCGTCTCGCCAAGCTCGCCGCAGTGAAGCGCAAGCAGCCCGAGCCCGATACATTACCCGACGCTGGCGCTGGTGAAGATGAAGCAGAAAATGTCAGCCCCGGTATGACAGCATCATACCTGTCCGGCCGCAACTACGATGCCGAGACTCGTGGGCCGAAGTTGGGTTTTGAGCAAGGTCCGCAAGAGGGACAGATAACGGTGGAAACTCAAGCCGCCGAAATCGCCGACGCAGTGAAAGAACAAGCCCAGCAAGACGCGGATGCCGATCAGCCTATCGATCTGTTCAAATTACAACCAAAGAAACCCAACTGGGACTTGCGACGGGATTTGGATGAGAAACTCAAAACTCTCAATGTGCGGACAGAAAATGCAATTGCACGCCTAGTACGACAACGAATAGAGAATGCTCAACGGGAGGCGAAGGAACGAGGTGCCAATGGAGGCCAGCAAGGGGAGGAAGTGGGCATTGAGGGTGAGATGCTTGTGGAGGGGATCCATGTCCGGGAACAGGAAGAGGATAGAGATGAGGACACGATTTGAAATGATACCCTATATTGCTGGACCGAGGATAAATTATGGCGCTCTTGCGTGTGTACTATCGTTTCCCGCTCTTCTGCGCGAACAAGACTTATTTTTCGTTTGTCTACGGCGATGGCGTGGTAAGGAGCTCGTGGAAAATGTATGAATATGCTACTAATACAAATGTTCCAATCGCTTGGAACTTGAATTGGGCAGACTTCTGCCTATCAAAGACCCAGAGTGACGCCAATGATCTCCTCTCAAATGCCAGATGGAAAAACACCTTCCTCCTCCCGTGCTTAGAGTGCTTCACCTACCCATGTTCATGGATTGCGTCAACGCAAGGCGCTTGCTAAATGGACTCAAGCTTCTTTGTCGAGGCGGATTTGGCCGTGCCCTAGCATCTTGTCTTGATTGCTCGGCCTGTGGGGGACGTACTTGATCCGACGGGTTTTTTCGATCCCTGTAAGAATGTTTCAGGGCTAGATTCCCGCGATGTTCCGGAGTCGTAGATCGCCGTTGCTTGGCGATTCGACTTTTGTCTGCACTCTGACCGCGGCGTCGAGAATCATGTCGCCTAGAATCTCGGTGCCGCCCTCGTTCCTCGGGGCTGCTTTCCCGGCGCCGACGCCGGATATTTCTATCCTCGACCCATTCACTGGATCGTGAGTTCTGGGGAGCGCCCGAATACGACATTTCAGAATAGCCTTCGGAGGAATCGCTGTATCTTCTCTTGCGAGAGGTACCATGATCGGAGGATACCGAGCCTGTCCGGCGGCCATTGCTGGACATGTCACGCCGATTGCGGTGGGCGGGTGATGCAGAAGCAGATCTGTTGGTAGATATTGTTGAAACCGAATGCGATGAAACTGAGCGCGCGCGCTTCGGCGATTGCCCATAGCGGTCAAATGGGTCCGCTTCGTCGAGGTCTCTCTTCCGACCACGTTCCTCTTCCCGCTTTGCAAGGATATCATCCGCTATCCCATTCCTTCTCATGGTTAGCATGAAAAAACTTACAAACGAAGAAGAGTGGGTGAAACGTACGACTGCTGTAGGTCATTGGGGACCTCGGTTGTGAGTTTAGGCATCAAACGCGGGTTCTGTAGCTGCTGCGTTCGTGAGGGTCGAGACGTATATGGGCGCTCTTGGGCAGTTGTTTTGCATTCATAGCTGTAATGCCGTGCAGTAAGGTCAGAATGAGCACGTATTAGAAGGAAAGTGGAGGGGGACATATCTCGTTTCAAACATTTTTGGCATAGAGTCGTGGCCGATGCCTTACTGGGCCCTCGAAGGTTTGGGGCATTTCGATAGCGATTCATTAGACCAGGGTGCAAGGTGGGCCAACGCAAGAAAAAAAGGAAGCTTGTCTGCGAGAGAAAAGGCGCTTCTCACTCCCCGCGCGCCGGCGCTTTTTACTGTGAGTTTGTAGGCGCGCGGTTAGAGCGGTGTACCGCGGCAAAATGGACTGCCCACGAACACTTCGGGCGTTGAAGAATAATCACAACTCAACTTCCCGACGCTCCTTCTTCCCTCACACCCGAACTTCTTTGGTTGATTGAGGCCGCGAGTGTCGGTGGCTCACTTGTTGGGGCTGACCATTTTCTACTTTATTCTCCTGCCCGGATCTGGGAGGGTCTCTTGAGTCTCAATTTGTGAGGTCCTGATCGCCCTGATCATGATCCAACTTTGACATTGTGTAAGAGCACCTACCAAATGATCTACTTTGTGGATGGAGTTTTTCTCTTACTGCAAGGTGTCCCCAGTCTTGCTTTATCCTGGTTGTGTGGTTTCTAACGATTCACAGCTTTCCCTGATGGCGAAGGCCCTTGACCAGAGATATGTCTTTCTTTTTGGGCTTATGTTCAGCGGGATATTCCATTGACTTCCTTTCGAATAATTCGTCAATTACTATCACTCCAAAGCCGGAGACGTGCTAAGTGCAACGGTGTCTTGGCTGCGTCTCTATTTTCTTTGTGATTTCTTCGAAACAGTCTCGACGATCGAAACCGCAAGCAGTTTTCTGATATGGAATCGAATGGTCCATCCCAGGGAGATTGGAACTTCTCCTTTGCAACGACACGTCCATCTGTGGATAGCAGTGGGGGTCACCCGTCTCATACTGCGCGAATTCAGATTGCTGCGATGCCCGTACCCTCAAACCCTCAATCGCCTTTGGCATCTGGTGAGAGCGATGATGCTCAACCTGCCCAAACCTCTACATGCCCAAGGAGATGCAATACTGGTGTTTCTTTGTCCAGCCCACATCTAAGTTCCTCCAAGCAAGAACATATCATGAGTGATCGAAGCGTCGACGACCTCGGGAGAGCAGTGCAGGACATTGATCTCACCCTGCAGAAAGACCAAGAAGGATCAGGCTCCTCTTTAGACGGCCATGATAATGTCCTCTTCAAACGGGAAACCTCCTTTGAAGATGACCGCACTCACCTGTCCAATTCATCCACCAAAATGACCAATTTCGACTCAAAGAGTTTGGCATCTGTAACTACATTTGCTATGGATGAGAAGGATTCTGTGCGACCGGACGATAGTGCAAGTGTACAGGCTATTGACGAGGAAGAATCTCTTTCGGGCCCTGCCTCGGGGGCTCCCAATTCGGTTACTGGCTCTGAGGCTGGTGGACGAGCTTTTCGTGATGGCATTCAGCTGCGTCCTCGCGGAATTCTTCCCGTACCTGGCTCTCTTTACCACGGTGCCCACCAACGAGGTCCAGGTGCCATCCCTCCGGACTCGGTATCGAACAACTTTGTAGTGCCTGCCACCCCTGGTAATCTGGCAGATGGTCAAAGTCTACATGGGTTTCCTCTCGAGCCCGACGAGAAGCTTTTGGAAGCCATGAAGTCCCCCAAAGACCGGCTATTGATTCTTCAGTTAGAGGAGAAGATTCGGCACTTCATTAAAGACTCAAGGTAGGCGCATTTCCTACTGTCTCGGAAATCGCGGAGCTAAAAAGACTCATACCAGTGAACAATCCTTGGAGCTACCCCCATCGAATGCCTTTGGTCGATTGCTTGCCCATAAGCTCGGAGACTATTATCATTTGACCCATTTCGTGGATAACAATGTAACCTCGGTGAGGCTTCATAGGACGCCATTCTGTCGCATGTTAGTCAAGGTACTCGTTTTACTTCCTATGCCAGCCCACTGACTTGTTTAGGTCCACACCATTGTCCGCAGTCCACGCTGCCACGAGTAATACCCCACCACCCAGTGTTCCTGCCATGAAAATTATGCGTCGAACCGACGGGGAACGGCCTTCTACCGATGGCAGCACAGCAGCGAGTTCTTCCGTTCCCTCTAAAAACCCGTCCGAGGCCGATGATAGTGGTCCAGAGGGAGACAAGGCAGCTTCCACCAAGGATCGCCTGACATTGACCAGAGAGGAACGCGAAGCCAAATATCACGAAGCTCGCGAGCGAATCTTCCGTGATTTTTCGGAAAGTGCCAAATCGGACTCGGCCGGTGGGGATTCCAATCCCAATCTGTCGCGCTCAAGCTCCACGACTGGACGGAAAAAGAATCAGCGACAACGAACACCTCTTGATGATGGCTTTGAAGTTCGCTCCCAATTCAACGCCTATTACCCTGGCATGCCATACCACAACGGCCCTGTGCCATACAATGCGGCCATGAACGATAGCTCATTCTCTAATCAAGTTCCCTACCTGGTTGGTCCAGGAGTGTCGCCGCCCACTGGTGGCTATGTGCCCTCTAGTCAAAATGGATTCATGTATCCGGGTCCTATGGGTGTCAACAATATGCCTCAGTATCCTATTTCTACTACATCACCGCAAATGGCAAGCCATGGATCGTGGCAAGGTGGAAATATGCCTCAACAATCGCCATATTCCGGGTATGCTTCGCTGAATCAATCAGGCATGATGAGCTCGCAATCATCGACCAAGTCATCACCCGCCATGAACAACTACGCAATCCCTCACTCAACTCAGTATCATCAAAACCCAGGTTGGAATTCTCAATCCTACGCGGGAACTTACCAACAACCTCACCTCCAACGGAACCAACCACCCGTTCATTGGCCCAATTATCCTTCCCAGTCGATGACACCCAGCACGGCAGCATATCCCTATGCCCAATACCCTGGACAACATCTTCACCAGGGTCTCCAGAATTCTGCTGGGACTCAGGCCATGCCTGGAAATGCCGCCCGATCTCACTTCAATCCGCAGACTCGCTCATTTGTCCCTGGAGGCGCTCCACATGCACGGCATCCCATGCAGCAGTCTGTCATGACACCTGGTATCCCCGGTCAATGGGCTGGGTACCCAGACCCTAACCACGCATCAACTGGCAACATGGGTCGTGCAGGTCATGCGAATTCTCGAGACTCGATTGCCAAATGGGGCACTCCGTCTCATCTCCCTCCCAAACCCCCGCCATCTGAAGTGCCATCGGACTTTGACATGAAGCACCGGGTTGGACCCGGGCCCAGCGTAATGCCCACAGCAGCATATGCCGGAAATGGGCTGGTCCACGGGTCTAAAAACGGCCCATTCGTGGTCTCCGGAGGTGTCACCGCGTTCAAACCCAATTAACAAGTTCGCAATGCCTCTGTGTGCATTGTTTCTGTATCCTGAAAAGCCATGACAGGAGTGGCAGTGGCAGGGGCGTTCATCATTCAGAGTCGACACGTTCGGGTTTGTACAGTTAGCAGCGCATGGCGAATCTGGCGCTTGACCGCGTTACTTGTTAGCTATGATAAATCCACATATGTCACGTTTACTTTACTGTCTTGAAACTGTACAAATTCAGGTTGGGAGTTGACGGTAAAGAGGTATCAAAACATTTTATACTGTACAAGTGCTATGTCACATGAGCATTGGTGCAAGAGAAAAGAAAGATGCCAGAAGAAACAGCAAAAAACTCCTATGAAGAGGCAAATAGGATGACGAATGGCCGTTGCAGAGACGAGTAAACCATTCATAGTAGACGCAGTCAGACAAGACCCTTCTCCTCCCGTGCAGACGAGGTATTCCATGACCATCCAAACCATTATGGCAAACGAGAGGGCTCATGAATTCCACATTGCCGTATTTCAAACTTGCGGCTTATCAGCCGTGAGTTCTGATTTGGCGTTCTCCGGAACGGCCTTCTCTGCGGTTGCTGCCTCCACCGTGCTCGAGGCAGTTTTCTGGTCCTTGATTTTTAGAGCCTGAATCGCTTCCTCCAGAGCCTCAACACCACCAGTTCGGAACCGAGTGACTTTGCGCACATTCATAGCAGTCAATTGATTCAAGAACTCCTGCCCCTTCTCACGCTGGTGAGCGACAGTCCGTGCTGTCATGGCGAAACGCATATCCTTCGGCCCATCAACTAACTCGAGGATAGCGCTGGGGGCTTGATCGTGAGGCTTCCGTTCTCGAACAGCATTCTTGTCGCCCTTGGGTACCGAGTAATACTCGTATTTCTGCTTGGGTTCGATGCGGAGCACACGTGTGTAGCCGCCTGGGCGCTCGGCGTAGCGTTCGCGAAGGGGACCGAAGAGTTTGGGGATAATGGAATGGGGTTTCTATTTCAGAGCTTGTTAGTACATGCTCTCCTTTTCCTGGTTCTTGGATTCACAATTTCTTCCTTGGGAGTGAACCCGAAGGGACTGGGAAGAAGGGCACGTACATAGAAGATCTCCAGAGCCCGTCTCCGGCTGGCTTCCGAATTTTTCTTGCCCAGAGTGATCAACTTGTCAGCCAGACGCTGAGCTTCCTTGGCTTTTGCCCATGTAGTCGTGATGGATTCGTTTTCAAAAAGCGATGTGACCAAGTTGCGGAGCAAAGCCTGACGATGCGAGGACTTGCGACCCAAGTGCCGGTATTTTCCTCCGCCGCCGGCCATGATGTAGAATGAAAGCGAGAATTTAACCGCGAGAAGCCCAACTACAGAATAGAATCGGTGTAGTCAATTGGCAGGGGCTTCGCAGTTATCCGGAGGTTGAAGTTGCGGCAAAAGATTCGAGTTGGATTTGCGACCAATCGGAGATCTCCCACCGCCTTGTCCGACTTCACTTTTCCTGCGCGTCAACCCCAATCCAGTTACACTTTGAACATTGTGTGCTGGGATACATTGCGATATATTCGGATCTAGCTAGTTCCGAATTCATTGGTCAAGTTCTTCGACTCCATCGAGACTCGAAGACTTGACTCGCCACCATGGGCTTCATCACTGGCTTTGTTCGTACCTTCAGTCTACAGACAAGTGGAATCAAGAGCTAACTGTTCGTTGTTTGAACTGCAGATTAGTGGCTTTACCCTCACCTCTTCCATCGTTTATATCTCTATCCAAGTCCACCGGGCGAATCGCCTCGAACAGCGCAGAGCGATTCGCGAGCAAGTGGACCAAATCAATTGGCTCGCTTCTTCATCCGGGGCATATGACCGTCGTTTCCTTCCACCAGATGCTCCTCGTCGTCGTGAATTGTCACAATCCGATCAGACAGACCAGACAGCCCTTAAAGAAGTTCTCAAGCATCGATGGAACCAAGAAGTCGAGACATTGGCACGAAAGGCGCATGAAACTCGGTGGGAAGATGTGCGAGATACTGTGACCAATGGCTGGGATTCCGCTGTGAAGATCGTACGGAAGAATTAATGTGCACCGGTGCCTTTTCTTCCGGCGATTGTGTACAAGATGTGTTTTGATATTTGCATTATCAGCATTGGAGTTCTGGATACCCTTGCTCATTAAATGGACTTGTTTAATATCTTGGTCATTGTTGAGTAATGTACATATTAGAATGGCCAGGATAGCCATTGTATACTAGTGAGCTTCGAATGTCGTTTAATCGACGTCCAGCGCCGACATATGCGCCGGATGTCAACCGGTGTTGGTCGACGATGGCGGAGTAGTGGCCACACTCTCTGAGTCGCTCCAGATATCCTTGCTTTCCCTCTCGACCGTGCGCATTGCCTGGGAGACTTCCTCGAGCTTCGCAACTACATCCAACACGCCCTGGTTGACGCGATCGAAATAACGATCATTCGCCTCTCGCCGTTTGCGCGCAAGAATGATATCCTTCTCGGTCTCTTCATCCAGCTGCCGATATGAAACCGGAGCTCTATTTGCAACATGTTCATTTGGTGTAATTTCAGGACTGGCTCCCTCTGCGAGGCCCTGGTGACGGGCAGAGCTATCTCCATCAGCGGTATTGCGACTAGAGTCAACGACCTCGTCGGCTTCGCTGCGCGCCCAAGCTTGTGCAAGTTTAAGTTGTTTCATGCGCAGATCCTCCAATGCTTCTGCGTGTTTCTCGCCAAAGACATGCTCGCTGGCCACAGCGCTCAGCTCTACCTCAGACAACGCGCTCTGCATCTCCTGCCAGATGGCATCAGATCCATCAGCGTCATTTTTAGACGGGCGTCTGGCGCGAAATGGCGAAAGTAAGCTGCGATTCTCGGAATCGTCGCCCTCTTTGCCTTGAGCGGACCGATTGCGATGGGGCGGTGGGGGTTGACTACCGGGAGGTGTCGCCAAGGAGTTGGTCGTGGCAGGGACAGAAAGAGAGATGTTTGATGCGTTGTGTGATGGCGGTCCCTGAAACAGAGCTGGCGGCGGCAGCCGTTGAGAGCTCGAGGGTTTCCTCGAAGAATCCATGGCGAATGCGTACTCGGTCAAGGAACTGGGGAAGCCAACGATAACGATATCACTCTTATCTTATCTCTTTGATTATGTACGGAGTCACGGGTGGGGGCTCGTCAGATCCCGTGACTCGCTTAGGGCAAGCGCACAAAGTCACGGGAGAAAGCGTTCCAAGCAAGCGAAGTGCGCCGGCCGTTCAAGGGAAATCCGAAACCTTCGACTTTTCGACACCCCACGACCCCCAGCCCTTCGGCGACAACACCCATTTCCAGTCGGTACGTATTCGACTCTTTCTCCCCTCGTGTATCTTCATGCGAAGGTAGTCTGGATTTTCCTGTGGGAGCGACTCTCGTCACGCACGCACAAAAAGTCCAGGCTCGAACACTCAACATTCACCGCATCACCAACCATCGAGACCTCTCCGAATCCGCTACAATTTCCCACGAGTGAAAACCGAAGAGAACCAGAAACTAACATCGATTTTCCTCCAGTTGACCGTCAAGAATAATCCGCCAAGATGGGTAAAGGAAAGCCTCGTGGTCTCAACGCCGCCCGCAAGCTCCAGGCCAACCGCAAGGAGCAGCGTTGGGCCGACCTCCACTTCAAGAAGCGTCTGCTCGGTACCGCCTACAAGTCCTCTCCCTTCGGTGGTGCTTCCCACGCCAAGGGTATCGTTCTCGAGAAGGTCGGCGTTGAGGCCAAGCAGCCCAACTCCGCCATCCGGAAGTGTGTCAAGGTTCAGCTGATCAAGAACGGCAAGAAGGTCGCTGCTTTCGGTGGGTAACCCTTGAATTTCACATGTGAATTGGTGTCACGCAATCATGGGCGATTTACCACATGCCTGTCGAGTCACCATATTGGATAGGACCATGCGCTAACATTCTCCCCTATAGTCCCCAATGACGGTTGCTTGAACTTCATCGATGAGAACGACGAGGTTCTCCTGGCCGGTTTCGGTCGTAAGGGCAAGGCCAAGGGTGATATTCCCGGTGTCCGTTTCAAGGTTGTCAAGGTCTCCGGTGTCGGTCTGCTTGCCCTCTGGAAGGAGAAGAAGGAGAAGCCCCGCTCGTAAACGACGAGTCACGAAGCAAAATGGGGAGGAGGTGTACGGTGTCGGACAGAAAGCCCGTCTCATCAGCGCCTGGATTTCATGAGGATTTTTTTTCGGGATGAATTTCCCGGGCGGGCTTTTCGTCTGGAATGATGTGTGCGAATTACCACGATTTGATACAATTCCAAAAAACTTGGCGCTATGATATATCGATGGAAGACAACTGTATGGATCTGAATGGCGTAGAGAAGAATGATCCGTCTTTTCGGATCGGTTACCGTAAACGATACATCGTGATTCCAGGCTGTAGATCAGTTTCTCATGTGCAATAGTATAGATGAGATGGGCTTGACGTTAGGTATTGAAGAAGCTCTCGACGGAGTAGTCCAAACAGTCAGAGTCCTTCGTTACTCTTATATGCTTAATCCTTCAAATGATTGTATCTGTTTATTTTAAAGGTCAACATGTGCCATGACTGGTGCCCAGGTGGGCATTCCGTTTCTAAATGTGCAAGATGTGCGGGAGATGTATATATTGGTAATTGTTCAAGGGATCTTTTTGCGCATCGACTTGGAATTTGCAATTCAAAAAGGAGAAATAAACATATCTACCCAGGCTAGAACTTTCCGATTGAGCATCAAGCTCGCGTCATAATTCACTAAGAAATTCCTTCTATCTCTATCCTTAGCCTCGAAACCCCTATAACCAAGACTTGCATCACGATCATCGCACATCATTCTCGGGTATCGTTTCCAGCATTGACCATCATGTCTTTTTTGCGTAATCCGGAGACCTCCAAACTTCACTAATTCGGGTCTTTTTCAAAAGTGATATCCTCCTTCCGATAGTGATCAGACACAATACGGTAAAGGTAAGATGGGGCATGACCGCCTCTGCGATGAAGATTAGCTTTGAGTCCAAGCGAAGAGTATTCAGGGCAATAGACATACAGATTGGTGATGTAAAGATCCACAAGCTCCGCGGGCACATAATCGTACAGCGGATTCTGGACATCAATTTGATCGACAAGGTCACCGTCTTCGTAGGGAAGAACCTTGCTAGCGTCACCGTACTCAATCAGAGAGTCGAAATCAAATGGGTAAACAGGACTCAGTTTGTAGACACCACTGACGACAACAACGGGAGTTTGGTGGACCTTGGCTGCACGGGCGATGACACGCGTGCCAGCTGCGGCAACGAGGCCACCGTTAGCAAGAACAGAGTGGGTGCCCAAAATAACCTTATTGACACGGGACATCAGGGCAAAGACAGCAGAGTCTGGGATGAGAATCACAGTAATGCCAGAGGCAATCAGTGGTTTTTGGAAGGATTCGAAGCTTAGGTTTTCTTCGTCCCCGGAAGCACTACCACTCACAGTGGCATGTGTAGCTTCGTGATTGTTAGGGTATGACTCGGCATGAATCACTGTGAACTTGCGCTTGGCGGCGGCTTTCAAAAGGAACCTTTGTACAGTGGTCGATGAGGTGTGGGTGAGGATGATTTCATTGGAGTGAATGTGGTCCAACGCATAGGCCGCAATTTGGTCATCGACCTGACCTAGCTCATCAATGATCTCACTGATACCATCCAGAACCTCTGCTCGGATGTCTTTACTCGGCCCATGGCCAGGAACCCGCCCACTCGGCGACTGAGAACCTGGGGTGCTTGGAAGGGAATATTCCGGTTCGGGATGGGAGAGTAAACTGAACATAGAAGTCAAGGGAGGACGAGAAGATGATCGATCCCCTTCTGGTCGCATCGAAGGCGCATCTCGGTCCAAAGGCATCGAAGCATCTGGTCAATCAAAATGAGTCATGTACCAACGGGGAGCCACAGCAAGCCTACTCACCGTCGAAAGCCCGAGGAGTTTGAGGCTGGCTCTCAGAGCCAACCTCACTCAAAGCAAATTCCGCATCTCGGTCGTCCTCCGCTTCGTCACGAATGAGACCGAGGACTCGTCGCACAATGTTCCCCACCACCATCTCCCGCGGCTGCGCGGCCATCAGGCGCTTTCCAACGCTTTGAACCCGCTCAATGAGTTTGATCGCATCGGACGTACGACATGAGCTAATGAGACGCCGAAGCAAGTAGGCGGTTGCCGTAGCGCATGATCGAGAATGGCGGATTTGACGTCGTTTGAGTAATCTATATCCAAAATTGACAAAGGTTAGCAGAGCTTGCGCAACGTCAACAGGCGAAAGACAGTGGCTGCGCACGATATGAGATTCTCGATCGAAGTATCAATCCCGTTGTTGTTAAGCGATTTCAGAAAGGACGCCAGGCCTGGCGTCAAAGCCGAAGAAGACATGGACGGCATGTGGGATGAAGGCACACCAACTGTAGAAGACGATAGTCAGCAATGTTGACGGAGTTCCGGAATTAGTCAAAAGATGTGACACTGCACTCTCTCATCCCATACCTGCTGGTCCACGGCTGGGTGGAGGAAGAAACGATTGTGGTCCCTGCAGAAAGAGAATCAACGGCGAGAGCGGGCAACAATGAAATCGATTTTCTGCCGAAGTCGAGGCTGTCCGCTTCCCCACACTTTGATCCTCTTCGCCCTTCTCCTTTTCCGATTTCCGTTTGAGCTGCTTTTGATCTGAATCCCATTCCGATTTGGTTCTTTGGTCTGCTGCTCTCGCGCCCGCAAAAGACTGGACCGGAGCCGCGGCAATATTTCCCGAGGCACGGGTGACTGGCGCATCGAGGTCGGTAGAACTCATGAAACCCCAACGAACGCCTCCTTGCGATGCCTCTCCCTTTCCTTTGAGAAACTCTCTCGCCAGTCTCCTGATGGACCGCCTCCGGTGATTTGACGTTTTACTCACAAGCTCCGTCTTTAGATCCTCTGCGCCTCTCCCGTGGGCCTCGTTGGAAGATGAACTCGCTGAACATCCTGTCCTCGCGAGTCATTGGCCAGTCTTCCAACTCTCCGCGTCCACGATCGCGATCCCAAGGCGAGAATCGACGCGCGAACCCCCAGGGCAGTTTCGGGAAGTCTCGGTCATACAGTGAGGATAACTTTCGCCCGAGCTTCGTTCCCGATTCCGAGAAGAGCTATGACGGCAACGCGTCGCCCGACGAAGAACGAGAAGAGGATCCCCCTCACTCCTTTGACGAAAAGACGACATTACTGCATGGCGTTCAGAAAGATGGTACGTTGGTCACCAAGAGTACTTGGCGTCTAATCACCAAGCGCATCTGTGACGCGATTACGGAAACGATTCGGTTTATTCTCTCTACGCTTGCCGCACCCGGTGTATATGTGGCACAGTGCTTTCAAAACGATGACGGGCATTTTTCCTTCCTGGCCCCAGTGAGGAAAGTTTGGAGATCTTCTGCCGATTCAAGGACCCGGCCGGATAAGGGGCCCTCTCGGGTAGAGGCTCGGCGCCGCAGTGGCTCCACCCGCAAGTTGAAACCCCAGGCCTCGCGCGATTCGGTGTTATCCTCGACATCGGAATCAGACACAGATCGGCGGAATAGCCAAAGTCTCGCTGGTGGAACCGACAAGACTCAGCACGACGATGCCCAAGGGAACTTGGATGATGGCACGCCGCGTCGATCCATACGAATTAAGCTTCATAACGAGGAACATCTCAAGCGACAGCGACAACGCCGGACATCAAGTGCCGATTTAGGCCCACCAAGACCCGAGGGTGTCTCTCGGGTTCAGGCAGCCGTCAACTTTGATAGTTTGAAGTCTCCCACGTCCCCATCCGTTCATCGCATTACCAAATACCCCCACACCCCCACACCACCACGACCACTTCTTCCTCCTCGATTGCCGTCATATACCGCCGCACCCCGGAATGCCAAGCTTCCTCAGAAGACTTTGGTGCTGGACCTCGATGAGACTCTTATTCATTCGCTGGCCAAGGGCGGTCGTATGTCTAGTGGGCACATGGTGGAGGTCAAGTTGTCCATGCCCATGACTACTGCTTTGACACCTGGCGGGCCGCAGACCACGTTAGGGCCTCAGCACCCAATCTTATACTACGTGCACAAGCGCCCGCACTGTGACGAATTCCTTCGAAAGATTTCAAAGTGGTATAAATTGGTCATCTTTACGGCGAGTGTTCAAGAATATGCGGATCCAGTCATTGATTGGTTGGAACAAGAGCGCAAGTACTTTCAGGCGCGATATTACCGACAACACTGTACTTTCCGGAATGGTGCATACATCAAGGATCTTAGCTCTGTTGAACCTGACTTGAGCAAAGTGATGATTCTGGACAATAGCCCGATGAGCTACATCTTCCACGAGGGTATGATCTGCCGTGGTTACCCCCGTCTGACAAGCCTTTTGGTTCTGACTTGAGATTCTAGATAATGCCGTTCCCATTGAGGGCTGGATCAATGACCCTACGGATAATGGTCTGCTGCACCTCGTGCCCATGTTTGAGGCGTTGCAGTATGTCACCGATGTGCGAGCATTGTTGGCCCTTCGCCGCGGCGAGATCGAGACGTAATTGCCCGCATTGTAATTATTGGAGGTGCATGTAGGTGTAAAGGGAGTTCTGAGTTCAAGTGTCTATTATAGAAGCGAAGTGTTTTCCACTCGAAGAAGCCTTCATGGCTTGATGGAGGACATATGGGTTGACGAATCAGGCGATCATTGCAGCGCAGTTTATTCATAATGACATGGAGTGTCTTGTTACGGACTGTATCACTTAATTTATGTGCCTCTGTCGTTCAAGTTCAAATTCTCGTAATTAACACCAGGATCCAAGTGGGAATAGTGTATTGAAGTATGCCTGTCGAAGGAGGAATCAGGGAAAACATTCACTCAAGACAGACCAAAGTAGTTTCGATGTACTTGGAGGCATCATCGAAATTTGTCCACCGGATACCAGTTGGTGAAGTCTATATCAATTTCAATTCTCTAGAAGAGTAACCAAAATGCTGTTTGGTAGAATCAACTAGACAATGTTGGCCTGAGGATCGACAGCAGGTGACTCGAACTGATTGTGTCGATCAAGATCGAGTATGACGAACTATTCCTAGTCAACACTCATCGTTTGCCCAATTTCCCAGCTTTACGGATTTTTGCCAACATTGCTCAAGACTCCACCACAAATTCAATTGCGTCCACGTAAAACAGACATGAAGATCCTGAATATACGCGCGTCGGACAAATATTCGCCGTCCCTGCAGCTTGTGTCAGACAACTTCTAACAAGGGATACGTGCCTGGGAAGTTGCCGAGTCCCGAACCAGGCGAGGATCGACAGCCGCCACGCAGTCATCTTATGTACAGGACAGGGAGAGCGTGCGTAAGTCTCTCCATCGGCAATTTGAAACAGCAATTTGAGCTCATGGTGAAGTTCAATGATCGATCCTGGCGACGGAAGGATCCGGCGCAGGTATCGATCATGCATGGAACAAGACAATTATTTAGTCTTTTTGGCAAATCAAAAACACAAGGATGAGCAAATCAACTCCACCAGTTAGTTGCAGCTACTATGTTTTATGCTCCATCATGGTGATTTCCAGATGAACTGGTGGATCGAAAGGATCTCATCAGACCACACTGTGATATGTGATGCCATCAGCTCAAACTCTATATGTGTTGATCATACTCCAATCTCGATCCTAACAATCCCTGTTTGGATCTTCAGACCCACAATCCAGGTCTATCCAGCTCCCTGAAGGAGACCAGGTCCATGTGAATGACAGGGGCGCATCACAGCCCCCTCAAGAGGGCCAGCAGTCCAAGTATTAGAGAAGGTGAATCCCAGCATTGATCCAGCAAGATCTGAGAAGAGAAAGGAAAAGCCAGCAAGATGTCTTCCTCAGACGTGTCAACAGCTTCATCAACCTCAAAACCGGACTTGGTCATTGTGGATTTTGACGGTGATCATCCTCACGATTGGCCCAATTCACGAAAATGGCTGATCATGACCATCCCGTCCATTGCGCTGTTCTTGATGCCGTTGTCATCGACCATCACCGCGCCAGCGGAAGATGCTATCGCCAAAGAGTTCAATATCACCTCTTCCATCGCCGGGCCGATGGCTCTATCTCTATTCCTTCTGATGTATTGCTTGGGTCCACTTCTACTTGGCCCGTTGAGTGAACTATACGGGCGAGGGCCTGTCATCCAGGCAGGAACCGTATTCTACCTCGCATTCAACTTGGCTGCAGGATTCTCCAAATCTATAGTCCAACTGTTAGTCTTTCGACTTTTCAGCGGAATTGGTGCCAGTGCCACCTTGGCAGTGAGTTTGACTGATAATCATGAAACCGACTTATCTCTAACTTCTTTAAAGGTTGGCGCAAGTATGACAGCGGATTTGTTTCGCAAGGAAGAGCGAGGACTGCCTCTCGCTGTCGTCAACATGGGCCCTGTAGTGGGATCCTGTCTGGGGCCCATCGTTGGCGGTTTTATCTCGGACTATACGAGCTGGCGTTGGACTCTCTGGTCCACCTCAATCGGAGCTGGAGTCTTCTTGGTGATGTGCTTCATCATTAATAGAGAAACCTACGCACCGGTCATTCTACAACAACGCAAAGCTCAACTTATGAAAGAAGCTGGCACGCCCAGTCTAGAGAAGAAGGGCTTGACCAGTTACAAGACTCCTTTCGAGAAAGACAACGAAACCATCGGACAGCGTTATCGCCGAACCCTGATCCGCCCTCTATATTTCTTGTGCACGCAGCCTATCGTCCAGGCCCTCTCATGCTATTACGGCTATCTCTACGGAATCGTCTATCTGATTATCGCGAGCTTTTCTAGTCTCTGGACCAGCCATTACCACATGAAGCTGAGCACTGGCACACTCAACTACATTGCCCCCTGCTGCGGCTACCTGGCCGGCGCAGCGGTATGCGCTCTTCTCACAGACAAGATCTACCGGTATCAAGTCGAACGCAACAATGGGATCGGCCGGCCTGAATTCCGACTGCCAATCATGATCCCAGCCTCATTTCTTGTCCCGATCGGTCTATTCTGGTACGGCTGGAGCGCACAGTACCAAACGCACTGGATAGTTCCCGACATCGGCGTCGCTTTACCTCTCATGGGAGCCACTATTGTTTTCCAAGGTGTCAGTGCATACCTGATGGACACATACCCGATCTACGCAGCCAGCGCCAACGGCACCGTGTACATCCTGCGTGGACTGACAGGCTTCGGATTCCCACTATTTAGTCCGACCATGTATGCGAATTTGGGCTACGGATGGGGAAACAGCGTGCTGGCTTTTATTGCGCTGGTGATTGGGTGTCCGATTCCATTTATTCTATGGCGATATGGAGAGCGACTCCGTGCAGCGAGCAGTTATGCGGATGATCGAAAATAATTCATCTCAACTGAGGCATTTGCTCAGAAGGTATTCTTTCTTTGGCTGTGTTTAAATAGAGTTTTTCTTGTATTCATTCTTTATCTTTGCATTCTTGACTACTCATTCATTTGTCCTATATCAAGGCCACAACGCATCGCTTTCTCTTCTGTTTACTATAATTAGCAACAAATTTAATATCTCTGCCAATCGAGTCACTGCTTGTCCACATGTATTGGTTTCAAGGTTTAGAACATGCAGACTACTGACAACGATCCTTGTAGACCTCTCGATGTCGAACATCAGTATGATTCAGAGCGGCGGACTCGAATTCGAAGTACATCTGCTGCAAGGTCACCTTAGAAAAATCATACTGATATTCATGAAAGACAAATTTGTCAATGCTTGCTTCATACGCAGGTGTACGTAGAGCTGCGTGCAGAAGCACTGAGAATCCTTCAACAGTATACATGCTTAGCGGTGGATCGTTAAGTCGGTGTCACATAGCAATACCTAAGAGAAATTCGAAAAGATAAGAACTATAAAAAGCGCAGAGCAGAGTAAATATTAAGAACAATGCAATGACAGATGAATTCAAGTATTAATCACCATCCAAAAATATCTATGAAAAGAGCAAAGCTATCTACAATGATCAAACAAGACTCCATTAGCAGGCGGCTCGACTCTCAGCCTCGTTCATTCGAACCATCTCAGCCATCATATCGTGGCAGGTCTTCTCACTGACATAGCTGTCTTGGCGATAATCCTCATGTTGACGGACAAAGTCGCGCATCCACGTCGCCGGAGTGGGATTGGCTCCACTGGCCCGCTTCTCGATCAGATCCAGATACGGGGCAAGACGTGCTTGTTCGACCGGGGAGACATTGGTATAGTGGAGGTATTGTTGCACGATGCCAAGCAAACCAGGGAATCCACCGGGGAGGCCATCCCCGTTGACGATTTCGTCGACACTCATGCGGGAGTAAGTTTCCTCATCTGAAGCCGAGTGGACTTCATCCTTGCACATGGTCTTGCCCTGGCGGAAAGTGTGCAGGGAATTTGAGGACCAGCCGGACCGGCGGAACCAGAGCCGGCCATCGCAGACGGCATTGCGGCGTTGGGATTGTTCCCATGCCTCGCCTAGCTTGTCCATTGGCAGGTAGAAGTTGACGTGAAGAGTGGTGATGGCCCGTGAGAGAAGGTAGGTGAAGATGGAGAATGCTGCGTTTTCGAAATCGGTGGGCTGGACCTCCATTGGCCGGAATTCAACCAACCATCCGGGGCCATTGTCACTCATAGGAGGCTTGAAGCGGACGTGAGGCCAGACACAGCCATGCATCAATTCGAATAGTCTCGTGCTACTGGCGTTCTGGTGTTCCAGGTCGGCTTCGGTGGGAAGAAGAGGGTCGCGCGAGAGAATAGAGGTAAAGTGTTCGGCCAAGGGTTCATCCATGCCACCTTCCATCAGATGTCTCTTGATGGTCTTGTCCATGGGCAGGACAGGACAGCCACTATCCAGGCCAGAAGGCTTTTCTTGCGAGATATAGGTTCGGTTCCAGGTGCAGCGGGGGATCTAGAGAAATTATTGATTAGCTTGAGACTTGAGGCATAAGTGAGGTCAAGTGAGCATACCATCGTGTCCATTTCAGTATGTCGGCGATCATCGAACAAATCTCCAAATCGTTGCCAGCGAATGTCGGTCTCCACCAAATAACCCTTCCAGATGGGGGTCGCAGCTGTCAAAGCCAAGAACACAGGACCAAGCGGGATAAATTGATCATACAACCACCGAGCCTCAGGCTCATTGGCGGCTTGGAAGGTGGTTTGAATACTGCAGGAGCCAATTCCAGCTTCTAACTGATCCAAGCAGACGTGATTGGGAAGGCCAGGTCGTGAGTGCGGGTCATCACGGAATGGACTGGGAGTATTGATATCGCGATAGACCGGGAAGTAGGTGCGCATGCGCCCTTGGGGACGCTCGTGGACGTTTTTGGAAAGAAGGACATAACGAGGCTGAGCGGAGCATACCGATCCTTCTGATGGTGTTGTCCACTGGTGGTCTTCAGCACCAACACGGGGGAAGGTACTGAGGGAGACGGTGTGTTGATGAGGCTGAAGAAATCCGTTGACGAGCTTTCGTCTATCACAATCGTTAGACTTCAAATGTTTGAATAAGCGAAGAACCAATGCATACCGTTCCCTCATGTCGTGCTCGACTTTGAAGAGTTCTGAGAAATTTCCACCGTACGGTTTGGCTGGAGATGTCTCGATCACATATGTTGCCCACTCCCATTGGAACGAAGCTCTGCAGGAACATGTCAGTACTTGCAAACAGCCTGTCAGATAGACATAGAGCCATACAATTCTTCGTTTTCAGGATCCAATTCCCACTGGCGCATGATTCTCTCTTGGTCCAGTAGCATAGTAGCCCGCGACTCCCGGGCATTTAAATCGACCAGGGTGAACTCGATCTATATCGATGTTAGAGGGTGAACTTTATTGAGAGTATTGATTAACTGACTTCGTCTCCCCATGATGGTTCAGGATCACTGCGTCCGCGTTGCTTGTGCCAAAGACGAAGAAGTTGCTGGTTAAGTTAGTATATACTTGACATCGATTTCCTTGGGCAATCCTACCTCGGTGGCCCATTTGCGAATGATTGGACCAGCTTCTTCAGCCTCAGTCCAACTCAGTGGACGTCCTTCCAGACTAATAAGATATTAGTATTGATCTTGAAAGAAGTATGCCGTCATAGCATCACTTACGGGCGACCCATTGTGGCAGATCAAAGGGTAAACAAAAGTTGAGATGCAACAAAATCCAAAGACTTGAGATTTTCGGTTTGAGAAAACAACCTGATCGTTCCTCATTGCCTCCCAAAGTCTACATTTAAATCCTCTGTACAATCCATCGGACCAAAGCCGCGCACTATCCCTGAAGGAAAATAGCGTGAGGATCTGCAGGGTACGCGGATGATCGCCTAGGGTTTCGTACAATGATGTAAGGCATAGCGGGTAAATCTGGTCCACCAGCATCTGCATGTCGTGCAGTTAAGCCGCACATCATAGTGTGGATCTTCTCCAGCCAGAGTAATTTAGGGGTCATGGCGCAGGAAGGATAACAAGACAGCTAAGGGGGAAGAATTACGCGTATTACCAGGGGCAGCAGGACCCTTGAGCATGGATTGCGTGTTGCCCGTTAAGCTTGCTTTCCCACGATGGTTGATCCTCCAAGCCGAACGAGATGGAATGATCCACTGGCACTGAAATCAAAATACTGACGCAGCAAGAAATGCTGGCATGATCGGCATGCGGACTCTGGCCGTGGACCAATCCTCGGCCTCCCTGGATTCGGCTGCCCGACTCCGCTCAAGCCTTGATGTGTCTCCGATCCTATTACCTATTCGCCAAGCCAGGGATTCAACAATGCTGTACGCAACACGCGTTCGACATGTGTCGAGCTTTGACACACGAAACAACCCCTTCTCCGGCATTCCGAAGCTCGTTTTGGCTTCTCTGCATCATGCGTTCCGCCTCTTACGCCATTCGAGCTTATGCCAGCCCGGCAGCATCATTTTCTCCCCACATCCCTTCCGGATATGTTCGATCTGCGACAGATCGAAGATCGAGTGGCGGAGGGGAAGCTTTGCACCCCATTTCAAGACATAGACACCCTTCACCCGTGAGATCCAGGTGGCTGTGTACAAGAGTTCTCCCTGCGATGAGATCCATATCACAATCAAACCAAGTGCGAGAGGGAATGTAGATCGCGGGAAGGTTTTGTGTTTTTCACTTTCCGGTTCCTGCACAAAGCAAGTAGAATAATGATGACTTTTTTCTCGATGAGATCTCGTAGGGCGTGGTTGTTTCGCCTGCATATGCATGCGTGTGGAACGCAGAAAGCCAGTTCGATCCCGACCTGAATCGAGGCTCGAATTTCCATTGGCGGATCAAACCCACGAAACTCTTGGCGATGGGGATGATGCACAATCATTGACTGACGCGTTGAGGCATTTCACACCTTCGGGCGCAACGCGTATGATTTGACAGGCAGAAGTTTGAACTGTTTGGGGAATCCCGTCTGGATCTCGGACTTGATCACCTCCATTCCGGCCGCGTCGAAGATCTGCTTGAACTTGGAGTCCGTCCTGGTCACACTACTGTCCAATTCGTCGTACATATCTTGATCGGCAGGATCAGTCGACAAGTTCTCCTTGACAACTACCAGCCCAGTCTCAGTCAGTGATGAGCGGCATCGTGAGATGTATTCAATCAACTGGGCATCCGTCAAATGTCCCACACACCATTGGGTCCAGATCAAGTCGTATTTCTTTTGCGGAACCCAATTCTCCAATCCGACAGTGTAGATATCCCCCACAACTCCCGACTTCTTCATCTGGCTTTCCTCCAAGACGCTGGTAAATTTTTCCACCGGTTCCACCGCATCAACCACGTCGCAGACATGGCGCAAGAAACCCTCCGTCACACGTCCGACACCCGCACCGCAGTCGACCCCGAGGGGAAGTTTCCCACCGGGTGACAGAGCGGGAAGCAGCCGGCGCACTTTGGTCAGGAAGTTTTTGGACCCTTGCAGTTCAATGCGGGAATACCAGGGATAGGTCCCAAGCATGCCTAGCATGTTGCTTGATGTGCTCTCCAGACTGCTCCAGTAGTTGATAGACGCCGCATGATTGATCTTTGAGTCTGGGGGAGCAGCGGTGGAGTTCTCCATCGCTGCTTCCGCTGGCCGATCGGAGCTTTGTGACATGATCACAATTTGTGCGGTGGAATGCCGAGAGATGAGGTTTGCAGATCGCCATGATAAGATAGAGTCACGTGTGTTTCACTGGTCATCGTCGATCTGTTTTCACGATGATTATTGATCATAATCACTCAGATTGTGGAGAAACTTATACCTTTCGTATGCTGGAAAGCACACCTCAGATGCTCTTTTCTGGAGGAGATGCCTTGCTCATTGGTATGGCCGTTTAGATATCCCCGATCAACAGAGCAGCGCAACGTAAGATATCGAAGCCTATGCATGATAGGGAATTGATCATTTGCAGACAGAACTTAAGACACGAAAAACTGATACTGGGTTGAAGTTGTTATATCCAGCTCAATCACCTGAAGTTGAGTATGGATGACACCCGTCATCATCGTACAGACTCTAATATATTTTTAGCATTGTTGCGGTTCACGGGCTCAACGGCCACCGAGAAAAATCATGGACAGCATCCAATGGAACGAACTGGCTCCGTAAAATTTTACCCATGGATTTGCCCGACTCAAGGATCTATACCTGGGGCTACGACATGTCAGCTGGAACGACTGGTCAATCGGCATCCCCAGAGAAAGTATCCGAATTGCTAGTATCTGATTTATGGGAAATGAGGGAGTCGACAGGGGTAAAAAATACAGAGATATTTTTGTTGTCGCATGCTGCTGATATGTTTTCAAGCACCGCCATCTTCCGATCATTTTCATTGCACATAGCCTGGGAGGCAGTCTTGTCAAGAGTGCATGTAACGAAGATCGAGAATACTAAGTGCTCCTATTCATCTTTCCATAGGCACTTTTATACTCGCACTTTGCACGAGAACCTTTGCTACATCTCCGCAGCATCGGCCTTTCGACCTGTGGTATTGTGTTCATGGATACCCCCGAGTTAGATGAGAATTTCTCTGGACTTGAATTGTTCTTGGACCAAGTGGAGCCGTCTAACCAAGAGGCAAGCGTACAAGAAGCGCGTTGGTTACTTGATACATTGCAAAGATATAACTTGATCAGTGACCGGTTTCAAAGCATTCTTGTCAAGGCGAGGCCCGTCACCAGTTCCCTGGACAGTACGCTGAACGTGAGTCATGATCAAGGCAGAAATATTCATTTCTCACACTGCGCTCATACTAATTGCTACTAAACAGGCCAATGTTAATCTGCAAAATTCACCGACGTTGATCGCAATTGAGGCTGACCATGGCAACGTGAATAAGTTCGAGTCGCCCGTTGATCCTGGGTATTTGAAGATTAAACCGCATCTAATTCGCATGATCTATAACATGAAATGCAAAGACAAAGTACGACATTGAATCTGGCCCAGACACAAAAGACTTGATCAGAATTAAAGAATGGCTATGAAGACAGATGGATACGACCGACCATGTTATTACGACAACTTTAAAACAAAAAGTCATCCTCGTATAGATCATGATCTCAGTTCTTGATGACCAAAAACCCAAAGCCTGATTTCTACTTGAAGATTGAATCCCAGCATTCCTATCGACGTCATGGTACATATTTCCACGCGTGTAGTCTCCCTGGAATGCAACAGAGATGGATCTTCGAATATGCATTTTGGAACTTGAATAACGTGGAATTGAACAGTGCTGCGCCCCGTGGGGAACGCGTCACACGATCAATTACGCAAAAACGAAGTGCCATGAGGCATTTGCAAAATGATCAAGATTGCCCAGGAACAACAAATGAAAAGAAATCCAACGACAATAGACTGTTTCACTAAAGAGCCCAAACACAAACTTGGCACCGTAAATAAACAGTCCACAAGCCCATCTCTGACAGCATATCTTGGAGACACTGTAGCCGGACATCACAGTCAAACAAATGAGGAACTCGTCGTTCTCAACATGATTTCTCTGGAAATGGCAATATGTTCAAAGTCATACTTGTGTCCTTGTGGTAAGAACGGGGAGGCATGAAATTCAGCGGCCAAGTCAAGGAACTAGATGTCAGAAATGAGAGCGAATGGGGGAACATATGTGAAGTCTTTGTAAGGAAGTCGACTCAACAGAAAATTAATATTGAATCGCAAATAGGGTACAACAGGAAGTCAGGACTAAAACAAGAAAATCTAATGCAAAATTGATTCCGGGTGTTGGGTGTGATTGCGGCACTTCTCATCTTCGAGTGAGTCAACAAAGGAAGAATAGTAACCTTAAGGCATGAAGTGCTTTCCTTCGTCTTGATAGAATTTTGCTTCTCATTCAATTTATCTAGCCGCAAATAATCTGCCAGATAGACGTGGTCTTCATATTAGTTGCAGGTATCGGCGACTCGATCTTATTTGACAAAGGAATCACCATATCGATAACCAGAATGTGATTAGAACTGGACAAGATGTTATCTTGTAAAGACTTGATCACCAAATGACGGTGTTGAACAAAAGACGAAACGGGTTCATCGAAAGAGCCTTCATAACATGTCGTGAAGAGACATACTCTGGACAACAATTGGCTCCACGCAAATGAGGTAATTGCTAGGCCGAGATTTGTATCTGCCTTGAATTTGGAGCCCAATGAAAATAATAAGGTGAGTGATAGGATAAAACTTTTCTTTTTCTTTTTTTTTCCTCTCTCCTGTGAGTCCTCTCGATATGCAGTGACAAAAACATGGGCTACTGGTAATCTCTAATCAATACATGCATGTAGTCTAGAAACTAAAAATTTGGAATCTTAAAATCGTATTAGTCGAAGAAAACTGAGGATATGCTGGGGGTGACCTCGCTACCTCTATTGACATTCAAGCCCTCCAGCTCAAACTTGAAAATCGAGTCTACCTGTCCACGCATGATGCTGAATTCTAATGCTCATCAAGTGCACACATCGCTTCCTTTAATCATATTATTTCATACTAGATACTAGGTTGTATTGACGATCAGATGTACTAGGTGCATGCGACTACCAGATCAAGTAAGTCGTCAACAAGCAATGTGTATTTCTACGCTTGGTATAATCATCATCTTACTACTTTGTCATTTTGAAAGCTATGATTTTCTAGATCATAACACCGCACGCTTTTGAAATTACCATGCACGTCGACAGTATTGAACGAGAGAATTCTCATAACCCAGAGAGTACTGCAGCAGACATTCTATGTCAAATACTCCAGTCAACGAGGACCATTGCAATAAACACTCCAGTAATGCATTCTCCCAATTACCAAAGTCCTTGATGAATATGACTCAAGTATTGCTCGCTTGTCAAATATGCTTAGGGGAGCAGTTTCCATCCCAGTCATACGGTGATCAAAGCACGACTCAAAAGAATGATCAAGTCATTCGTAATTCCATGAGCTGCGTCAGTCCAAGATCCAAGCAGGCTCCTTACCTGAAATTAGAATTCCAAAAAGAATGACTATATGAGCAGTGGCATATTGAGTGGCGATACCCAACCTGTTCTTTCGCTCACTTCTGATCCAACGCTCGTGATTATCACCATCATCCTTGTAGCCGTGATGTCACTTTTCGTCAAGTCCCCAGTGTAAAGTCAAAACCCAATATGAAGAGCTCAAAAGTCCCGTTCGGTGCCCGGCACGCGCCATCTGAAGGAGGGTATCATTCTAAGCCGCGAAGACGGACTGGCAACATCCGATTGGTGGTGGGAACACAATGATCTATTAATGATAGCACAAGCAGAGAGCTAGCTAGATCCTTGCATATGATTAGCTTTTGAAAAGTCCGAGCTCAAGCTATACTTTCATGATGATTTGTTCCTTTGAATTCTTCATGCATTCCAGCATCCCCGGAGGTTACCTAGATCTGAATCCGGCAAGATCGGCATCCGTATAGACGTGAAGAATGCATTCCTTTAGCAATTGTCCGAAAAAGCTCCCACCAATGATTAAATGTAATAAAGCGAGTCGAAGGCTGTTATGGTCGAAATCTAAGGGACTACAGACTAGGGAGCTGCGGTCAAGTCTCAAAATGTTTTCAACCAAGGATAAAGGGCTGCGGAAGCTCAATCTGGGCATCGCTTTGATGCTCTCCGCATCTGCTACCTCAGGATATAATGCAAGCCAAATTAACAGCTTGCTGGTGCTTCCCGAATGTGTGTGACTGTTCTTGATCGGTGTGAATGGCAGATGTTCTAATAATCTTGCAGTTTCAAAGTTTCTCGAAGAACTTCCTCCGAATACGGATGGCCTTATTATCGCTGCTGTTTCGCTAGGCTCCTTTCTTGCCTTCATCCCCGCCTCATACGTTGCTGATATTCTCGGCCGAAGAGTATGCGTCAGTATCGGAGCATCGATGGCAATCTCCGCCGCTATCGTCCAGTTCGCTGTTCAAAACCACTGGGTATTTTTCGTTGCACGGATAGTCACTGGAATGGCTCTTGGGATGTCACAGACAGCAGCACCATTGTTGATAGCAGAAACAGCACATCCACGCCAACGTCGCACCTTGACGGGCCTATATAATTCACTCTGGTTCTGCGGGTCTATCACAGCGTCAGCTATCGTGTTTGCCACATTGTCGATCAAAAATACCTGGTCATGGCGGGTCCCATGTCTACTCCAAATCTTTTATCCAATCTTACAGCTGGTCGGGGTTGCATCGATGCCGGAAAGCCCAAGATGGCTGGTTTCAAAAGGTCGGAAAGCAGAAGCATTGCAGATGCTCACGCGATATCATGCGAATGGAAATCCCGATGACAAGCTTGTCGAAGAGGAGTTTGATCAGATCTGCAAGAATATCAATGCCGAAACAGACTCTAAATTTGCATCTCGCTGGAGCTCTTTCCTGAAATCTAAAGGAGACATACATCGTCTGATGATTTGCATTGTACTGGGATTCATGCAAGAGTGGACTGGAAATGGTAAGATGAACATCCGGTCTGTTGTAGCAGGTCATTGTCGGTTAACTCGGTTGCAGGCGTCACATCCTACTACCTTGCTCCCATCCTCGGTTCTGTCGGTATCAATAAAGCCGCCCATCAAGCGGCCGTGAATATGAGTTTACAAGTCTGGAATCTCATATTCGCAGTCAGCGGAGCTAGTGTCTCTGACAAATATGGTCGGCGTGTTCTGTGGCTCAGTGCAACAACCCTGATGCTAATGTTCTTGTCGACATCCACCCTAATGGCTGGGCTCTTTGCCGAAATGCATATATTTGAAGCGGGAATCACAGTCGTGCCCATGTTATTCCTCTTCTGCGGATCCTATGATTTTGCATACATGCCGCTTTTTATAGCGTATCCTGCTGAGATCTTGCCGTTCCAACTCCGCGCGAAAGGACTGGCCATCACTCTAACAACCGATGGCCTGGCTTGCTTTTTCAATCAGTATGTCAACCCAGTGGCATTTGCGGCTCTCCAGTGGAGATACTTCAGTGTCTATATTGGATTAATGTGCATCTTCATGGCCATTGTCTACTTCTTTTTCCCCGAAACACAAGGGAGATCGCTGGAGGATGTGGCCCGCATATTCGAGCCAAAAGTCTTCAACCAAGTGGACAGTCAAGTGGAAAGCCCGGCTGATTCAGTGGACTTTGAGAAAGTTTCTTTTGGGCTCAAGGTGTGAACAAAAGAGGCGATGGATATCGTCTGCTTGGAGAGCAGCCTTATTGCTTGTCAGTAATTCAGCGAAAGCGTTTTTGTCAAATACGTCATGTCATGTTCTCGCATGTTGGTAGCTTTGTATTGTGATGCATTCATAGCGAGTCTCGTTTTGGCACACCGGTTGTAATCGAGGTCAATGAGCCGATTCAAATGTACGGTTGGTCAGAGCATTCCATCTGTCAATCTGACTAGTCTGCGCAACATATGCCGCTGGGTCTCGGATTATATCATCGCCCTCGGGGATCAACTGTCGTTCATGGGGATGAGTGAAAACGAGCCCTAGACAGTATAGTCGCCAGCGATCCCATAGGAAGATGCCAATATCATGAAGACATAAGGTCTTCTTCAAAGCCATCTCTGTTGGTGACATGCTGAACCCTTCATTTGTAGTACCCAGGAATTGAGTCAGATTGAATCCAGCGCTTTGAGTTGTTTGCTTTTGAGCAAAAGAAATAGATCGATGCCAAGTCCTTTCAACATCACTGTTACGAGGGAGAGATGGCGGGCACCATACGGAGGTATTGATTGGACCGGCCGATTGAAATCTGGCAAGCAGCGCCCTTTGCGCCTTGTCCGTATTGATGTAAGAGTTCTCCTGATTGAGAATCGTGTAGAGTACTCTCAAAAGTTGCTGGGTCTCTGTTTTCACAGCACTGCTAAGCCTTCTCGCCACGGGATACCAATCACTTATAGCATGGATGTCATCGTCGGACCAACTCCACCCACCCCAGCGGGAGTGTGAAGAGTTGTCAAATACAGCTTCAGATCGAGAAGCTCTATCCAGATCGGAGAAAACTTGCAAGTGCCAAAGAGCACGATACACTCGGTACTCTTCAACCCAAGAGAATTTCATCGTCCCAGCCATCTCTCTACTCCTAGGAAAAACCGGATTGGAGTGGGTGACCGCATGTAAGTTCTGTAACATTTTCGAGAGACATGCACATGCGAGTCGCTGGATGTGAGCAGCCACATGCACCATATTCCGCATAGCCGAGTCTATATCCGAGGGCTCCTGGCCCGCATAGTAATCCGACAACTCCATGGTGTCTGTACTGAAGGTCCTGACATGGCCGTGGAAGTCTTGCAAATTGGCATAACGGGAACAGGGCGAGCGAATGGCCGCATCTTCTTGGAATTTCTGAATTATGACGTGTGATGTCATCGGGGAAGAGAGCAGCACATTTTCTGTGATGGTGATGGGGTTGCGAGAGAAGATCGTCCGCACTCGGGGAGAAACTTGCAGCAGGCTGTCAAGAGCAACACAGTCGGTGATTTGATGAATAATTAGAAGAATAATCTCGGTGGGAATGCGTTCGAGATAATTCATGCCGGAATAGACTGAAGATGGTGAAGATCCAAGTCTAGCGGGGCCGAGGATTCACTCTGAAATATCCTGTTTAGGCAGGAGGTGAGCCGATCACTTACAAATGTGTTGAAGACAGCGACAGTACAACTGTGTAAATTGACAACAGTTGATATTTTTCATGAACAGGAAGGTCAGAATTTTGAATATACCAGAAACATTTATATCTTCTACATTCGTCGTCATCCTAGTTACTTCGAACAAGTGCAACAGACCCGGCAAGTTTGAAGCTGAGCTATAGTTTATTTCAAGTGGAGTGTAGGAGATAGATAACATGCAACTCATCAAGAGGAGAATAACTATTTAATTTGATTGGTGATTCGATCGCTAAGTCGATCTGCCCTGCCACGTCAGCAGAGTATGATTAAGCCAAGTTCAGCTGAACGATATTTGTGCCCTTCGGCGACCCCCGTCGTTTCTCTCCGTGGCTCTCCGTGGAGAGAAACGACGGGGGTCGCCGAAGGGCACAAATACGTCGAGTAGACTATATGTTGAAATTTCTCTCAAAAACTCTAGATTTTATGTCCTTTACTCTTTAAAATCAGGAATCACTCAATGCCTCTAAAAGTGATTATCGTTGGCGCTGGTCTCGCAGGACTGGGTGCTGCGATTGCCTTGACCCGAGCAGGCCATGACGTTCATGTTGTATTCTGGTATCCTACATTCAAATAGAAATCTAACAATACAGCCAGGTAATCGAGCAATCAGGCTTTCACAATGAAGTTGGTGCCGCCATCCATGTGGCACCCAACGCGACTCGCATTCTTCGAGAGTGGGAATGTGATTTTGAGAAATTGCAGGGTGTAAAGTGCAATCAAATGCAGGTTTGGGATTCTGCAGGAAACTTAATAGCTACACCTTTTGTAGGTTTCTGATATACACTTGTTGCGAATGCTTTAGCGGAATAGAATTGACTTGGGATATAGGTGACCCGGAAACTGCAAGAAGAACTTGGAATCTCCGATGACTGGATCCTTACCCATCGAGTTGATCTTCACAATACTCTCCAAGCAGAAGCGTCCAAGGAGTTGAAAGGCAAGCGAGCAAGAATTCAGCTGTCGTCTCGTGTTGCGTCAGTCGTGAGCTATTTCAAATATCAACGGACTACGACAGTCACAGCACTAACACGTCCCAGGATGCCGATGCTGGAAAAGTAGTACTCGAGGATGGAACAATCCATCACGGTGATTTGATTATTGGTGCAGATGGGATTCATGTGAGTACGTCTTATTTTTGATAGAGAAAACCACACTCATCCAGATATCAGTCCCGAACGGTAACGAGCATCACGGGCAAAAACCAGCGCAAAGAAAGTACCGGCCAAAACTGCTACCGGTTTCTTGTTCCCGTCTCCAAAATGAAAGCACATCCTCTGACGGCCTCCCTGCTTGATAAAATGGGTCTCGATGGTGTACATGCATTCATCGCAGACGACCGACGGATTGTGATCTACCCTTGTCGAAACGGAGAGCTTTTGAATGTCGCCGCATTGCATCCGTCGGGTGGTGAATCTGCGGCCATGGATTCTTCCTGGCTCAATACAGCGAGCAAAGAAAATCTTCTAAGGACCTATAGCTCCTATGGTCCCGAGCTTCAAGAGTTGTGTCGTATAGCCGAGGATGTAAAGTTATGGAGCTTGGGTTCTCGAAGCCCACCAAGAACGTTTGTCAAGGGCAAGCTAGCTCTCATTGGTGATGCTGCACATCCAACACTGCCGCGTGAGTTCTCTTCTTATCGGGAAATACTTTTTCTGCTCTAGAATATACTGCAGATGTACAGAATCTAACTTATCCAGACCAAGGTCAAGGCGGTGCACAAGCTTTCGAAGATGCCGCTGCTCTCGGGGCCTTGTTCAACTCGGATACAACTCCGACACAAGTACATCGGCGTCTGGAAATGTACAATCAGATCCGTTATGACCGTGCAGTAACAGTGATGATTCTTTCCAAAAGACCGGAAGAGCGTCGATCAGAGATGATGGACGAGCTGCGAGGATATGTACCTGGAGCGGAATCACCAGAGTGTATGGTTTCGTACGCATGGTGCTCAAGACCCGTGCAAGAAGCCGATAATTTCTTGAAACTGCAAGCCAAACCAGAAAAGCTCGAATAAACTAAATCAACCTATCTTATCATTTTTTTGTGACCAGGTCTTTTCTAAGTCTTTCTAAAGGGAATCTTCGGTGGCTAAGGCCCGGTTCATGCAACTCAGATCCATCTATACCTCTGTTATTGCTCTTGCCAGCCCTTCCATCTATTCTTTCGAAACTCGCCTTGTTTTGTAGGGCTTGCCGTCTTCTTGCTGGCACGGCCGTTTCCGATTTTGCTCAAGAATGTCTTTCTCTTCATTCGACATATTTGAATGCTTCTTGAACCTCAAGGGGGAAGGCGATCCTAACTCAGCAATAAGACGGCTCGCAAAGGTCTCATAAGGCTTGAACGGAATTTTTTCTTGCCATATTGTGGGCCATTTGAGAGGGTTTGTCGCCTTTTTCGGATTTCGGAGAGCGTATAGAAGCTCGGACGTGATGACAGCTTCATAAAGGAATATGTATTCCCGATCTAATACATTGGTCACAAGAAGTCGTGACTGGACTCAATCAGTTTGGAAGTGGATAATTCAGATGTAAACAAGCTAGGGACGTACTGTATAAGCGAGTGGTCTAGATGAGCTGAGACCGTCTTCTTGAAGCTGCGCCAGAGCCAACAAATGACACAAGAAATATGGGTCTTGATGCCATTCTTTCGGAGTGGTCTGAGCCAGTCGCTTCTGACAGATTCTCGCACCGATGAGATTACCAGCCCCAAGTGGCCCTGGATAAGGCTCAAACTGTCTCATGCGAGCTCCGTTGACGCCTGTGTAATGCACATAGCCCACCACAGACGGTAAGCTATTCCAGGCGTGGGTGATATGTTCTTGGTTACGCCAATACACGGTATACGCCGGTTGGTGAACAGGTCGACCATGGAAATAGAAGGGAGCTCCATTGCTGACGAGCAGGACTGTTAGCCACTCTCAGATGCTTGTCAGGTTGTAGCTCTTACCTGCAGCGTACAAACGGTCGCCCCTCGCCTACCAGAATGCTAGTAAGATGACGACGCTTGATTTCTGGTAAAGGATCCATAGCGATTACCTCGCCATCAATCGGCAGCGTTGCGTAAGATGCTTGACTGTCATTGTTGTCGGCTTTGTATTCAGGCGGCTCTTCGTAGACAGGGGTTCCAATATCCTCAAATCGACACCCCAGCAGCTCAAGATGGCGCAAGGTCCACTGGAGAGGATTCAAGAGAAGGCCATAACGTCTTAGGAGATCATAGAGCGAGGGTCCTCTATAATCGGCTGTCATTGTATGGATAAGGGGTGACACATTGGACGAATTTGGTATTTGAAGACGGAGAGCTTGGGCGATGGATCAGAACAGAGTTTATGTCCATCAAGACTAAGCGAGTAAGGAGATACAAACGAGCAAACAAATGCGCGTTTCAAGAACAAGATGAGCACCACAAATCAAAAGAAAATTAAGTTACGAATTGTTATGCTGACGCTATAATATGATCTCAAGTGTGTAGAATTGAGACGCCAGAAATCCGTAGACTTTGTCAACATCCAGGCAAAAACAGTGGATTGTTTTCATTCGATTACACCCTGGTCTTGACCGGGGGGATTATTGTTACGCCGGGCTGGAGTGTACTTCCAAACCCCTATTCCAGTCTCAGATTGAATTTGTCAATCTAACGGCTTCCTCAAGTTATTGAAATGTCCCAAGACGAACAACAAGATTCTCAAAGGACTTTGAAGCCTCGTCATTTACTCCGAGGCGAGATTACATATTCTGTCGCAAAAGAGGAAGACGCAAACATCCTCCATGAGCTTACTTACAGAGATGCAAGGATTAAATGTTTCACGCATCTGTATCGGAATCGAAAGCTGATTGAGTCTATTGTTGCGCGTCAGCTCGGTATTGCCGAGGCAGATGCATGTCATCTTGTCGATGTCGAGGATTGGATAGATGGCAGCTTTAATGTCTGCATTCGAGTCGATATCGACGACATAGCTCGATTTCCCAGAAAGCATGTGATGATCCGGTTCCCTTTACCTTTCCGCATTGGGGAGAAAACTTGCCCCGGTAACGCGGATGAGAAGATTCGTTGTGAAGCAGGCACATACGCATGGCTTGAAGAAAACTGCCCAGATATCCCTATTCCACGATTATATGGATTTGGATTATCTAACGGACTGACTGTATGCATACTGCATGCACATTATATTCAATCCTGTAGTGCTGAATTGCTAATTTCTCTAGTTCACTCATCTCGATAACGTGTCTTGGATAACACGCGGAATCCAATACCTTCGTCGTCAGGCATCTAAATGGCTTGGCTACTCAGCTCCATCATCTTACATTCCACACCAGATGGATGAAGCAAAGTCTCTTGGAACAGGCTATATATTGATTGAATACATCGATCCCTCACGAGGCAAGATGCTCTCCGACACTTGGGACAATGGCCGTCATGACAAGACATTACGGACTACTCTTTTCCGCGATCTATCACGTATGATGATAGCATTATCACGAAACCCTCTACCAACAATTGGATCATTCATTCTAGACGACGCAGGGCATTTGGGCCTTAACAACCGCCCGCTAACTCTTCAAATTCAGCTTCTCGAAAACGAACGCATCCCTGTTGATATACCGCGGCATATCACCTATTCAAGGGCTGATGCATATATTAATGATATTTTTGCCTTCCACGAGAGCCGCCTTCGTCACCAGCCTAATGCGATGAGTAGTCTTCAAGATGGCTTCTATCAAACATGTGCATTGATGGTCATGAGAAGTATCTGGCCTTGTTGCTTTCGTCGTGATCTTCTCTCGGGGCCTTTTATCCTCTCTCTTACCGACCTCCATCAAAGCAACATATTTGTGGATGAATGTTGGAACATAAAGTGTCTGGTTGATCTTGAATGGGCATGCTCTCGACCAGTGGAAATGATTCATCCACCGTATTGGCTAGCGAGTCAACCTATCGCCATGATTGACCTGGATAAGTACGAACCCATTCATAGGGAATTCATGGAAGTGCTGAAAGAGGAAGAAGAACGCACAAGTTCCATAGAACGACTGCCTCTTCAATTACATTCCATACTACAGCAAGGGTGGGAGCGTGGAGCATTTTGGTGCTCACTAGCACTAAATACACCTATGGCGCTGTTTGGAATCTTTTACGATCATATTCAGCCCCGGTTTTCTCGGTCTCACAAGGACGAAGAAGCATTCTGGTCAATTACCATGCGGTATTGGTCTTTTGAGGCATTCAAATTCATCAAGCAAAAGCTGAAAGACAAGGAAGAATACGATAAATGCTTGCGGGAAGCATTTGTAAAGGACTGCAATTCGGAAGAACAATGTGAGCAATAGCGTCATCTACTCCAAGGGGATCCTTGTTACCTTGACCGTGATAAGAAGTTGTTCGGGAAACCGGTGTGCTCAACACTTTGTAATTGCGTATAATAGAATGATTTGAAACCATCCATAACCACTCTTGATCAAGCCTGTAAAATCTGTTAAAACAGCAGAGTCTTGTGTGATGGATGGGCTTTTGTTATGGAGGGAGTGCCGATCGAAGTACATTATAAAGCATGCGCTATATATTTGAACATTTCCAAGCGACCTAAGGTAAATTAAAGATCTTATAGTCAAATAATTTTATAATTGAAGACAATGTAAAGTCGAAGTATACACAGAGTACCGGATTGGTCACAGCGTATCAGGAATGCACGTGCCCACCGGATCGGGGTTAGTGTCACGCTGGTTTCGCTCTTCATCATCGGCGGGGATCGCGATAGCTTCGCTAGTCGCCGGGTTTTTCTTTTCTCTTCACTTTTGCCCCCGTGTCTGCTAGACAATCACCTAATTCTCTCCTTTCTATCTTATCCACGTCTCGGATCTCTCCCCCGGTCCATCCTCACATTCCATCCACAATGTCCAGCCAGCCACTTCTCCAGACTGCCCCAGGTACGTGACATCCCATTCCGCCGCTCCTGCGGGAGTAGAATTTTCCGGGTGAAGAATTTGGGCATTTTTTAGATCACCCGCTAACAAAATTCAAATTATAGGCAAGCGCATTGCCCTACCTACCCGGGTCGAGCCTAAGGTCTTCTTCGCCAACGAACGAACCTTCTTGTCGTGGCTTAACTTCACCGTCATTTTGGGCGGCCTGGCCGTGGGCCTGCTCAACTTTGGCGATCGAATCGGTCGCATCTCCGCTGCTCTCTTCACCATTATCGCCATGGCAGCCATGGTCTACGCCGTGGTCACATTCCATTGGCGTGCACAGAGTATTCGACGCCGAGGACAGAGCGGGTTCGACGATCGGTTCGGACCGACCATTCTCGCTATTGCGTTGCTGGCTGCTGTCGTGGTCAACTTTATCCTCCGCATGAGAGATAACGAGATGTCTTGACTTGACCTTCCATCTCTGCAATCTGTTGTCTTTACGTAGCAATGACTCTGTTGTCTTTTCTATCTTTGTTGGCCATATCTTCATCTCGCATTGTACCATGTGATCTCTGTCCATGATCTTTTGTATCGCGTTGGACTTTCTCGGCGCTCTTGGTCATCCGTGGTGGTATTTTCCATCCATTGTCAGTTCGGGCACATGTCAAAACCTCGAACAGCGGGTTCATAGTTGCAAATGGCGTTTGGGCTGAATCTCATGTTCAAGATCACTTCGCTGACTGGATCCGGGGCAAAACCCTTGGACCTGTTGCTGCGATTATATAGCTCTCTCGGTGTTGCAAAAAGTTGAATCAACTCGATTGATCCTTCGCTAAGGTTCTATAAGAATATCTTCCTGTCAAACCACCATAGTCGCAGTATTCTCCTTCATTTGATGTGAAGCCATAGATTTTTTTAAGTTGAATTTCGCAGTTGAGTGCAAATACCTGTACCTTCCAAGGAATCCAATCCGGCACAGGGTTCTGCACTGCAACGCAACTTCATCACCAGCTCAATTGTCCCTTTGTCCACACACATATAGAACATATGCTTAGGATATGAAGTATAGAATCAAAGTAAATGATTTACGACCAGTTCAGCAATATACTATAGAACTATTATAGCTTCTGTATAGCTCCATCACGATTGACAGTTCTAGGCTCAACTATGAGTCCAGGCATCACCGCCAATTGACAGGGAGCCATGCTATTGACGAGTTACCGCTCGTTGCCTGATGGTAAAACTTGGGACAGGTGAGTATGGCTATCTCGACCTCACCTCCAATCCACATCATAAAGATGCGGGCCAAGAGGTAATTGTTATGAGCTGAGTTGACTTGCTCAAATGTCCCAGTTAAAAAAAAAAAAATTCATTGGCGGTGGTCATTTACATCCTAAACCAGACAATTCCAGCTGTGAGAATATGATATCTACAAGGCCTCACCACATATGTAGAGGTTGCTAGTAGATCAACTTCCGATGTACTATGAGAGTCATACATCCATGGATTACGCCGAGTCCGCTCCACATGGCCAACGTGATTTGCTGCTTGAACCCGGCAGTGCCAGTCTAGAACTGTCCAGTCAGCATGAATGTCTGAGATGAGAGGTCAATTTACCTGGTGCGGATGGAGTCTCAGGTTCGACCGATATCCGATTCGACCCGGTTCTATGGAGTTCGATGAAGATAGAGAGAGAAGCAGCTCCCAATCAGGACCGAATTTAGCAATAATCTCATAACCAAGACTGCACCACCGAGTCAGAGGCGTCGCCCCACGATATGAAATGGGGCTGTGATTTGCTTTTGGGCTCGCGCGCGGCCAGACCGAATTGGGTTTCAAGAAGAGGTGATGATCGTAGCCCAGACCACACCTTAAGTTGGGAAAGAGAGAAAGAGAGAGAAGGATAAAATGAGAATAGGAATAATAGTCAACAGCAGTATTGATTATACCAGGTACTCTGTAGAAATACTCAACCATCTGGAAAGTCCTCTATAGATGACGCGCACCACGTCAGAAAGAGGTATTTTGGTGCATCACATCATGTCTATCATCGTCTCCACCTTTTTCCCTTTGTTCTCCTTGTTTGCTTTTCCCCCTTTCTCCTTCTGCCTTCACCTATTTCCCTCCCTTGATTTCTATTATTTTTTATTCTCGATTCGTGTTTTTCCTATTGATTCCTATTGTCTCCTTCCCTAGGCATTCCCCATAATAGACTTGGCGGCCTACGGAACTGGACACGGTCGCGCGACCTCCCGATTTCCTCTTCTTCGACTGCCTGGATCGACTCGATTGTCGCCTAAATCGTCGCCTGAGCGCATGGACCCGGTGGTTTAATTTATATTGCTTTTCGTACACTTCTCGCATGGCATGTTTCGTCTGCTTCCCTGGCCCTCTGCGATCGGAGGAAATAAGGTAATGGAGGAAGTCAAGATGTTGTCTCCATGTACGGGCGTCAACAACCTGTCGCTGCCCAAGCTGAAGCGCAAACGCTCCGATTCTCTCGCTGCCGACGCTCCTGTCGCCACAAAATTGCGCATCGACAATCCTGCCAACGCCTCCCAGCCAACGCCCTCACCGACTGTTGCTCCCTCCACGGATTCGGTGGCCTCGCCCGTCGCTTCTCCCACGGTCGCATTCACGCCGCCCCCGGCGCAGGTCGTCTCGGGGACCGATGTCAATCAACTGCGCGACACCATCACCGCCCAGCTGAGCTTGGAAGTGCTGTTGAAGCACAACGAACTGCGCCTGATCGATCAGGAGATCGCCCGATGCCAAGTGGCCTTGGAACAGCTGCGCCGCTGTGCCGAAATTCCTTATCCTGGATCCGCCGTGACCGGTCCCGTCGCTGATGTGAGTGCTGGCACGGGAGCATCGGTGCTGCCGCCTGGAAATGGCCCGCCACCGGTGTCTCCCGCGCCGTGGGGTGTCACCGATGGTCCCTACTCGCGTCACTATGCGCGCTGGTTGCTCCCGGATGCCCAATTCGATGGTGGCGAGAACGACTATGGTGTGTCCGCAGGTACTGGTCCTCCGCTGGTCGAAGGCCGATCAACCCGCGGCAACCCGGTCGACTTCACGGCCCTGGCCGGCAAGACAACTCGTCCCTCCCGGACCTCGACGGGCACGAAGCTGCAGTCTCTGCCGAGCGGAATCCCGCTCGCAAAGGAGAAACCCGGTCCCATGCTCATCCGCCGCAAGTCGGATCAAGTCTTGGTGAAGTTGGTGTGTTTGGATTGTCGCCGTGACAACTTTTCCAGCACCCAAGGATTTATCAACCATTGCCGCATTGCTCATAATCGCAATTTTGCCAGCCATGATGCCGCCGCCGTGGCATCAGGCGAGCCAGTCGAGGTCGATGAAGCCGGTGCCGTCGTCGGTGGCCGGACTGAGCCCACCCCCAGCATCTCGACCACTCCGGGTTATGTGCACCCGTTGATTCGTTCCTCTCAACTGCCCACGCCTTCTAAGAGGGATCTGAACACTCCAACCAAAGTGCCACTCACTCTTCAAATGCCCACCAACCAGACTGCCACCTTTGCTACTCCTGCTTCTCTCCCGCGAGCTCATGATCCGCGTCGCCGATCCGAACCAGTCAAGCCCACCGTCAATTCATCGTTCCTCGCTTCCCCGGCAACTCCTCACCTCTCTGCCCTCATGCGGGACCGAGGCCTGGGTTTGAACCTGGAAAAGCTTGTGGAAGAGGCCAAAACACCGGTTGATCTCAGTGGCCTGTCAGATGACGACTCGGGCGACGAGTCGAGGCGATCCTCGACAGCGAAGCGTGCGGGTTTGACCAAGTCGGCTGCCGACCAACCTTGTCAGCCGATGCGAACTCCCGCCGCTCAAGCCCCTCAACAATCTGAAAGTCGAAAGGGTCTCGAAAGAGCAACCCACGGCTCCCAGATGTCGCATGATGTGACTCCCTCTCGTCCGCAGCTATCCCACCCGTCGTTGTTGACCGAGTTTTCATTGAATGGCCCATCTCAGGCTTCCACAACGGATGCCACCCGTGAAGGGGATGGAATGGGCCATCCATCAAACCTCAGCCCCAACACGATAGAATCTAATCAAGCCCCGAGCTTGGTCAGTGATGACGAAGACGACTATGGCGGGGGTTCCGATTCTGATAGTCCCGCTTCTTCTGATGCTGGGGATGATGAGGATTACCGACACATCGAGGTTCAAGACGATGAACGGACGGCGACCCCGGCAACGACGACCGAGCCAAAATCTGGGCCAACAAACCCTGCACCACAAGCTGCGCAGCCGCTGTCTAAGCCAATGAAGCAGGCTCGGCCCAACAATCTTGCCATGATGCCGCCCTTCAACGAGCACGGCCGTGAGGACAAGGATGTCAACTTTGTCCACCGCAAGGAAGATCACTCCAACCCCAACTTCAAAAACCCGGACGGGTCCAATTCCCCCAACCCGTGATTTGCATTTTGTAGCCACTGTCTGTCATGCATGTACTGCTCTACTCCTCTCTTCTCTTCTCCGTCGGGTATGTGTTGATCGAAAAGTCCGCATCCTGGCGATCATGTTTTTCGTCTGCGTCTGCGTCTGCGACGGTGCTATCGCGAGTTTTAATGTTGACGTCTTCTGGACGTGTGTTCGGTCTGCGGGCCATCTTGATGATGGTTGATATGAGACGGGTGATGACTTTTCTTTCTGATGAAGCTTGTGTATTTGATATTGTTGTTTAATGAAGACTGTCACGGCCGTGTTGTACATAGGTGTGGGACTAAAAATCCATTTGGCTTGAGGGATAGAAGATGAATTGTAGACACATCTATAAAACGTAAATGGTAATTCACTTCTCATCTTGTACTTTGGTGGTCCGTGCTGATGATGGTTTTCGATACCGTAAATTACAAAATACATGCGGACAGCTCAAGGCATATTACGGTGCCATACAGTACCTTATCGCGATAACGACCAACTTCTTTTCGGCTTTTTTTTTTATCTTGCGACAAGCTCGCGCTGTTTTCGCTCAATCGCTGCCACAATTACACCAGAGCAGTCTCCGTGACACTCAAAGCATTATACCCAGGGAAACAGAAATTCCCCCTTGCAATTTTGCTCCACGTCCGGTCATCCATTCAAGTCAATCCACCATGACCACAGACACCGAGACAAGCCCGCAAAGGGCAGAAGCGAAAGAAGACAAGCCCGCAGATGACTTCATCGCGCTGGACGGCGGCGCCGACGAATTCATGGAGCTAGGCGCAGCCTCCGACGCCGAAGATAATGCCAGCGACGCCGATTCCACCGACCAAGACTCGACCTTTCACCCGCACCGCATCACCCTCGAGATTTTCCGTAAGCTGCTAGCCTGTTACCCGACCACGGTGGAGCAGGTATACCGGCGTAAAATGATGTTGAAGCTGCAGCCGAAACCGGAGAAGGGGTCGAAGCGGAAGGCAGAGAAGAAGGCTGGCTCGGCGTCGGCGAATATGCGTGGTGCGGCGCTCATCAAAAAGACGGATTTCAATCCGTCTGAGGAAAATTATATTCGGGATGAGACAGACAGGTTTCTCAAGCTTGATTGTTGGCGGTATGAGGCTATGCCGGATATTCTGGCAGGGCGGAAAAGTACGAGTGAGAATGGTGAGGGCGTTTTCCTGACGAAGGAGGAATTGATTAATGTGATGGATTGGAAGACGTGAGTATTTCCTTCCTTAAGTATCTGTCTATCCCAATTGTTAACATCTTCTAGCAAACACGGTCTACCACGGCCAACACTCATGGGTATGGTCAAGTCCAACCAACAAAAGCTTGTTTCGAAATGTACATCTGCAGCGCTCGCTGCTTTGCCTTCCAAAGATCCAATTCACGCACCCAACGAGGCATTTCCAAAAGCCAGCATTGACGCTTTGAACCCGCTGCGCGGCGTCGGGCCAGCCACCGCATCTCTAATTCTCTCCATTGCCACTGCATCCGACGATTTCGGAAATCAAGTTCCCTTCTACAGCGACGATCTCTACCTCTGGCTATGCCTAAAGGACTTTCCCGAACCCGAACCCCAACAGGAACAGCTAATCAGCGGCACGGGCGGCGAAAGCAACAAGCCCCGAAAGAAAGTATCAAAATATAAGCGACCAAACGGCGAACTGAACGTCAAATACAACGTCGCCGAGTACCGCCAGCTGTGGACTGCATCGTGGGAACTACGCCAGCGCCTAAACAAGGCTGTCGAAGAAGAAGAAGGCGAAGTCGTCCGACCCAAGCACTCGAACCCAGTCTCACACATCGATATCGAAAAAGTCGCATATGTCCTCCGCTACATCGCCGTGTCAGGCTTCTACCAGGGCGTCGACCCGACGGAGATCCTACAGGTACATGCGGAGCAGGAAGCTCGCGGAATCGCGCACGACCAGGCGCAGAAAGCCGCCAAGGCGATTCGTCAAGGGTTGGACAAGGTGGAGGAGAAGAAGGAGGAGAAGAAGCGGAAGCGACAGGATGAAAAGAATGAGAAGAATGAGAAGAAGGGTTCGAGGAATAGCAAGAAGAAGAAGGTATGAGAGTGGGCAGAAGCAAACCGTTAGGTGCATTTTATTTTGGTTTCGAAATTTATTTATATTTGTAGATAACATGAACATTGTGATGAAAGGTATTATCTACACAATTTATTTTTCTTCCGGATGTACTACAAAGATAAAAGCCACAGATAGTGAGAAATATGTCAATACTTTCTTATCTGTCTGGCTTGCTCTAGCAATTTCATAGAAAGTTCGACATGATCAGATATTCTTTAATTGTTCTAAATATTTCTAAATGCACTGAGCAGTGTCAAGACCAAAGTGCAACGTTTATAGACCCTTGGCCTGCTTCGCCTCGGCGAGAGCCTCTTTCAGCGCCGCCAAAGCCTTATCAATGTCATCGCGGTTGGAGTCAGTCACACTGACACCCATGTGACCGAAACGGATGTACTTGGTGGCAATCTCCTTGTGCAGGCCAGCTGCGAAGATGACACCCCGCTTCAGCAGACCGGGCAGCACATCAGGAGGAGCGAGACCATCAGGCAGATACATGGCGGTCATGCCGTGGGCCTGGCACTCGGGACGCGAGGCAAGCTGCTTCAGACCCAGTTGGGCTACGGTGGCCTTCACGCTATCCGAAACCTTGGTGTGGATATCGAAGCGCTCAGACATGGGGCGAGCGGTAATCTTGGTAAGAGTGGTGTGCAGTGCATGGATAAGTTGGGTGGGCGGGGTAGCAAAGTACGAGGGCTTGTTGTTCTCGTAGTTCTGCATGATGGGGAGCCAGTTGGCGATAGATGCATAGTAGGCGCCAGGCGGGGTCTGGCGGGACTGGGCGCGCTGGATGGCGCGGCCGGAGGTCATCACAATGCTGAGACCAGGAGGGCAACCGATGGCCTTTTGGCTGGCGGTCACCACGGCATCCAAGTCCCATTCATCGAAAGCGATCTCCTCCGAGCCTACACTGCACACACCATCCACAATGACCAGGGTGTCGGGGCTGACACGACGAACCAGCTGGGCAACACCCTTGACATCGCTGAGCACGCCAGTCGAAGTATCGACATGGGTGAGTGTCAGAACCTTATAAGGCTTCTCCTTGAGCGCTTGCTCTACCTGCTCCAAGGAGGGGCGCTCGCCAATCGGTGCCCGCAGCTGTGTCACCTGGGCGCCATAGGTCTGCAGACATGCGCCAAAGGAATCTCCAAAGTAACCGGTGTTCACCACCAGGGCATTCTCACCCTTCTCGATCAAGTTGGCGGAGACCAGATCCCAACCGAGGGTACCACTTCCGGAGATGATGAAAGGTTGGGCGGAGGGGTTGGTGGATTGGAATAGCTTGCGCACAAGAGTCAGAGTCTCACCAAAGACCTTGACGAAGCCGGGAGCTACATGGCTCTCACTAAGATGCAGAGACCAGTCAGTCAACTGGGTGGGGTCGAGTCATTGCATCATCGGAACACTCACGCATAGTGGGCCATGGACTGGAGCACGGCATCATCGAATTCGATGGGGCCCGGGATAAGCAGGGTGTTATGAGGGGGCTGGGTCGACATGGTGGGCAATGGCGCGGGAAGGGGAGTGGGAGGAGAAATGGAGCGATCAATGGGATGGTATTCGATATCGTCCGGAGCAAGGGAATTCCTCTCGGTCGAGAACGGCGTATTGAGTTCCGGCAACGGCAGGCGCTGATCCAGGTGTCTGGAAATCAGGCTCAAGCGTTGCCTCGTCGACTTATGCGCCAGCTTTTCCGATTCGCGGCGGGGCAGCCGCGGGGTCTGATGTTTGGGTGCGCTTGTGAATACCCGAGGGAAACGCACAGTTCGGGGATCGCCGCCGAGAGAAGGGGAGAATGATGAGGTGGGATTGGCTGCAGTCGGGTTTTTGGGTTCCAGGAGCAGGGAGGAATTGTATTCAGGAACCAGATCGGAAGTGGATGAGAATCCGGGGAATCGGTGAAAATCCCAGAGATTCTGGAATTCCGGGGTGATATTTATGATGGATTCCTCCCCAACGGAATCTTTCCTGAAAAGATGTTGCGGTCAGAAACAAACGCTCGGACGGAGCCTACCGATTGTGTCTACGCAGTAGTTTCTATTCTAAGAGGATCGGAATCTGGGGTAGAAGATGTACGGATACAGAGTACTATATATAATTGCATAATATTTCTCTCTACTTCTGAGACGTTGACATCTCGTCTCAACATCATGGGGTTAATATAGGAAAGTATAGATTAAATACCCAATTCTCGGCATGGATACCTGTTCCCCATCAATAATACTTACTTGGTGCAGACACTAGATAGTCTTTGATTCTTGCTATCAATCTATACCGCAAGTTTCATTCCGATCGCAATGCCCAGTATGAAGATTGCGCCGTACTTCGCTGTCTGTACGGCGACCTCCGCATAGGAAAGTATCGATAGCAAGATGATCAGCTAATTGGACGGAAAGTTCCGATCACTACGTATTCTCGGCCTTGAACAAATTGAACAACCACTAACATCAAAGGAGTATACGCGATGTATATCTCATCTCGGTCGAGAATAACATCTCGAAAGTCTCGCCGGTGACACAACGCACTAACCGCATCGGGAAGAGATAGAGGCCTGATGGCCTGACGTGGATTCCCCGCGACGTGACTTTCTCCCCATCAGATTCCAATTGTTGCTGTACTGATCCTTCACGATGACCGCTCGTCTGGTCTTGGTCATCGGTGACCTGTTCATTCCTGATCGCGCACCCGTGAGTCCCATTCCCTCCCCGCGATTGCTGCTGCTGCTAACGTCACCCTATAGGACCTTCCAGCCAAGGTATCTCGTTCCGCTACCATCGAGTCTCTCTTCTCTTATTAACCCCCAATGACAGTTCCGAAAGCTCTTGACACCCGGCAAGATTGGTCAGATTCTTTGTCTGGGGAATTTGACCGACCGCGAGACCTATGAATTCCTCCGCCAGGTCGCCCCGGACCTGCAAATGGTCAAGGGTGACTTTGATGTCGACTCGCCCAGCCTGCCCCTTTCGAAGATCGTAAATCATGGAAGTCTACGGATTGGATTTACCCACGGCCACACTGTAATCCCACCGGGTGATGCCGACGCGCTATTGATTGCCGCCCGACAGATGGATGTGGATGTCTTGCTATGGGGTGGAACTCATCGTTTCGAGGCGTTCGAGATGGAGGGCCGTTTCTTCATAAACCCAGGAAGTGCTACTGGAGCCATGAGCTCAGGGTTCTGGCCGGAGGGGGAAGAGCCGACACCAAGCTTCTGCCTGATGGACGTAAGTTCTGACCCAAGACTGCCAGTTTGGAAGAGATCACGATGCTAAAAAAAGGCTAAATAGATCCAAGGTGATGTCCTTGTGCTTTACGTCTATCAACTCAAGACAGATGCGAACGGCATCGAGAACGTCTCGGTTGAGAAGGTCTCGTTCCGCAAGAACCACACTCCAGCTCCGGCTTCGTAATTCTCGATCCTAACTTCCCTCTCTCCTTGTCCCCTTCTTTCCATGTATATAGAATCTTCCTGGCTTTCTGGTGTTGTTCTCTGATCGGGCTCTGATTCATGTGCCAAATTGCTTCTTGATACCTCCAATGAGCGCTTATGACCTCGACATGGTTCTGCATTTGCCCACGTCTATCTGTTCACTAGGTTGAAAGCATCTTCAATAAAAGTAATTTGTGATTATATATATATATATATACATTACTGGAAAACCCAGCCGATGGTGAGACAAAGACTCGGTGGTTTCATGTTTCATGGTGCATCGAAGCTCCCATTGTAGCTGAAAAGGCCACTAGTCCCAAAACAGAAAATCCTCTGCTTTCCGAATTCCATCGCGGTTTGTCCTTTTCCACCCCGCAGCGATCAGTCCATGGTTTTTGTGTGAACCTTTGTTCTATTTTTGATTGATTGCTTTCCAGATCTCTTGACTGCCTTCTTTTATATTTCCCCTGTGGTCTTCATCGCCCCTGTTTGGCCGGCGCGCATTTATTCCATCGGCCGCAGAGAGCTCCAACTGCTCCCCTCACCATTCGCTGAAGACCTATCGATCAGTCGACATCTCAGTTGCGCCAATCGTTCGCTATGGCTGCCGAAGGATCTGAATTGAAGAATGAACAGCTTCCTCCCCAGGAAGATGGAGGCGATGATGAGGTACGATGCATCAGGTCCAAAAGCTATTCAGAAATGACCCATGCCCGCCCAACGACCAGTACAACTGGAATGGTTCTTTTCAAATGGACTAATAGTGATATATCCAGGAAGAGATTGCCGCAATGAAGAAACGAGTCGCCGAGATGGAATCCGAGGCTGCGAAATTACGTGAGATGCAGGACACCCTCGACCAGCAATCCGAGGGTCTCCAGGAGAACAAAGAGGATATTGATGCTCGGAGTGTCTTTGTTGGCAATGTGGACTACGGTGCTTCTCCGGAGGAAATTCAATCACACTTCCAGAGCTGCGGTTCGATCAATCGGGTCACCATCTTATTGGACAAATTCACTGGCCAGCCGAAGGGGTAGGTGTCAGATTGCAAGGCCGTCCAGTCGCTTACGCTAATGGGATGGAATGATAGGTATGCTTATGTCGAGTTTGCAGAGCCGAGCCTAGTTGCGCAAGCTCTGGTTTTGAACGAGAGTGTCTTCCGTGGTCGCAATCTGAAGGTCAGATACCTGCTGCTATTGATCTCTTTCTGCCTCTCATGATTGACATCTCCATAGGTTACTCCCAAGCGCACCAACTTGCCAGGTATGAACCGTGGCCGTGGACGAGGCGGATTCCGAGGTCGTGGACGAGGCACTTTCCGTGGCAGCTACCGTGGAGGATATCGGGGGCGCGGTCGTGGGTTTGCGCCCTATTAAATGCAGGTCGTGTGTCCTTCTTGACGCCACCGGGCATCCTGAGGACTGTACTTGGAAGAATCCGCCGTCGGCCATAGATGGAGACAGGACCCAGTGCGGACATCCTGAGTACTTGGCTTATTCGACATCAAAACCGGCCACTAAATTCTACTCAATCTCCTTTCTGTGGATGGCTTTATGGAGTTGGGGCATGGGATGTACAATAATGGCGAGACTCGAACAGCTTGCAAGACTCTGCAAGGCTTGAAGTGACCTTTGTAATCAAGGATAATTCCTTTCAATTCACATTTTCGGAGATTCTCCATTTATACTAGTGTGCGTGGAGTGAATCTGGTTGCCTAATGGGGTTGGCGTGAATGTCGAGAAGAGAATGAATAATAATGACCAGTCGGATGTGCTATTCTTATAGCATCGCCACCATCCGCCCACACCCGCATTACCAACCGTTGCCTTGATTTTTAATTTCCAAACCCAAACCCAAAAGAAAAAAATAAGGGAAATATCAACGGTGGCTGCCACAGTGACTGCTCAGCCCCAAATTTCCTGGACAAGTACCTTTAAGTACCTTCTCCATACACGATCGGGGGCCGAGTACCTGCGCCATACTCCGCGTTCACCTGCCACTCCGAACTCTCCCTCCTCCTCCTACCGATCTTCTTGCACATCACTCCTCCCCCTCCGATTTATCCCACTTCCTTTTCTGGAAAGCCTACCTCGGTGATTTGCATCTCCGGGCTTTGCTTTCTGATCCCTCGTGGATGTGCGCGCCGCTTGTTCGGCTCGGGCTTGATTGATCGGCCTTTCGCACCTGACGGTGTGCTGTGAACAGCAACCAGGGCCACCATGGCATCCAACCTGCCAGCGTATGTACCAGTCTATCCCTTTCATACAGAGAGTTTCTTTTTTCTCGATCGGTTTGCTGGTGGATGAATGCTGACTCGAATTGCAGCCAGCCAAATCTCCGGGTCACGAGTAAGATAGATCGCCTTGCCCTTCGCCTGCACCTCAACCGGAATCATTGCGGGGTTCGGTCTCTGGAATAACACGCTGATCGCTTCTCTTATAGTTATCGCGGCAGACGGTCTTTACAAACGCGATGTCTTCCGTACGTGATCCTTGGACATGCGGTTCAGAGGCGGGGTCGACTGACCAAGTTTCATTAGGATTCCCCGATCCATTCGCTGTGGCCACGGTTGGAGGCGAACAAACCCATACCACCTCCGTGATCAAAAAGACCTTGAATCCATACTGGAATGAACCTTTCGATTTGTATGTCGTCCCGCCCCACTTGTCGACAGTCCAAGGCGATGGTAGATATTAATGGATGATTGTCGCGGCAGGAGAGTCACCGAGGACAGCATCCTCGCGATCCAAATTTTCGACCAGAAGAAATTCAAGAAGAAGGATCAGGGGTTCCTTGGTGTCATCAATGTGCGGATCGGCAGTGTCATCGATTTGCAGATGGGTGGTGATGGTAGGCTGAATGTCGCTTTCGCATCGTGAGCATGCAGACTGACCTTGGCGGCGATTGCCCTTCCTTAGAAATGCTCACCCGCGACCTCAAAAAGTCCAACGATAACCTCGTCGTCCACGGCAAGCTGATCATCAACCTATCGACCAATCTTAGTGCCCCGCATCCCAACCAGCAAAATGGCCTGCAGCGCCAACAAGCCCAGTCCTCTACTTCCAGTGGTCTGGTCCCGCAAGTTGCCGCGCCGACCTCGCAACCGCAAGCTGGCCCTAGCCAGTTAGATACGTCTGCCGCCGCCGCTTCGAGTTCGTCCCTGAACAACCGCACTCCGTCGTCCGCGCAACCTGCCGCTTCGCCCGCGGTCGCTAACGGTGCCGGGGCTCCCCCGGGCGTCGGCGCCGCATCTCGCGCAAACTTGAGTTCATTCGAGGACAGTCAGGGTCGTCTACCAGCCGGCTGGGAACGACGGGAGGATAACCTAGGCCGAACGTACTATGTTGACCACAACACACGAACAACCACCTGGTCCCGACCTTCCGCCAATTATAGCGAACACGCCCAGCGCAGTCAGCGTGAAGCGAACATGCAACTGGAGCGCCGGGCGCATCAGAGTCGAATGCTGCCGGAAGACCGCACTGGCGCTAGTTCTCCAAACCTCGCTGATGGACAACAGCCTAGTACTCCGCCATCTGGCTCTACACAGCCCGCGGCTCCGGTCGCTCCAGCAGCGGGCGGTGCATCCTCGGCGAATGCAGTCTCTATGATGGCAACGGGAGCTACCACTGCTGGCACTGGAGAGCTTCCGCCGGGATGGGAACAACGCCATACGCCGGAGGGTCGGTCTTACTTTGTGGATCACAATACACGAACTACGACCTGGGTTGACCCCCGCCGGCAGCAGTACATCCGCATGTACGGACAGAACCAGAATGCCGGTGGGAACAACACTACTATACAACAACAGCCCGTCTCCCAGTTGGGCCCGCTACCCAGCGGCTGGGAGATGCGTCTCACCAACACCGCCCGAGTGTATTTTGTGGACCACAATACCAAGACTACTACTTGGGACGACCCTCGGCTTCCATCATCATTGGACCAGGGCGTTCCTCAGTACAAGCGTGACTTCCGTCGAAAGTTGATCTACTTCCGATCTCAGCCTGCGCTTCGCATTATGTCCGGACAGTGCCACGTTAAGGTCCGCCGTAATAATATATTCGAGGACTCGTATGCCGAGATCATGCGACAAAGTGCTTCGGACTTGAAGAAACGCTTAATGATCAAATTCGACGGTGAAGACGGCCTGGATTACGGTGGTCTTTCTCGGTATGTTCTTTTACCTCTGGTTTTGACGGTGACTCTTGCTAATATCTACCAGTGAATTCTTCTTCCTCCTTTCCCACGAAATGTTCAATCCTTTCTACTGTCTTTTCGAATACTCCGCCCACGATAATTATACCCTGCAGATTAATCCTCACTCTGGTGTGAACCCTGAGCATCTCAATTATTTCAAGTTCATCGGCCGAGTCGTCGGTCTGGCGATTTTCCACCGTCGCTTCCTTGATTCCTTCTTCATTGGAGCCTTCTACAAGATGATGTTGCGCAAGAAGGTTACGCTTCAAGATATGGAAGGTGTCGATGAAGATTTGCATCGAAACCTGGCGTGGACTTTGTAAGCCCGGCACTAATTGTGACAATCAGCATTGATTTAGCTAACGACTCCCAGGGATAATGACATTGAGGGGATTGTGGAACTGACATTCTCGGTCGATGATGAAAAGTTTGGCGAGCGTCGCACTATTGATTTAATGCCTGGTGGTCAGGACATTCCCGTCAGCAACGAGAACAAGGCCAAATACATCGAGTAAGTGCTGCAATGCTTTTAACTACGACCAGCGGTATTGACTTTTTCAGGTTGGTCACCGAGTGGAAGATTGTCAAGCGAGTCGAAGAGCAATTCAATGCTTTCATGTCTGGCTTTAACGAGCTGATTCCCGCGGATCTGGTCAATGTCTTCGATGAGCGTGAATTGGAGCTGTTGATCGGTGGTATTGCCGACATTGACGTGGATGACTGGAAGAAGCACACCGATTACCGTGGCTACCAGGAGCAGGACGAGGTGATTCAGAACTTCTGGAAGATTGTCCGCAGCTGGGATGCGGAGCAGAAGTCGCGCCTCCTTCAGTTTACCACAGGAACTTCGCGTATTCCTGTCAATGGTTTCAAGGACCTTCAAGGCTCCGATGGCCCGCGACGGTTTACCATTGAGAAATCGGGCGATCCCGTCGCTCTCCCCAAATCGCATACTTGGTGTGTCTCACTTCCTTTTACAACTTTTCATCTTAGCTTACAATCTCCAGTTTCAACCGTCTCGACCTCCCACCTTACAAGAGTCACGATGCTCTGGAGCACAAGATGTCGATTGCAGTGGAGGAAACGCTTGGGTTTGGACAAGAATAGAGAACTCGCTCCGTTTTCTGCCTTGCCACGCAGACTGTTTCAGCATGAGTCCTCTATTTTTATTTCTAGCAGCTGTGTCTCTATATAGAGCTCACACGTTCACCCGTCATTTTCTTTAAGACATTTTAACCACCTCAATCACCGACTCGACTTCCACCAAATCCTCCATCTCTCGTTTCGTCTTGTCGCGGTGCGAACTCCACACAGAACCATCTGTTCTATCCAGTCGTTGCTGCTTCCAGTTTCAAGCGACACGCCATGCAGATGGGCCCATCATTGTCTCCATGGGCCCTGTTGTATTGTCACTTGCCCGCTTCATTTGCTTGTTCTGTCTGCTTTGGTGGCGCTTTCGAGCTTGTATATAGGTTTTACGTCTCTGTATCATCGTGAACACGCCAAGTGAATGTATTTCGCCTTGGCGGGTGATTTTTCTTGTTTCAATTCCGGACCAGGCTGTCTACTCCCGTAGCGTGAACACTTATTCTATAATTGAGTATGTTGAGAATGTGAATCGAACATGTTGGTCTATTATTACGGTGTGATATAAAGGCTGCACCATGCCGCCTTCGATAAAGGGGGGAGTCAAGAGCATTCCTGACAGGGAACTTGATCACTGACCAATGCCTTATTTGAATAGAACCCCCGTCTCTCTAGTTAAGCACCATCAGTAAGCGGGAAGAAAAACTATTGCCTCCAATCAAAAATGACCATTCCTTCCGGAAAAACCTTCTGAAGAATGGATTGCAGCGGGGGATTCTGGTACTTTCATGCTTTGGACAGTCCGCAGGGACAATTCAATTTCTTCTATTAACATGTGTATACCATTTTTGAACCTTCTCGTCCTGCGACTTCTGATTTGTCCCGAACTGTGTCGGACATTTGGGCGCCTGATGTTGAAAAAGTGATATATGCAAAGCTTCAGGATAAGTGTATGAGAAATTGCTTCCTCAACGGTTTGAGGAGGCTGTTTATGAGGATGAAGGGGGCGAAGGGCAGTGGAAAAGTTTGATAATGCTAGATAGAGTTGAGATTACTTGAGTTGAACCGGATTAGGGGTTGCTCGAGATATATGAGATTGTTGTTTTGGTGGTGGATCTCGTCTGAAATGTTACTAGACAGAGAACTTGGGCATATATTGTACGAGACATTTGTTAAAGACCAGCTTGAAATAAGGACACCAGGTCGAAAACATAGAAAAGCATATAAACAGCGCAGAAAAACAACAAAGTCATAACAAAAGCACACAAAAACCAAAACACAAACACAGCAAGTATACAACACGACAAAAGCATGAAGGCAATAATGAGAATAGACGGGTGTCCATTGGGTTGTCGCAACCAATCACCCTGTACACAGCCCAATGACCAACTTTACTCGTTGCACATGGCCACAAGGCCACTCAAAATCCTGTGCACGTCTGCTTCATTGGCTCGAACCTCATAAGGCTGAGCCTGATTGGTGTTTGGAAGATCTCGGAGCGCTAGATGGTCCAGCGGGAGCTCATAGAAGCGGACATAAGTCCCAATAGCAACAGCAGCATAGAGAGGGCGATTCTCCTGCTGCCGTTCTCTTATTTGAATCAAGTACCCAGTCAGCTGCTCAACAGCATCACTCCATTCTGCGGATCGGCCTTGATACTCCCTCCTTTTGCTTTCCAGCACGAAGATTACCGCTCGTCTTGCACCCCAATAGGTTGAGACAAGCAAGTCCATGCGCATGTTGACCTTTCTGGCTGGTCTTGTTTCTGGTGCGATATAAAAGTCGTCCATAGAGAAGTACAATCGTAGGATGGAGAGCCAAAGGGTAGAGACGGACTGTTCCAAGGAATCAGGGCGTTTGATGTCGTTGTAGTTGCCTTGGATCATTCTGTTTCTCATATACTGTCAATTTGTTAGAGTATATAATGTGCTTAATAGGACTTTCGAACTGACAAAAGCCATGTTGGAGTTCACGAGTCGAATCCAAGAGTCTTGACGAATGTTTCAAGGAGGGTATAATGAATCGATGTTATGTGGAGGGATTAATCTCAATGGGATCATAATAGTCCTCTTATAGATAGAGCAATGCATCTTTTGACAAGGATCATGGTGTACTTTGAGTTCCGAAACATGGACGCGTAGATGCGATATCTACTATGAGCTTAGCCACCTGGTGATTTGTCCTTGGCACGCGAAACGATTGGCAATGAAATGATTGCACCTCCAATCCGACAAATTTTTGATACAAAGCGAAGCGCTTGGGGTGCATAGATGTATTGGATTATCCTTTCAGTTTCACGAGGCGCCTGTTGCGTTGCCTTGATCGAGTTGATCGGCAAGAGTCATTGGTGAGGAGCATGATCATCGCGAGGATCCACCATTAACAATCTATTATAAGAATATAGCATGCAAAAGTTCCCTGCTAGCTCCCACTGGCTGCTTCGTCTAAAAATATGACCAGCGGTAAACGTCTCAAGTTGATATCGAAGCGCCGAGCCTCGCGTCTAGAGATGCCTGGCGGGGTGCTGACTCATCCATCTATTGAGGATGTCCCCTCCACTTCTGTACACTTCTAAACATTTCATCTTTGTTCCTGTTATTTTCTCAAGATCGAAGAATTGTCGAAGAATTGCACCCTGAGACTATGAGTCCTCGTATATTTGGCTGTGTGATCTGCGGATATGAGGTGGACTACTACGGACCAGACGATCTGGGCTGGTGGATGGAGTATCGAATCGGTAAGATACTTGACCTTTGGGTACTTGAGATCAACCGCCTGATTTTCATAGTCTATTCAAACCCTGAGGGGTTTTTCATTACTGGTGTCGGCTGTCGAGATGATAATGATTCCTCCCTCTTTATCGCTCCATTAGACCCAAAGAAGCGATGGGATGATGAAGACTACACACCCCAATCAAATCGAGGAATCTCTGTGATGAGACGCGCTACAGAGAATGACACACACGGCTTTGTCATCCATGAATGCTGCTGGAAGTTGCTTCAAAAGGTTCGGGGCTCTGAGGATATTCCTCTGCAGCGGTTCATAGAAATCTGTGAATCATTGCCTTTTACTGGAATGGCGATCAATATCTTCTGGGGCCATAGCTACAATGGTCTTTGCGAAGTCGGGTGCGATCGCTATCCTTGGTATAAATACTTGACAGACCCTCTTTATGAATCGACTGTTGGGCAAGAAGCTTCACATGATCCATTCAACGTGCCAGAGGTTTTTCAGATTTTTGAATTAGCTTCATCCATCACAGAAGATTCTGTCGAAAGCTCATCTTCAAATGACTGCTTCGCAAAGATTCCATGGGAGCTCCGAGAGGCAATAGCAACGCGTTTGCTGACCGAGGACGCTCTCCATCTCCGCAGAGCTTCAAGGGCATTCATTCCCCTTCTGAGTAGCCAGACATTTTGGGCTTCCAGATTCAAGCCTGGTGGTGAAAGGGATTTCATGTTTGAGACGCATCTCAGCTATGAACATCGAGACTGGCGTGCATTATACCGTGCCACTGGTTCTTCTCAAGGTCCACCAGGGCTTCGGAATCGGAGACGGATTTGGCCACTTCTTCGAGAGATTTCACAGCTACTCTCTCTACAGCCAAGTGAAAGCTCCGTACCTCTTGAGAAAGGCCAAATAATCCAGAAAATGGATTGGGTGTCGGTAACTGGCGAGATTGTGCAAGAGCCAGATCCACCAAAGTACCTGCGGTTTGATGAAGGGTGTCGACTTTACAGAATAAACCGTGCTCTGGTACCTCCAAGCCTCGCCAAAATTGTCGTCTCCGTTGTGGGAAGTGGTGAACACGGTTATGTCTCTGGAATCGGTTTCGTGTCTAGCAGCTGCGAAGTTGTGCGCCTGGGCTACACATCCGTGGGCAATGAGATTGCCTATGAAGTTTCTACGCTGATGGGATTTAGCTTAGCAATGGGACCTGGAGGTCTAAAAGCATTGAAGGTTGTTGGTGACGATGGAGTTGCATCCCCATGGCTCGGATTTCCCACCAACACGCCAGTGACTGAGCGCCTGGCTCAATTCGAGGCCCTCGATGCCGTGGAAGTAGGAGTCGATGTGGGTGATCTCTCAAAACACTGAATTTTCTCGAATATTCAACTGAAATTTGACTGGACTAGGGATACAAAATTGTCAGTGTTGCGGCAGCAGGACAAAAGAAAAATTCCATGCTGCAACCTGTGAACTCTCGTTCTTTGAAATCCACAGCTCTCTGGTACCCTTCTATACCAGAATCAGAGCTACAGCTCCATGAAGATTCGTTTCTTCAAGACTATCCCTGGACAGCGATGTATCAGCCTTTAATATGGACTCGTTTTGGAGGTGCCCAGGGAGCTGATCTTCACCATCTAACCGAAATCCGTTTGATCAATTTTGGTGGTCTGGCTAGCATTGAGTTTCATTATGACCAGACGGAACGTCCAATTGAGACAATTAAGCTTGGTCTACACAATCTTTACCCTAACGCTGATTTCCTTCAGTTGTCCATCGACGGACGTGGTGGTGAATACATCCAGAAAGTTTTAACCAATACCAGCGTCCGTCAATCAGATAGCCCGTCGATGTATGAGTTCTTGAAACATGAGCATCTCCACTCATTAAAGGTAAGTGCTATATTGCTTGGCGATATGTTATATTGACTAAACCCTGTAGATTACAACAAATCGTGGAAGGTCGATTCACTTTGAACCGCAAGTCCGGCCTGACCGAGACGCTCCGCTCCATATAACGCCATTGAAGGAAATCGAGATAGCACCAGGAACGATCATTACAGGCTTTTATACCGTGCAGGTAAGTACTCGCTATTTTACAATGAACAACTACTAATTGTGAATGTTCAAGGGATCTCGACTCGGTCTGCAAAAGCTGGGCGTCATTTCCGAGGTAGTTGATTCCCAGTTGCTAGAAGGGAATTAAAAAGTTATCAGAGTAACAACTGTCTCCAGCCAATCGAAAGTGTGAAGAATTTCAATCGCCCAAATATGCCCATAGGCCAGCAATTCCAGAGTTATAAATATGGCCCAGAATTGGTCAACAGAGGAATTCTGCACAGTTGAACCCCGGATACGGCTCATTGTCCACACAATTTATCTTTTATCAAAATTCTATTCTACTTTCAGACCACCTCAGACATCTAGAACTATCTCGGAAACAAAACAAAACAGCCGATACGACGAGGTTGCATTCATTTCCCCGCTCGACGATCCGACTCAACTTTCTACGCCAACCAAAACAATCCAAGACCATAATTCTCTGAAGATCAAAATGCCCTCTTTCTCCATATCAACCAATACAGCCACAAGTGAGCAAGACTGGCACGTCTCAGCAGAAGCCAGACCACCATCAGGAACGGAAGAAACCCCACTATTGCAAGCAGTAAATAGCACACCACGCTGGAACGAGTCCAAAACATCGATATGGAAAATCAGCGCAACATTCTGGTGTGCACTCGTTATAGGTGCTAACGACGCTGTATATGGAGCCATCCTCCCCTATGTCCGTCTAATCCCTCCTCAAACTATGCTGTCACTTACAACCATCTCCAGCTCGAGCTATACTACCAGCAAAGCTACACCGTCATATCACTGGTCTTTCTATCGCCTTTTGTGGGATACACGATCTCCGCCATTTTAAGCAACGCCATCCATCAGCATCTTGGTAGACGCGGCATTGCCGTGCTTGGCCCAGCTTGCCACTTGTTGACGTTTGCTGTCATTTCCATCCACCCACCATTCCCAGTCCTGGTGGTCATGTACATACTGGTTGGACTGGGAAGCGGAATTCAAAATGCTGCATGGAACGTCTGGATTGGCAATATGGCCAACTCGAATGAAGTCCTAGGCTTCTTCCACGGTTTTTATGGCATCGGGGCAACGATCAGTCCATTCGTTGCTACGAGTTTGATTACCAAGGCGGGATGGTCCTGGTACTCATACTACTATATCATGGTAACTTCAAACTACAACGATCTCACATCAAAGACAAGGCCTTGGCTAATATAAACAGGCTGGCGGAGCCGCAATCGAACTCATTTACGCAACAAGCGCATTCTGGACAGAAGGTGGCACTAAATACCGTGAAGAAAACCATTGTTTATCGGATCAAAGAGGCGCACTTCAGCAAACCCGTCTCGCGCTCAAACACCGCATCACCTGGATATGTGCCGTCTTCCTCTTCCTGTATGGCGGTATCGAAGTCGCCATCGGCGGGTGGGTAGTCGTGTTTATGAGAGACGTCCGGCACGGCAGCGCCTTTGCATCCGGCATGACCGAGACAGGATTCTGGCTGGGCATCACGATGGGCCGCTTCATGCTAGGATTTGTATCACCGCGTATTGGCGAGAAACTGGCGATCGCGGTGTATATTCAGGGTGCTGTTGTGCTTGAATTGGTATTCTGGCTTGTTCCGCAGCTCGTCGTGTCTGCGATTGCGATATCATTTGTTGGGTTCTTCCTGGGAACTATCTTCCCTGGTGTGGTGGTTGTTGCGACACGTTTACTACCGAAGGATCTGCATGTGGCGGCGATTGGATTTGCTGCGGCTTTTTCGATGGGAGGTGGTGCTGTGTTTCCGTTTATGATTGGTGCTATTGCACAGGCAAAGGGAGTGACAGTATTGCAGCCTATCGTGCTAGCGATGCTGGCGGTGGCATTGGGGATTTGGTGTTTGATGTGCTGGACAACTCGTGTCGAGAATCGTGCCATGTCCAGATGATGTCAATGGAATGGCTGAAGCAAGAAGAGTTGCGATTAATGGAGAGAGATAGGTAGCTGTTGACGTTTACCCGTTTACAACAGTAGCAGACTGCATAATTGGCCATATGGACATGCCATGATGAACCTCAGGTCGACAATCAAACGAGTAGAGCAGAATACAGGCATGCAGAATATGTACCACGAATTAAATTGATCTATAGTTGCCTTTACCTAGTCTTATGCATAATCCATAAGTTTCCGAAGCTCAAAGAGTGAAAGTATTTGACTAGAAAGCCATTGTTCCCGGTGACCATAGCCAACTTCTGCATATCTTCAGATGGAAAATGATGGTCTAGCTTGCTCTTACAACTCCCAGACAGAGTGCATGGATATTTGGAAACTTGGAGAATCCCAAGACGCCACTGACATTATGATACAGTCAATCTAGACCCAGACAAGCATTACTGACCAATCCCGTTTCGGTGGCTGATCTTGTCATAAATGGCTAGTGTTATATGATGGACCTGCGAGAGAATAGACTAGCATGGAATGCCATAACGTATCTCAAAATACGGTATATGAAGTTGGGAATAACTGATCAGTCTCGATAGGTAACAATAGATAACGTGTTCTGCGGAGAAAAATTCAATATGCAAAGCTCTACCCATGACATCATAACTGTTCCATGGAGCGCATCCAAACCATCCGGTTTACTTGAACAAAATGACGCGGAGAACCGCGATCCCAATCAATGCAGCCTGTTTTGCGAGTATATAACTGACTCAAAAGCAAGCAACGGAAGTCTTGTGCCAATACTTTTTTTTACTGTCAACCCAACTCTCACGAATCCTACAATTCGACCTCGAGCTTCGATTGACTGAATCAACAACTTTATTCAAATCGACCTTAAAAAGCTTCCTCAATTTACAAACATGTCGGGTCGCGTTGAAAAAGGCGCTACTTTCAAGCCACCCCAGGCAAGCCAGAGTCAAGAAAAGCCTGGGTAAGACACCCTCTTGCAACGCATGAAATCTGCCGCTAATTTTGCGATTAGACTGGAACACAAAATGGCACCCCCGAGTGAGGTCACCAAGCTTGAGGGAAGTGAAGGTCTGGTGGAATATGTTGGTGCGAATAAGCTGAAGAACAAAAAGGCTCTCATTACTGGCGGCGAGTAAGTTCTATTTTGGCGTGTGTTCCTTGTTCTACTTGCCCTGACATGCAAAGCTCTGGTATCGGTCGATCGGTAGCAGTTTTGATGGCCAGAGAAGGTGCCGATATCACCATTGTCTACCTCCCGCAAGAGCAAAGCGACGCCGAAGACACGAAGAAGATGGTCGAGGCAGAGAACCGAACGTGTCTGCTTTTGCCTGGTGATTTGAGAAAATACGATTTCTGCCGTCAGGCAGTAGATGAGCATGTCAAGCAGTATGTCCCAAGGATTAAGAATTGCGCGTGGAAAAATATTGACCGAGTATAGACATGGAGCCCTCAATGTGCTGGTCAACAACGCCTCCAAGCAGTATTCCTGCTCTGATTTCGCCCAGATCGACCTGGAAAAGGTCGAGGACACTTTCCAATCGAACATTCTTCAGATGATCGCGATCACAAAATACGCTCTTCCGCATATGTCCAAGGGCGACTCGTATGTGTTGACAGTCCCTTGAAATTCATAATAGCTAACATCTTTTCAGCATTATCAATAACACCTCGGTCACTGCGTTCCGAGGAACAAGTGGAATGGTGGATTATGCTTCGACCAAAGGCGCCATTGTTGGATTTACGCGATCACTGGCACAGCAGCTCATGTCTAAGGGCATCCGTGTAAACGCCGTTGCGTGAGTATCACGCATATCCATTGTTTCCTTCCCAGATTGCTAATCAAAGATCAGCCCCGGTGTCATCTACACTCCTATCCAAGCCGATACTCGTGATGCCCAATCGATGGAAAATCTGGGCGCCGCCAAACGTCTTGGTCGTCCTGGCCAAGCAAGCGAAGTCGCTACTAGTTTCGTCTTCTTGGCCAGCCATGACTCTTCATTTTACTGTATGTTTTTCCTATGGAACACGATTGATCTCTCTGATGATACTAACTATGAGCACACCAGATGGACAAGTTTTGCACTGCTATCCTCTGGGAGACTAGAGGCGCGATTTGTGAAGTGAAAATGGCTTAATTCTGTTACCTCACATTATAACTGAATATAAGAGTTTGTAAATAAAGGTTGTTCAGCAGTCTCCACCATACAACATTAAATAAAAGAAAGACTTTGTTTATAGTAGTTAGTTACGCCGTTGTCAAGTCCGCGCGATGACTAAGCACAACGGGAAGCACCGACCAATCAGCAGTCGCAGCGTCCACGCGATGCTGCCAGACTTCCAAAACAATCAGTCGCTCCATTCGCCGCTTTCTTCCCCGCCTCGAGTATAACTGTTTCCCTGCTATCGTTATCTGTAAGTCCGACTGACAATTCCATTGTTCCGAGACTACTCTTTTCACATGAGATCAATGGCTGTCCTCTCCCCGCATTGCAACTGCAACGCGCCTGGCCAATGCTCGAGTCACAATGCTCTGCCACCGGCTATTCATTGTCGAAGAACGTGAAGTACCATATACTGACTCGAGCTCTATATAGAATTTCCTCCAACCGCCCAACCACCAAACACAATGGCCGTCGACACCACCACTCCCACACCGGTATGTCACCGCAAGACCGCAATCCACAGGCCTGCGCCGCAATGCTCGAATTCCCATACAGACAAGACTAACTCAGCCCTTACAGCAGCCTGTTTCCACCCCGGAATTGGTGAAAATCACCACCGAGGTACGTGCTAGCAAAACCGATCAAAAACGAACACCTCAACCGCTCACAACACAAACAGGCCTGCGACACCGCACTCAAAGACACGACAGAATACGAACACGCCAAGGTCAGCGATTGGAACTCGCAAATTATCGTAAGAACTCCACCAGTTCTCCATGAATAGAACATATATTCACAAAACCAGAACACCATCTTGAAAGCCCTCATCTCCGCCACCGCCCCCTCCGACAATACCAAGCCTGCGCCGTACCGCTTCACGGTGAACAGCACGATTGTGCAGCAGGGACTGATCGATAAGACCGCCGCGGCGGATGGCGCGCAGGGGAATGCCGGAAAGCGCGGGATGCACTCGGCCTCGGGCGCATTCTGGGATGTGAACCGGGATGGCATGTGGACATTCAAGTACCCTGGTGCTGAGGAGCGGGGGCTGGATGTCGTTGTGACTGTTACTTGGTTTGCGGTGAACTAAATCGTTGACATTCTGTTGGCATCGACATTCTCTTTCTGGACTTGGAGCTCTCTTTTCTTCTTGTATGATTGTTGAGCGAGGTTATTTCTTTAGAATTTCATTTTTGCTGGGATATTTTTGATCATCATGGAAGTCAAACATCAACGCAAGACTTCGCTCGTTATCTACGAGTTAGCGTTGTAGCGATGGGATCTTGATTTCTTCCAAGCCAGCTTGATATGACGAACTAGATCTCAAATGCTGAACATGACAAGGTGGATTTTACTCCCCACAGCCAATGGTATATCCAAAAACTCTCAACAGAAACAAAACAAAGACCGGCCAAATGACAGGCGCCCCGGCGCCACGCTATGAAGACCCAAAAGAAATACCAGCCACTCCCATCGCCCACCAACACCGCAAGTCGAATATCTTGAGCCTACCGAGGCTCAGAGTAGTCATTCAGAGCAACACAGACCGCACCACGATGGTGTCCGCTATATTGGCGAATGATGTTCCCGGTGCTCAATTCCCAGAGGCGAGCATAATGATCACTTGAGACGGTCACCAGATATGCTGAATCCGCAGAAAAAGCGCAGTCCCACACCCAGCGCTGGTGGGTGGCGAGGGTGGTCTCTAAGAACAATGTCCCTGTGGCTGGGTCCATGGGCGGTCCATCGGGCTGGGCTGTGAACGTCTGCTGCGGCGATTCGGTTCGTTTGGGGCTGTCTGAAATCCGCAGTAAATCCCGGTCACGCACGGGAGGATCAAAAACACGAAGCATATCCCGCGCCTGGTTTAGAAGTTCCTTGCCCTCTTGCTGGGCCTCAGTGGGCTCGCTTTGTTTTTCTGAGTTTGCCTGCTGCGCCTGACGCCCATTCCACTCTTTAATGGCAACTTTTGCCGGAGCATAGTCCACATCAAGGTTCCAAACCTTGGCAGAGTGGTCCGCGGAGCAGGTTGCCAGATGCTTCACGTCGGGAGACAGGAGAACACGGGTCAGGTAATCCTTGTGTGCCTGGAAGGTGCAAATGGGTATAATTCGCGTAGATTCTTCAGTTTGCACCATGCGCCAAATGTAGACATTGCCCTATGATTAAAGTTAGTGGGGGTGTCGACGACAATCGCAAGAAAGCTCACCTTCTTGTTTCCAGCACATAAGAGAGAGCCATCGCTAGCAACGCTGACGCTGAGCACAGCGGTATCATCTTCTGGTATTAACTGGTGTGTACACACACTCTCACCAAGATCCCATACACGGACCATGCCAGCCCGATCCCCGCTGATAAGCTCTCCCTGATTTGGATGAATAACTACATCGTTGACGGGAGCTCGATGGACATAGTTCCGTTGAAGACTGCCTGTCCGGGTGTCCCAGACTTTGACAGTACCATCTTCAGAGCTTGTCACCATCCATTTGCCTTCGCAATGAAATGCTACACCGGTAATGTTGTTGGTGTGACCCTCGAAGGTCATGACGGGATTCGGATTGGTGGACTTGATGTCGTAGAGCTTGACATTGTTGTGGCCTGCAGCAGCGAGAAAGCGCTTATCAGGAGTAATGCACAGGCGGTTCACCTGGGAGTCGGGGTGCTGGATGGTACGCGAGCAGATGCCAGACAGAGCCTCCCAAAAGCTGATGTACATTCCAGTTAGCATAGCTTCCCGGGTATTGATTTCCAGAAAGAAACCTAGATATGAAAGGTTCACTAAGCTTACCGGATGGTATGGTCATACCCCGCTACAATATATGACGAGAGTATTAGCCCAGCCGAGCAAAGATGCGGGGAGCTCATCAAGCATCTTGACAAGGACCACCTACCAGTACAGAGAATAACGCTCATGATAATGAGAATTGTCGAAACAATGAACAGACAAACACAGAGGCAGAGATAAGCCTAGCCTGATTCTGAGAGTGAGGAACGGAATCAGAGCGCCTTGTCGAAACTGGCACCCTCGTTGACGGAACGAGGTGAGAAGAGCGGGAGCTGCAACTACGGAGCCTCGGGCGGAGTGGGTTTTCTGCCGTGGTGGACTGAAATGGCCCAGAATTGGGCAGGCGGTGACTGTGGAAGAGTGACATCACGTGGATTCCATCGACAAGTTGGATCAAGATAGGCAGGCGGCAGGACGCAGGCGGTAGAAGGATCGGAAATATTGCCAGCAGAAAAAGACTCGATAAACAAATGTCGCCGACGACGTGACTCTCTCTCACTGGAGCTGCATCGGACGCGAAATTCCTCTCAAAGATATCAAATTTCATTCTCGCTATCTGCGTGAGATATCTGGCTTTCTTCTCAACTTTGCGAACTCATCCAACGATACGTTTTTCTCCTGCGCATCCCTAACTTCTTCCAACCGATTCTTTACCTCTCTGGTGTGGCATCTTCAATCGTCTCATCCCCAGACTTCATTGACGCTGCAAGACTAATCTTTTGCCAGCTTCAACTATCTACCTAACATGTTCTGATCACGTTCTGTGCTGAACTCTCGCGACATGGACGGCATCACAGAGCACCGTGAGTCGAATTCGTTTCAATCCGGCAGCATTAGAGATGATGATTTGGGGCTTACACTTCCCCCTGGATCACAGTCTCCGACATATTCCTTGTTCCATGATGAGAACTTTGATGGCTTTGAATTTGGCCTTGATTCGGACATCGACCATTTTAAGGACCCTGATCAGTTGATGCGCCAGGAGAATGGCTCGCAGAAGCGTACCAGTGGTGCGGCTTTCGTAGATGAATTGACCCCACCGGATGCCCCAGCGGTCAAGAGGCCAAACTTGGGAGAACTAGGTCCGTCCTCTGCTGAAGATGCCGTCAATCGTGGTTCACAATCTTCGATTTCATCACCTCCTCTTCTAGCTCCTCTTCCCGTCGAGTCGGCGAGTGCTACGATCCCAAATCGATTCTCTCTTGGCCAGAATGATCTGGCACATTATAGAGCTGTGGAGGCAATATCCTATGGGAAGCCGATGGTCAAGCACAGCTCGCCGTATGGGCAGGTTGACTACCGTCCCTCAGCACCGAATCTACATTCTCGGGTGATAGATGCTTCGAATGAGGCATTGCAGAACCGGTTGTCAAACTCTCGACGGCGGATCGATGTCCTCACAGTGGAACGTAACAGGTACCGGAATGCTTTGTTAAAGTACACTAGTGTTGATCCTAAGACTGGTAAACTGGGAATCCAACCTCTGGTGTCGGAGCTCGGTACTCTACGTCGCGTGTGCTCGACGCAGCAGCAACGGGCCAAACAGCACAAGGCAGACATCATAGAATGGTCAGGTAAATACGTGAATGTGGCGCGGGCACACAATGCGCTCATTCATGATTATCAAAAGCTATTGCACAGGCAACCGTTGCCCGAAGGGGAAACCGTCACAGCTTCAGGCGACTGGGAGGCGCGATATTACCAATTGGGACGAGCCTACAATGACCTGCTCGCTGCCTATCTTCCCCTCCGTGACTTGAAGGGTATAAAGCCATCTCATCCTCCGTTTCCTCCCCTCTCTCTTCCCACTCCTCCTTCCTCTCATCCCTCCCCAGCTCCGTCTTCTGCTGGTCCCAACCCAGCTCCTGCAGAAGCCCCTTCACTCCCACCCACAGTCGACTTGACAGTTGACATTCAGCCATCCTCTCCTGCTTCCCAAACACCTGGAAGCACCATGCACTCCACCAACGGTATTGACTCCACCCTGGCGGGTATGACCGACGAGCAAAAGCTTCACTCCCTTGCCAAAATGTTCGGTCTGGCCCCAACACTGTCTCGCCTCATCCAAGAAGCCAAACCTTCGGATGAACAGCAACATGGAGTGCGCCCCTCCAACTCTCGACCTTCGACCTCACAGTCTTTTGGCGTGACCCCAACCCCGTGTCACTCCTCATACGGGGTCAGCACTCCCTATGGCGGACAGCAGTATGGCATGCAAGCTTTTAATCCTCAGTTGCATGCCTACAGACCTCAGATGGTCTCTTCGCAAGGTGCCGACATCACCGGCGGGCAGCAGTACAGAATGCAGCCCTACCACTTTCAGTCTCATTCCTTGCATTCTGATGGCCTGGCCCAATCTCACTCTCCCGCCATGACAGGAGTCAACAACTCTTACGGTGGACAGCAGGTCGATTCTTACAACTTCGATACCCCCGACCTCGACCTCGACCTTTCCCTCCCCTCTTTCGACATCACCAATGTCGACCTCTCTAATTTCGACTGGTCCACCATGGCGCTGAGCCAGGGGACTTCTCCTTCCTCTGCCGACCCCCCAGAGGAGCCCATCACAACCCCCAGTTCATCGGTTGTGATCGACCTCACCATCGATGGTGAGGCAACAAATGTTTGTACCCCAGCGTCCAGCGCCCCAGGCCCCCTTGGCGCTCCCCAGGAATCCCCGCTGACAAAATTTCAACGCGAATTCAGGAAGAAGAAACTCGGATGGTTGTGTCAGAACACGCCAAACGACCATGACGCAATCACCGAGGTTTTCGCCGCGTTGAACCCGCGCATTGACGAGAACATCGTCAACGTTCCAATGGGCGAGTGCCACAACCTCGTCCAGACCCGCAACCAGGTCCGCCGGAACCTCGGGGGCGCCTTCGCCAAGTGCGTACGTGGGTACCACGTTGGCAAGGACGCAGCTCCAGCCATTCCTCCCACTGAGGATGGCCTCGATGAGCTCTTCGAGGAGCCGGCGGAGGAAGAGTACAACCCGACGGACGCGGAGCTGGCACAGATGATGGAAGATGAGATGGAGCGGGAGGAGTGACTGTGGCCAGCTCCCCGTCGGGCGTACTCTGAACGTTCATTCAAGATAGTTAATGTCAATGCGCGCTCACTTTGGGTACAACCATGATGTGCTACATTCACTGTAGTGTAGGTCTCAGTATGTCTTCTACTGCCTCGGTACTAATTTCTGGGGCATTATGAAGTGAATGTCAGTAAGATGGTCTAAAGCAGATTTGATGACTTGCCCAGTCTATAGACTATCAGTTCTAACTTGACTGATTACAAGTCAATACCATATTAGAGGTCAAACTGATGGAAGTTGTCCTCAAATTCCGTTCACTTAACATTAACTATCAGCTTACCTTGAATATTTAGTCAAAATGACCACTGGTCAACCTGAAAGGTGAGCCTGCATTTCACCAATCTATGCATCAGGCTATATTTCCTACAGAGACCAAATACAAGATCAGACCTGGAGCTTCCTCTTCTCTTCAAATAAAGCATTGTTCCCCACGCGTTAGAGATCTCGAAGTAATCTACTATTTACTTCCTCTCTCCCACACGCTCAGAATTTGTCTCCCCTCCCTTTTCGAGTCTTTTTTCTGTGCGTCCCCCATAGTAAGTTAACTCGAGAAAGCAGTCTCTGCCTCCCCCTCCTGCAGGCTCACGTTGGCAAAGCGAGGCGAAATTGATAGACGTGAGCTAATGGGGTCCTCGAAATTAGCACAAAAACCAACGAAATGGCGCCCAAGCGCCCTGCTACGGGTGTTTCGTCACCCGAAGCAGCGAGCGGCAGGAGTCCGCGCTACCAGTTGCATGCGCTGCCGCCGACAGCACCATCATCAGTATGAGCAGGCGCGCCAAAGAATGTCTTCTTCGGCACGGCTCCGATCAGCCGCAAAGAATACTAGCTGCGGTCCTTGGATCTACAGCGCCGGATCGTTGGCGCGATTGCGGCCCTTGCGGGATCTTATGCGCAATATTTGCTTTGCGTTTTTGAGTTTTCATGAATAGAATATTGATATAATCCCGACAAGTGGGAATTACTACTAGGTAACATCTTGTCACATATCATCTGGGCTGTGCGGAATGATATTGCTCAGCTACGACTTAACAAACTATATACTTGGACTTTCCATTTGTTGTTAACGACGTCCATTAAAGTTTGTGGAAATGCTTAAAAAGAAGAGTCTTGCTGAAAATGTAGGTATTTCTCAAAGAACGAGTCAATTGAATTTATCTCGGTTGATAGCTCTTGAATCCTTCTCTAGGAACATGGAAGTCGCTGCATTTCTTGCAATTTCTTCAAGACCAGCAAACAAATCACTCAAATATACGAAGTTCATCATCACATAAACGCTAATGCTGAACACGAGTTTCTCGAATATTCACTCTTAGCGGGAGTGGACTTCTCTTCAAACTCGTTCGCAAAGTCAACTTTGTGCTCGGCATCCATATACTTCACGCTTTCCTTCGAGACATGTTGAGATGGAACTTGAGTTGATCTCAATATGGGTAGACTAATAGTTGAACAAGAGAAAGACTGTGTGTTAGGTGCGTAGATGGGTGACGCAACAAATGATGACTGTTGAAGTAGGAATGTTCCAACTTGGACACCATCCCATTTGCTAAGGGTCTGTAGACACTCCTGTTAGTGTCTCTGAGGCACAAACGCACCCACAAAGGATGTAATTAGCCTTATTCCGACATTTCAACCATCTCCGTCCTCCCGTGGCCCTGTCCCAGCTGTTCCACCCAACCTGCCCAATCCACACAACCCTCAACAATCACGCCGTTGTTCTTCGCGACAGGCAGGCTTTGGTATCACGAGTGTCGTCTCTTGGCTGTAAATAAATTCTCGATGGCGCTAGATCGGCCGGCCACAAATGACGAGCAAGTAGAAGAAACAGAACCGAGCAACGACGATGGATCAATTGATTGTGCATTGCACCACTAGAGGACAATGAAGATGGACATCTAGATGGACGGTGTACGACTCCCGGGGACGTTTGGTGCCAATTGCAAGTGGCCTGACCATACTGCTCGTTGTTCTCTTGCTGCGCCGGGCGAGGCCCGTTTTGTTCCTGTTGCGGCTGCGTCGATGCCTGAGCCGTCCCGTGTGGAGGAGTTGGTGCATACCGTACGGCTCACTTGGCCGCGGGAGACGATCAGCAGCGCATTGATATAGGAGGGCCGGGCAGACTTGATTTGCGAGACCTATAACACGTCAGTGGGAACAAACACAAGACAATGAGTCGTACGCACCCGGACAACAGGTCGTCCTCCCTACAAACGAACAAGGAACTCATAGTTGGGCCACGACTAGACTTCACGCTGGACTTGAGTGTGGCAGAGCTCGCGAAGGGCTTCGTTGCCGGCAGCTGTCAGTCGTACGACGACATACTCTTTGCCACCCTCGGTGGCGCGACGGACGGGCGCAAAAAGACGATGAGAAATGGTCTGCGTGTACCACAAATCAAGATGTTGGCGTGATGCCTCTAACACCTCTACTGCGTTGTTAGTTCTCATGGCGAATCTGGGAACCAGGAAAAAGGCATACCATATCATGCGTATCGAGCCTGCGTATAGGGCCAATATATTAAAGCTTAGAATGAGGTACTTGCAAGTCGCGCATGCACGTAGTCCTCGTGAACGCATCGTTCGAGTCTTCCATCCCGGGATACAATACAAGGTTGTTGATGTAGACGCGATTGAACGATCAGAGGTACCATTGAACAAGGAAACCACGACCATGATCTTCACAACTTCACGGAGATTTGTGCGCGATCTGAGCAACAAGCATAAAAATGGCGCAACAAGTTGCCGTCGAGTTGGAAACCTCCCCAGATTTGATATAGCCGGACCTGTCGCCATGCGTAACTCGCGAGGCAGACCGAATCCAGATCAAGCCGTTCTCTCAGTGTATATATCAATTGAAGGGCACAAAGATGGTTCGTGCTGGCTTTGCAACGACTCTGCATTGTCAGGAGCTCTTTGCCTTGCATGAGGAAAAGCAAGAGGGATTATTTAGATCTTCGACGCATCCAAATCTCGACGGGGTGTGAGTTGATTCCACCGAAATATACCGTAAGAATATAAAAGGCTTGTCGGGTTTTGGAGACGAGGTATAAGGAATCTTGATGAGTTCTGAGTGGATCGATTCAGGCTAACAAGTCGTTACCGCTGCTCCCAGTGTGGTATATACGGTGCTTGGGGGGCAGCAGTATAGAGCGTTGAAAGGCGAAAAACATTTCATGACTGGCACAGAGTTGGAGGACAGAGTGTGACATTTGTTGTATATGATGCAAGACGCAGACCAGGCGTTGGCAATGTCCTTGTATACGAAGCTTTGATGAAGCAACGAAGGAAGCTGATGGATTGAGAGGGGAGACCTAGACAAGAGAGCCCAGTGAGATTAGTTGATGGAAAGATGTGTGGGAGAGAATAACGAAGGAAGTGGAAAGGAGAAGTTTTGCCTTTAAATACTGCTCGATCCAGCAATCGCAGGCTCCAAGGCATTGACAGAACCCAATGGAATCCAATATATCATACATGGAGATTTCCGGTTGATATTGCACTTCGATTTACACGTCCAGAACCAAGTCATGCTTTACACTGTATTGAATATGATATTAAGTTAAATGATGCACTATGACGATCGTTCCATCGTTGATCTATATCCAAATCCCACATCATACTCATGTATGTACTCATTCATTCCAAATGGGGAACCGATAGATCCACCCAGTACGGCCCGTCAAGTCCATAATGACAGCATGAGCATCATTGAGTTCAGCGGTATTCAGGGTCTGGGGCACTGTCGTGTAATGAGGGCTTCTCCCGAATGTCGATTCCCTGAGTCTTGAGTTGCTTGCGGGCTTTGTGACCACCACAGCAGGAGGCACAGCAGGAGCCAAACTGGTAGATAAAGGCGAACAAGCTAAATGCCGATGCCACCCACATAAACGCAAACATTTGCTTGCCAATATGAGCTTTGATGTTGATGCTGGGGTCTGCATTGACAAAGACATTCGCAAAGATGATGAACATGACGGTGGCGACTGCCGAGGCCACGATGGTAATCAGGGCCGTAAAAAAGCTGACGATGAGAAAGGGCAATGAACGCAGGAAGATGAAGGTGCGTCGGCGATGTGGAGGTGGGCCGGACAGACCAACATGAGTGCCACCGCTGACTGAATAAGCTTCTGCCCAAGCCTTGATGGTCTGTGGGGGGCGGGAAGAGACAGCAAAGGGGCTGGCGAAGATCATCACAAAGTTGAGGACCGCTGCCGCGAGGAACAGACCAAACATCCAATGCGAAGCCGTCTTGGCCAAGTCCAGGGGCTTTTCGATATCGGCGGGCAGACCGACTGAAAGTTTCAAATTAGCCTGGGGTTTATGAGGCTGGACCAGGTACACCTACTACTTGCACCAGCGAGCAGCTCATTGACAATGATCTTGACTGGGTTGAACGCATATAATGTTTGGGGTTCGGAACAGAATGTGATCCCTTCCCCTTTGTACCCTTCGCAAAAGTTCCACAAGCCAACCTGGTAAAAGTCGTGCAAGCCAATCGTCCGCGCAATACTGTTGATCAACGTCGCATTGGGTATCGAAAGAGGGATCACGTTGGAGAGATCCAGGTAGAGAAAGTAGGTGCTGCGGAGTACGGGCTTGTCGGACACCTGACCGATCACCACCAGCAAGCAAAAGATCCAGGCGATGAGATAGAGAAAGGCACGAATGATGCGGTGAGAATGGATGGTCGCGGCGCGTCGGCGAGTCATGGGCCGTGAAGGTGCCGAACGGTGGAAGAAGGGTAACTTGCGACGGCCATTGAGTGGAGCATCGCCATTGACTGCAGGATCCGTCGCTTCCGCCATGATGGAGGATGGGGAAGAGGAAAAAGAAGATGGCGACGACGACAGTGGTGATGACGAGGCTGACGATCGGGCATCGAGTTTTATTCCGGTGTCTCAACAGTGATCGTCAAAGCTCCCGCGCGATCGTCGGTGGCTGCCACTAGCTTCGTTTTGGTGCTGCCGATCCAGTCAATGAAAGAGAGTCAAACACGATCAGGGGCGATTGCAGCTCCCGAAGATCATGACGGACGGAACGTGTTGATGTCAGGGACTCAGGGTTCAAATTGACCGCGTCACTGACTGAACATCATGAAGACTTTCCGACTTAGTCTCGGTCTTTTGCGTTTAATCAAGTCCAGAGTGCAATCAGGAGAGAATTTAATTGGTTCATCATCCTGGCTCGAAGTGGCGGATAACGTCATCCAAAGGCGGAGTGAGACTCCACTTTGATCCCTTGGGCTGAGAATCGTGCAGGCTGCCATTAAAAAATTAAGTGACTTAGTACTTCGTTCTGAGATCTCTTCCTTCTCCACAGACAACATGTGGTGGTCGTCATTGATGCTCGCCCTCGTAGGAGTGGCTCGAGCTGCTGAAGAGACTTCTGCCAGCTCAACCAGCTTAACCAGCTCGTCTGCGTCCCTGGCTCTTTCCGATGCTTCCACGGTTACGAACCCCGGCGAGGTGCCGATGCCGACCGGTACCTATGAAGAGGTCAGCACCACCATTACCCTGGATAATGGCCAGTCTTCCGTCAGTATGTCGTCGAGTATGGTCGGAAATGCCACGGCCACGGGCAATCAAACCACCTTCTCGGAAACGTCCGACTCAGTCACCGTCCTGGTCGGAGCTGCCGGTCCAACCACGATGGGCAACAGCAGCATGGCCAATGGCACTGCGACCATCGCTACATCACTGCCGACTGCGACAAACTCGCAGCCATGCAACAATTACCCAGAGTTCTGTCCGCGCAAATACTCCAACATTACCATGATCGCGGCACACAACAGCCCGTTCACGCGGGAAGGCAATGCTGCCTCCAATCAGGCGTTGGACGTGATATCTCAGCTGAATGATGGCATTCGAATGTGTAAGGGGAACCGAAGTAACCAGTCTGATTGCGAGTACGGGCTAACAAAGTCGCTGCACAGTGCAATTTCAAACCCACGTCGTTGGCGGGATAGTAAAGCTTTGCCATACATCCTGTGATATCCTCGACATGGGCACACTACAGGATTACCTGACTAAGGTCTACGGGTGGATGCGTGATCACCCTTACGACGTGGTCACAATTCTGATTGGCAACGGCGACCAAGTCGATCCTAGCATGTTTGTCGATCCGATCGAGAAATCGGGACTGCAGACCATGGCGTTTCATCCGCCCAAGGCTCCCATGGGGCTGCAAGACTGGCCTACTCTGTCAGAAATGATCTTGACCCAGAACCGCGTCGTTTTCTTCATGGACTACAAGGCCGATCAAAAGAGATTCTCCTGGCTCATGGACCAGTTCACTCAAGTGTGGGAAACTCCTTTCTCCCCGACAAATCCCAACTTCCCCTGTACCCAACAACGACCTCCGGGTCTTTCGCGCGAACAGGCCATGAGCCGCATGTACATGGCCAACCACAACCTCAACTTGCAATTGGTACTGGGCCCAATCAACATGCTCATTCCCAACTACGCGGTCCTTAGTGACACTAACGCCGTGAACGGGAACGGAAGTTTGGGCGAAATGGCAAATGACTGTGCCGGTAAGTTCACCCCCCAAGTTTTTCGACTTGCCCACCTCTGACCTTTCTAGATGACTGGGGTCGCCCTCCAAACTTCCTGCTGGTCGACTTCTACAACTTTGGCGAATGGAACGGGTCTACATACAACGGATCCGTGTTCGAGGTGGCCGCACAGATGAATAATGTCAGCTATGAGCGAAACTGCTGCGGCACGGCCTCAGGAGCGATGCATGCCGCATCTGTGGCTAGCTTCTCGACACTCCTGCTCCTTGTCTCGGGTGTACAGTTCTTCTTGTCGATGTTTTAGTAATCTGGGACGATCTCCACGACTCACTGATTTGATTCTGTTCACAAATAATGGCCGATTGCAGCATTGAGGATATTTGGGCTCGTGTAGATATGCGCCATTGAATCATACCATCAATTTATTCTATATACTTGCATCAATTCATTTCCATTTCAATCTAAATGCCCAGAAAATGTATAGAAAAGTGGACATCAACCGAACCCACAATCACATGACCCCAACCCGCATCAATCAAATCCTCATCGAAACCAACTCAACCTCAAAACCGCAATTGGCCTCGTCGCCTCTCTCCTCCAGTCCCCAGCTCAATTCCAAAACTACCAGAGCGGGCACCCAATCGCCAGCAACCCCCGCCAAAATGGTCGACATCCTCCCATTATCAAGCTACCCCTCCTACATCGACCTCCTCCCCTCAATCCAAACCTGCAACATCACCAACCTGCCCGAAAACTACTTCCTCAAGTACTACCTGTACCACGCCCTGACATGGCCCCAACTAAGCTTCGTGGCCGTGGTCCGGCCCAAAAATGGGTATAAATCCGGGATGAATGGGCACGCAGGAATAGCCGGGGATGCAAGCGGGCAGTATCCCAAGGTCGTCGGGTACGTGCTTGCGAAGATGGAAGAGGAACCGACGGATGGAATGCAGCATGGACATATTACGAGTATCAGCGTGATGCGGACGCATCGGCGGTTGGGGATTGCGGAGCGGTTAATGCGGATGAGTCGTATGTTCTTTTCTTTACGCTTTTCTTAGTACGTGGAACTAATCTGCTGTCTGTTGCAGAACGCGCCATGGCCGAGTCGCATCGTGCGCATTTTGTTTCCCTGCATGTGCGTGTGTCTAACAAGGCTGCTCTCCGGTTGTATCGTGATACGCTGGGATTCGAGGTCGAAAAGGTGGAGAGCAAGTACTATGCGGATGGGGAGGATGCGTACGCGATGCGTCTGAACCTGCAGTCGCAGTGGTTGGACTGGAAGGCGATTGAGAAGCGGGATCGGGAAGAGGCGAAGAATGGAGATGACGAGGTGCAAGATGAGGGTGATGGGGTTGGAGAATTGGGGAAGAAGGAGGATGAGAAGGAACAGGAGAAGATGGTGCGGGTGAAGGTTGGACGCGGATTGGGAGTTGGGGATTTGGTGGAGAAGAATGAGTCGCAGCAGACATGATTTACTTGATGGCAAGGAACATGTGCTTGAGAATTGCATTGATTGAAACTCAATGTACATGCAATGAAAACTATCATAAATTTTACATATCGTATCGTCGTATATCGCCAGAAACAAGTAGCTCCGTCAACGCCGATGAAAGACCCAGCGCCAAGATCGAAATCTATGGCTTTTTCGATGATTTGTCTTCACGACCAGCAGATGAGTCCCCGGCTGGGGACTGTTGCTGTTTCTTCGAGTTCCGCGGTTTAAGCATGTCCTTGATGCGAGTCCTCCGATCAGGAACATCAGTCGGAGGATCCTGTGTACTGGTCTGCGAAGCCGAAGAGGGCGTGTTTCGAGCACTCGATGCGCTAAATTCAGAGCTGGTTGGAGTATGGGAGCGCGCCGGAAGCCTGGGCTGCAAACGCTGTGCCTGGTGCAGACGGGAAGTCTGTGAGACTGGGTCTGGATGGACCTGCGCAGGACGGACAGCCGGGTCTTGAAGTGCAAGGTTGCCCAAGCCCACGTGGAGTGGTACATCGTCTTTTGGCGCATCCGGTTCAAGCCTACCGGCTCTTGCTTGGCGGCGACGATTGCGGCGAACTCGCCGTTTGTCGCGCTGTTCCTCCCGAGCACGACGGACCACATCTCGAAAGGCTTTCCGCGTGGCGCGCATCTCCTCTTTCATCGCTCTTTGTTCAATGGCCTGTCGCTGTTGCTGCTCGGGCGAGTCCCACCGGCCCCAGTCGTTGCTATCCGGTTGGCTCGACTCTTGCTGACCGAGTAACCCAGTACGCCAACGAATGCGGCCTGAGGCCCGTGCATCACGACGAGATTCTTGTAAGACGTCGAGTTGTCGCCGAAGATCAATCGCTGCATCATACAAGGTACGATCATGGCGATCATCTAAAGCCTGGAGCTGAGCTCGGACCGTGGATAGGTCGGAGGCGCCGAGGTCTGAGCTGGTGGTAATGGAATCAATAGAGCTGAGGGAAGAGTCCGATGACGCGGAACTAATAGATGCACGGCGTGATGATTCCAATGACGGCTCTGTAGAGGCCTGAGCAGGCAACTTGTCTCCTTCGCTCCCTTGGTTGTGGGGTTCAGGCCGGCTTGTCGGGTTAGTATTGTTACTAGATGGGGGGGGTGTCTGTTGCACGAGTCCAGTTGTTTGACCAGGTGCAATTGAAGGTTGTTGAGGCCCCCATGAAGGGGGAATAGGATAGCCGGCAGGGGGATAGGCCCCGGGCTTTCGTCCATGAAATCTTGCCTGATCTTCGAGCCAACGACTTTGTGCCAGAGCTTGCTCCTCGAACTGGCGACCATAATGCATGGCCTGCGCACTGATCTGATCACCGTACTGCTGAGCTTGTTCGGCAAATCGTTCGCCGTATTTCTGTGCTTGGGATGTTATTTGGGATATCCATCCAAACGGCCCGCCTTTCGAGGTGCCCGAGCTACCATATTGGGGTTGCGATTGCGCCCAGTTGTTCCACTGCCAAGGCGCCACGCCAGGTGGTGGGGGAGGAGGCGAGTAGTACTGTGGGGGTCGATGATTTGGCGGAGGCCCATGTATATAGAATGGCACCGCACCGTACGGTGTGCCATATGGCATTGGATGCTGAGGTAAGTGACCAAAAGGAGAAGCCGGAGGTGCCGGCCAAGAAGTTGGAGATGGCGTATGCTGCCCAGCGACAGGTGACGGCGCATTGTCGTTGCGCGTATGCTGGCCGTACGGGGACGAGACTCCGGTGCCTTGCGTCGACTTGGTGGCCGCAGGATAGCAGCGAGGACAAAGAGCAGACGCGGGCGCGGCATCTGATTCACCGATGTACACAAAGATGATCTGAGTTGCACGCGGCTCGAAGAAACACTCGTTCCATTCATCAACCACAGCTGTGATCCGAGCTCGCCGCTCCTCATCTGTCTCTTGCGGTCGGTCCTTGCGATCCCGCTGAATCTCCGCGCGCAATTGGCGGGGCAGATGCTGCGAGGCAGCAGCCAATCCCAACTGGGGCGGAAAGAGATACCGTAGGAACGTATCCCAATCCTGCTGGATAATCTCCTGCGATCGCACTGCCCAGCATCGCGGTCGTCTGGGGAAGTCTTTAGATGAGCTGCGGGGGTAGATAGTCATATGATGTTGCAATATGGCGCGACTTTCGTCAATTATCGTCGGAGGTCGTTGTTCGAAAAAAGTAGCCGCTGATCTAAAGTGGATTGGCACGGCTGTAGACGATGATCTCAGCCCTTGCCTTGATAGATGTGGACTATCCGCAGCCGACGATGGGGCGCCATTTCCACGCAATGAGGCCGAGGCTTGAGGAGCGCTTTCGTTATTGTTTGCCGGGGTGATTAATGGGTCGACAGCAGAGTAAGGTGGTGGTGGGGCCTCCTCTTGGTCCATTTCGTAAGGCACAAAGGATCTTCAAGCAGAGACGGATATGCAAAAATACGGTGGCCTGGAGGTATGGCAAGTATCCGTCAAGGTTGATCACCCATGCTGTGACCGGGGTGATTGGAAGGCAGCAGGATTACTGAGAGTGGTGGACTGTCGGCGCACAAAGTCCAAGACGAGGATGAATTGTTCCAGCACGCAACTCTCGCCCCACTGATCACTATCCACAGGAGAGAGAAGGGGAAGACTCGGGGATGAGAAGAATCGCAATGGCGGAGGTGAAGGCGGAGGTTGATAAGATAAGCGTTGGACTTGGCAATGACGAGATGCAATTGAGTTGGAAATGGAAAATACAATTTACTATAAAACAATTTTTAATAGCTAAAGTACAGTGAAAAAAAAAAAAAACAACCTTGGAATCATTTTGATCGTTGCATTTAAAGAAGTATGCCTATCATTATAGATTCTCCATCTCGTATGCTTCATGATGCAGAACTATATCGTGACCTCGGACTACTTGTCCCTCCTCCATCTTCACTTTGGAAATCGTCGCTGCGTCTCCTTCTACCTGGCGATTTTGGATCTTTTGGGACTTCTGGTTTACGTTTTTTTGCCGGTCGATCATCATCGGGATGCTCCTCAAGCTGCAAGGATGCCTTTGCTGCATTGAACCATTGCTCCATTCGAATAGAAGGACCTGGTGCTTCAGGGTTCTGTTCATGAAAATTCTGAATCATCTCTGGTCCATGTCTGAAGAGACGTGCATAATACCATGTGAGATCATCCTCATTCTCGCGGGCCCAACGCACACGATACTGAAGTTTCCCATAGTAGGTGCGTGCGTCGAGAATGGTTTCCACTTCCCAATTCTGGCCTTCATCATCGACAATGCTGAGCTTATGACGAGAAGGAGCAGAGGCAGACAGCCAACCCCAGTCAAGCCAGCGAGACTGAGACTGAGATCCAGTTCTCCGGGGCTTGTTACCTTGTTGGCGCCGGGAAGAGAACATAGCGTTGATATAGTCCGGGAATGGAATCAAGACCAGTCCTAAGAACATCGCAAAGTAGAGCGGATAGGCATGCAAATCGATATACTGATCAATCGCATCGAGCTTCGACGTAATGAGCCGATGGAAGATCGGCCGGAATCGAGCAAATGGCCATCGGTTTGTTTGATCCACCCATTGGGCATACTCTTTCCAAAGCTCTTCCACCGTGGCTCCAAAGAGATGTTTCCAAAACTGATCTCCGGTCTCATCGACGACTCCATGCCCTTCCGAATAATATCCTACCCGGTACAACTGGTCATTCAACTTCCCAATGGCGCCTTTACCAATCCGCACCTCTTCCAACCACTCGAGAAAATAAGCGGTTTCAGCATATCCGATATCCCATCGCCTCGGGAGATCTCTTGACGAGCCCGGTCGCCATGCTTTTCGACTGAGATCTAACACCCCGGCTTTCAACGTCACATAATCCGCAATGCCTTCGACCAAACCGTGTGGTGGCCACCTGGCGTTCGGGTGCGGTCTGAAATGCTGATAACAATGTACAAGCTCATGCTGAACGAGACCTCGAACTTGAAAGCGAAAGGCATCCGCCGGAGCTTTAGTAAGATAGTCGAGGTCAATATTCATTTCGCGGTACTTCTCATTCCATTCTTTCCGCGCCACATACGCGAGCATCGAGAGCTTTTCTTCCGCCGTGAAATGTCGAATAGTCACGGTGATGCCCTTGATTTCCGGCACCGATGGAACAAAGTACTGTTTTATACCTTGCTTGTCTCTCATGCCCGGCCGGGGATAAGGCGTGTATAGAATCTCCTCGATATTCTGGAGTGCAGGACCCAACGCCTTGTAGATTTCGGGCAAGACATTGAGACAGAGCGCATTGGAAGGCAAGTCATCGGGACATTGTGCAAGGGCTTGTACTTGGATGCTAGATTTAGTCGCGGAGGTGTCGGCCCATGGTTTGTTGTTCTTATTCGGGGTCCGCGAGGGCCTGTTGAAAGTATCCAAGACGGTGAAATTGACTTGCATGCGCCAACCGCCATTATGGGCTAAGCCTTGCGATGAGGATCCTTCAATTTCGATGGGAAATCTCTCCTCGCCGTGCACATCGAACCCGGGATTATTGGGACCGGCATAATATTTCACAATCAACCGGATTAGAATGATGATTGTCAAATAATATAGAGGTGGGTAGTCTAGTCCTCGTCTTCTCACTCGGTTGGTGTGAGACTTGGTTTCCTGCATCTTGATAGTAATCAACTATATAGAAAGGATGAGGCATAGAGACATAGTAGAAAAATGGCCTCGACAAGAAGTCAAGTCAGGTTTTATTTCAATCAGAACTTTTTTTTGTTCAATGTCTTTCACTCTTTCACCTCGTTAAGTTGGACAATTCTGAGAATAGAAAAGGGACCTGGTCTTAGAAACAAAGAATGTCGGCTTTCTTTTCATTCATGCCTTTGACCATGCACGAAGATTCGAACTGCAAGATTAAAGCCAATATCCCCGGGTAAGCAAACCGTGGTACATACTAAATTAGACATATATCTAATCTTGTCATGATTTCTTATTTATCAATGATTATGTTGGTATTAAGAGTGGGTAGGTGGGCTATGAGTATAGCATACTCTGCTAGATTGAACAAAGAATCAAGATCGCAGTACAACCGACAACTAGAGAAACAGAAAACCAGAAACTTAGAAAGAATGTAAAAGTTCAAGTTTATAAGTGTTTTATCCCACCATAATAAAACGAAGTCTAACAAACCGTCCGTGGACCGAGTCCGAGGACAAAGAACCAATAGACGAACCATTCTATACCATTTCGATCATCAGTGACTACACAAAGGACTGTAACTATATACAAGTCATCAATAATCCACCAAATCGAAGAATTAATCGAATTAATCCCATGCCTCGCCCCACCCATCATCAATATCCTCGTCCTTGGGTTTCGTGTCGATTTTCTTGGTCGGTGCCGGCCCAGCACGCGGTTTCGAAGCAGACCTCGAGGGAACAGTATTAGTGGTAGTCTTCGTTAAGCCCTTTGGCAGAGGCTTTTTCGCCTTGGCCTGATTTTTGGCAGCCAGCCAGCCCGCAAAGTCCGGCTCCCCGTTGTCAAAGGGCGTAGCCGAGGGTTTGACGGCACTGGGGTCCGGAGAGGATGGCTTGGGAGAAGTCACGGCCGCGGTAAAAGGATCTACTTCGTTCTCGTCGTCGTCCATGGCGCCCCAGGCGTCAAATACTTCATCTCCTTCCTCTTCTTGTGGTTCCTCATGTGTTACGGCTGGTGGCCGATCGGAAAGGGACCGACCTAAGGGCTGAGGTGCGGGACGAAGAGTGTCCTTGGGGAGGTGGAGCTGCGCGGAAGGTGATGATTTCGCCGGACGAGGTACCGATGCAGGGCGAGGCGCGGGTTCGACAGGCTTGCTGCTGGCCGCTGCTGTTGATTCTATCTCGCCATCGGCCGTGGCGATTTTATTCGTGAATGAGGAGATTGCCCATCCAGCCCAGGATTTGTCATGGGGAGTGCCGATGCGGGCATCGGACTTGTTGGGTTCTGTAGGAGCTGTAGCTGTAACTGGCAGGACAGTTTCTGCCATTGTACTGCTAAATTTGCGTATGCGTAGGATGTAAATGTCAAGGGTTTTGTTCGCTTGATCGCGGATTACTCTGAAGGGAGTGAGCAAACGTAAAGTGAGTAGCGTCAAAAAGTGACTTACTTCTCCTTATCCAATAGAGCAGGACAAATAGCGGGGAGGATTTTGCCAGCACAATCCTCCTCGTTAAAGACGTCCATTGTCGCAGACAGGGCGAGTAGCCCAGCATTCCGTGCATGCACGAAGGGATCCCGGATGGATCGAGTGAAAGCAGCAATCAGTACCTTGGAGCGAGTCTATAGAACTTTAGCAGGGTCCAATCGGGCAATATGGAAGGTACGTACACCTGGTCCTAAGTTTTTTGCAATTCTTCCAAGACAAATAGTGGTGTTTGTCCGTATACCTGGCTGTTCATCATTGGCGGTGCGAGCCAAGAATTTAAGAAGTTCACCGTTGATGACCCTATCGCTTAGTTTATTAATGATTGTGAGGACAGCCTTGACGGTCTGCTCTCGAACGACAGGGGCCACGTCCGTGAAGCCTGAAGTCTGTAAAATGTTAGACTTATCCAGTATGTCATCAATCTGGGAGCACGTACCAGTTGAGGAAAGATCTTATCGTTCACGACCTTCTGCGGAAGATTCTCGATCATCAAAGGCAGACTGTCAAGCAAACACACGCGTAACGCCCGGTCCGGGTTTCCAAATAAGCGTACGACTACTGGCGTCAACTTGGCGTTGAATTCATCCGCAGATAGCTTAGCACCGATTTTCAAAGTAGCACCGAGCACCTTCGGCCCACCGCCACCGAATTCAACAGACTTTAGTAATTCAGGAAGAACCTTCATTTTAAAGAAATCCTCAGGGAAGTCATCAGATAGATCGTCAAGTTCACTAGCAAGAATAGATTAGTCTGTGAACGATAATAGCTTCAAAGAGGGCATACTTAATAAACTCCTCACGCTCAGTATCGCTTTTCAGTCCCAAGCTTTCGATATCCTCTGACAAGCGAATGAGAGATGTCTGGAAGAAGCCACCATGCTTTTTCCCCTGCTCCACAAAGTGCGCAGGGCTGAGCCGCAGCTTTGGATTCGCTGTGCCAAGACGTTTGTAGCTTTGGTGCATGCTGGGAGGAATGTTCATGGTCTTGCCAACTTGTTCAGGTCCAGAAAAATGACCATTAAAGACCTCAAAAATCAAGGTAGCCAGACCGTAAGCATCGACTGCCGCCAAAGGATGCCGCCTGATAGTATCCCAGCCGCCTTTGACAATTTCCGGAGGTGTATAGCGAGCAGAGTCCGGAACCAAGCTTCCATAAGTCTGTGGCTAGTCAGTAAAGATTCCCGGTGTCTTGAGAATTGGGCGTCTGTGACTGACATAGATTATAGCATCATCTTCGTTCATTGAGCTCAAGATATCAAAACCACCGAGTTTCCATTCGCCGCTTTCGCTGGTGAAGATAGAAGCCACGCGCACTGCGCCGTGGACGGAAGATGCATCCTCATTGATGAACTTGAGTGTAGACTAGATCATTCTAGATGAGAATTGATCAATAAAACTAGAAGCGCAAGGACATACCGAAACAGTATACAGACCCCATTTAGCCGTCTCCTCACTCACACTACGACGCTTGACGTGCCATGCGAGAGGAACAATTCGTTCAGTGACAATATAGAGGTTAGACTCTGTCTATAGGTCTTGAATTAGTAACAACCTTGCAAGAAGGTTTCAATCCAATGCTAGGCTTGCTTTTTAGACCAAGCTGAGACCGCGACATACCTCAATTGTGTCCAAAACCTTAATCACACCGGGATGGCGCAAAGTCCGCGACTTGCGAACCGCATTCTTGGCTAACGGCAGGCGCGACTTATTGGCGACGATATCAAAGGTAAAGACGCTGCATGCGGAACCGTCATCCTAGACAGCATATCGTGGTCAGTATCTATATTGTTGTGACCATAGCTCGAGACCTCCGTACCCGTTTCGTGGCATTGTGCAGTGTCCAAATCGAGTCGCCAATATCGACACGATCTCCTAATGAAAAAGGAAACGAGCTGCCTTTTGCGATGGCGGATGCGACAGCCGATTTGAGGAAATCCATGATCGTCGGTGCGTTGGCAACTTCGGAGGCTGTAGCGCCCTCGGATGGGCTGCGGACAGCCAATGGCCGGACAAATGAGGACGCAAACGGAGTGGAGGAAGAATGTCGAGGCTCTCTAGAGTCCGTTGAGATCGATCAAGCCAGGTCTTCTTTGTCTTGCGTCGAGGGAGAAACAAGAATCACGCGTTGGACTCGCCCCGCTTGGGGCCTGAGGCGGGTCCGCGTTGGTTTGGGTCGAGATTCGATTCTCCTTTCTACACCATCTGCAATAGTGTCTGTTCCCATGAACCAGACACCTGCCACAATCACAACATGGAACTGGTTGCTTTTTACTGATATAGTGACAGTTTGTTACTCTTCTCTTGACCAACTTGGTGAGTTGCTTCCTTCCCACCTGCCAAACACGACGCGTCTCCTATGATGTGAATCTGGTAAAAGGTCAGACCGCGCACAGCCCAGCCAGACTTCATTCCAGTCATCTCATCTCTCCTCACTTTGAGGTGTGAGACCCGAAGGTACTCCCCATTGACCGCAAACGCACTACGAACCACCATCTCGACCAAGGACACACGCCCAGGGCACGCTAGCCGGCACCTATCAGACCCAGAACAATCCTCCCTGGGGCTCTGCCACTTGCAGGCCCCTACTTGATATTCTGCTCAAGAATTCAAGGGTCAGCGGATACTCAATGCGGTCCGTCTCGTGTCAATCACCGAACAGCTAGTTCCGTTGCGAGCTGAAACTCCAACACCCTAGCTCTCAGTCTGCTCCCTTTTGTCTCGCCCTACAGGCACACGGCTATAAAAGGCAAGAAGGGTCTAAGCCTAAGTTCATTGGCTCCCTGTACCATACAGGCATGGTCAACAGACCACTCGAGCTTCGGCGACACAGGTTCAGTCCTGTGTGGAGTCGGCTCTCGTTACCATGAGATCCTGGGAGGCGATCCTGTCTTCTGCAGGAATCGCATTCGTGTGTATATCGTCCGTGTCCAGACAGCAGTCTGCCCGTCGTGGCCTGAGCTCATGCAGTTGCGGCTGCTGTCTGAGTCATGGCCGGCCGCCATCTGGGGTTCCAGGGTCCGCTTCGCTTCCGTGAGGACTCCATTGGAACTAATGGCTGCGGCTGACAAAAGTGTACGGGGAATATACCGCGGCTAGTACCCAATGCACTGCCCTATGAGTCAACTGCGCGGACGAGCGACTGATTGCAAGGGCATGACTAGCTGGGAGTGGGTTGAAGAG
>JAXQJW010000107.1:0-188506 GCA_037042135.1 Penicillium sp. PG113-03A | reverse complement strand
TGCCCTATTGCCAGATTGGGACATTAAATTGCTTTGTATAGTAGGGTTGAAGAATCAAATTGGGTTGGGCGGGGTTTGAATAACCAAAATAGGTTAGGCTAGACATAAATGACCAAACTGGGTTAGATCGGGTGGTAGTCACATGATTGTAGTGTCCTCAGTAAAAAAAGTGTAGTGTCCATATATGTGTCCTGACATGAGTTTCTATAGTTACTGGACTGTTCTTTCTTTGCGAAAAGATAACTTGAGAATCTAATCTTAATTGCTTTCAGTGAACTCTTAGTAGAAGAGCCTTTCATACTCCTATCGCAGATCAATTCCCGCTGTGATGATATGAATTTGCAGTAAGAGCCTTGTCCAGGTTGAAATAACCACCATATGACCAGGGTTGGTGCCGAAGTGTTGGAAATTTGGGGGATAAAATGAATAGCTAGAAAAACAATGTGAATAAGTATACATCAATTCTCAATGCTCAAGTTCAGACAAGAAAATATACATTTGGCCCTCGGCGCCCCAAGTCCGTGCACGTGATCCAAAACAAAAGCGCAGCTCCGACTTCTTTTGCGAGCTCCAGCACCCCTCAGCTCGCATCCATTCCACCCCGGCGCTGTCCTCGACTGATGCGACATTGGCTTGCCTGTGAATAATATTGAAGCCATTCCACCTTTTCATCCCTATTTGAGGCCGCTCCTCCAACGCAACGTCGCATTGCACTCAGCACTGTCTTTTTTCCGGTACCCTTGCGCGCCTCTTCGCGACGGCCACGATGTCTCTTTTCGGAGGATTGGGCTCTGGGTCTAATACCAGCAGCAGCGGAGGGTTTGGCGCGACACAAAATCAACAAAAACCTGCAGCACCATTTGGCGGTAGCAGCTTTGGTCAGCCGTCCCAGCAATCTGCTAGCCCTTTCGGCGGGCTGGGCCAGCAGTCACAGCAATCATCCACCAGCGCATTTGGTGGATTGGGTCAAAAACCACAGACTGCTAGCCCGTTCGGTGGGCTAGGTCAACAGACACAGCAACCATCCACCAGCTTGTTTGGTGGGCAAGGTCAGCAACCGCAACAGCAACAACAGCAGCAACAGCAACAACCCACCAATCCTTTTGGCTCATCATTGGGCCAGAAACCTTTGGGGGGTAGTTTGTTCGGTTCCTCGACCCTCGGACAACAGCCTGCGACTGGAGGATTTGGGGGTGGTTTTGGAGCGAGTACCCAGCAGCAACAGCAACAGCAGCAACAACAGCAGCAGCAGCAGCAGCAGCAGCAAGGCCAACAGTCGCAATTCGGCCAAACCACCATGGCTCAACCACATCCTCAGCAGAAACAGCCGTCATTATCATCGAGCTTATGGTCCCCTGGTCGCGCTATTACCGGAGGTAAGCATAATCGTCAAAGTCTTCACGCCAACACATCAACCTAATCTGGCTTTCTGTAGTACACCGAACCGTTCCCGAGCAAATGCAAATTGTCGGAAACAAGTGGTATGCGCCAAATGGTAACTCCCCATTCCGAGCCTACATTTACAACCATGTGGGCGAGGAACATGCGCCCTTTTTCCAGCCGGGTCCGGAGGATGACGCGAAACAATGGGAAGAGTCCTTGCGCAAACGACCTGCCCCCGGATACGTGCCCGTGCTGGTCAAGGGCTTCTTCGAGCTCGGAAAGCGCGCCCAGCGACAGAAGGATTTCTTCACCATGTTGCAAGCACGCCTTCATGAAATCAACACTTGCTTAACGGACCTTCTCTCGAGGCACGACCTCAGTATCTCTGTTAGAATTGCCGACTGCCGACGAAAACATTTGGCCTTGAGCAAGCGCTGTCTCTCTCTTGCTGCCAAGACCCAAGTGATGCGCAATCGAGGCTATGCCATGGACGATGCCGAGGAGGAATTGAAGATCAAATTGACGGAGCTCGAAAAATTTTCCTTTGACCCAGTGCTTGCGGGTCGACTTGAATCAGTCTGGCCTCGTTTGATGTCCATTCAAGAGCAAAGCAAGGCACTCCAAGAAAGACTTAATGCGGCCGGGACGAGCGACTCGGTTGGGGCAGAAGAGATGGATGAGCAGACTTTCAAGACAGCAAAGAAGGTTTGTGGATTCATGACCGAATGAGAAGCTTTTTACTGATTTTCTCGCAGATTCTAGGCGACTATCTGGCTCAGATCGAGCATTTGCATAAGGAGCTGAACTCGGTCAAAAAAGACTTTGACGAGACGCAGAAGTTGAATGGGAATTGACGGTGACCACCAACTTGTGCGAATTCATATCTTGGAGAACCATCCATGGGCATAGGAGCACCGGCGTTCATGAGTCAATTACTGTAATGCATAGTTCAATCCGATCTGCCTTGTCGAATGCATCTCTTTCATACTATGCCCTCCGTCGTGGGCTGTTAGCCATGCTTCAAGGAATCTCGTCCTTCATACGTGTGTCCATGGAAGATACAAAGCTGCAAGACCTCGGTGTTTCCTACAGGTAAATAAGATGGCGATAGCGCCTGTTCGATATGACGGGTCATTTTGTTCAGAAATCCGAGTAAAAGCAGTCCATAATCTATGTAGCCGCCATTGCAGACGGACATCCCTCCATCTCCAAGATATTTCAATACCGCTCTGGAACTCCCCAGAACGCGCTACATGACTAGCAAAGGAAACATAACCATAATATCCAGTGTGATATTGATGATTGCGAACTTGTCCATATTGTACACAAGGCTGGTCGGAACCAGACCCATCGATGAAACCGCGAATTTCAGTATCCAAATTGACCTTCGCACTCCGTGAAACGGTCGATCAATTCATGACTGCAATAGACCTGCGCTTAAAGCAATTTGCAGACCCAGTCGACGGCGAAGGGAGCTGTCCAGTGTGCATGTCAGAAAACCGTCAAGCAGACACAATTGACACGAGAAAGAATCTTACATAGGTACAGGAGGAAACCGCCAGCAAGAGCCATCTGGACGGTCTGGCCGGCTTCTCTCTCGCCGGCCTGAGTAAGTGAATTAGTAAATGAAAGATTCTCGGTGAATTCGTGATGCGGTACCTGGATCTCCTCCTTGGAGAGCTGCTGTTGGTCTAGATATATTGTTAGTTGAAAGGGATCGCGAGGCTATGACAAGACGAGACATACCGGGAGCGAACATTGTGTGATGTGGCAAAGAGTGGGTTAAGAGAGATGGAGGTGATGGAGATGCAGAAAGTCGATGGTCGAGCGAGCGGAAAGAAATCACGGGTCCACGGACCACCTCCTTCTCATCACTTCCGCTGCCGCGCTTTGTCTTAACTTCTCCCTCGCGTGATTCCATCGGTTGGATCTGGGTGTGACTGAGAAGATTTAGCTCGGATTCTCGTCACTGATTCATTCACTTGCAGTCCGAGTTTGGTCTGCTGTCGCTCTGATAAAGTTGGGGTTTTCGTTGCGCGGTGCCGATTACCAACTCACCCACGCCCTTTGCCATCTTCTTTTGAATCCGCCTTTCTACGGTCCCTGCTCTCTTTTCTCACTACTCACATTTCTCGACAATGTCAGCCTCTCCTGAACCTCACGCCGGGTCGCGCGCCGCCTCCCCCGATCAGATCGACGAAAAAGTCACGACCCCGGCCGCTGGCGATGACGAGGGTGTCCGTGAACAGGAAGACGTGGGTGGGGAAGATGCTGGAAATGATGCTGAAATTTCCGATGACGATTCTATTCTGTCTGAGGTCGACGAAGCTCAGTTCGAGAACTTCGATCCGGAGAATGTCGATGTGGATGACCGCCCGCAACTCGCCATTGACGAAGAGAACCTGAAGCTAATCGGCCGCCACAAACGCAAGCGCGCCGAGGGCGAGGAAGGTCGTTCGCGCCGCAAGGAAGGTCGTCGAGGGAAAAAGAGCCGTCGTGGGGATGACGATGAGGAGGGTGAAGATGCAGGGCCATCTCGCCGCCGCCAAAAGAAGGCGAAGGCAGCGGAGCCTGACACCGATGAAGAGACGTTGGACCCAGAGACTCGTATGTATTGCGCGCAGAATACCTTTGTGCTGAGTGGTAACTAACCGGTGATGGCTTACTAGGTCGCCGTCGAGCTCTCGATCGTGCTATGGACGAAGCTATGAAGAAACCCACCAAGAGAAGAGCGCGCAAGCAAGATGGCATTGTATGTTGCTATGCTACTGGTTTCTTGTGGTTTCCACTTGTACTGATAAATGGCAGGATCTCGAGGCAATGGCAGACGCTGAAATTGAAGACATGCGGAAGCGCATGACCCACGCTGCGCAGATGGATTCGTTGAGCCGCGAGCAGGGCCAGCCAGCTATGCATAAGCTCAAGCTTCTCCCAGAGGTGATCATGCTTCTCAATCGAAATCAATACATGAACAGCTTGGTCGACCCAGAAATTAATCTGCTGGAGGCCGTTCGATTCTTCCTTGAGCCTCTGGAAGATGGCTCTATGCCGGCCTATAATATTCAACGAGATCTTTTGACTGCCTTGACCAAGCTCCCTATCAACAAGGACGCTCTGATTGCCAGTGGTATTGGCAAGGTGGTTGTCTTCTACACGAAGAGCAAACGCACGGAGCGGCGCATCAAAGATGTGGCAGAGAAGCTTCTGGCCGAGTGGACGCGTCCAATTCTCCAACGCAGCGACGACTATTCCAAGCGTGTCTACCAACAAGCTGACTTTGACCCTACGTATGTCTCCCGTTCTGCAATAGGTCTCGAGTATACTGACGGATGCACAGCAAAATCATCAAGCGCGCCCAACCAACTGCCGAGGTCGTCGCAGCCGAGGCACGCGCCCGCGAAATGCTTCCCCCTCGATTGGCCAACCGTGCTCGTGTTGACCGGACGCAAGTCAGCTACACTGTTGTTCCTCGACAGACTGCGGTACAAGAGAACCGCTACGCGCGACCACTTGGTGCCAGTGGTGAGGATCGTTTCCGCAAGATGCAAGCTCGACAAAATGCCGCGCAGAGAGCATCTCGCCGGTAAATGAAATTTCGCTTCTCATCAGCGGCTTTGACTGCCATTGTTTTTCTCTCCATAGTCATTCTATTTCCGGTGTGTTTGGCGTTTCGGGATTGATCGGAGCTTTTGATATCTGGGATTGGGCGTGTAAGATTGATTGCATCGGTGAATTCGAGCCAATAGTGAATAGTGAATCAGCATTCCCCATTATTACATGTCTTGCGCATAAGTAAGAGTGACAATCCGAGTTGTGGCGATTCCGGCCGCAACCGAGATTTGCCCGGTTTAATCCCAACCGGACCAGATCCCGGTCACGTCATGCAATCGGGCTTTCGGTCTTTGCTTCTGCTTTTTATACCTCTCTCTCACCACCTCCCCTATCACCACACAATGAAGCTCCTCACCAAGGAAGAAGAAGAAGCTCACTATCGGTATGTTTAAACCTCCAGCATGGATTCTCCTAGACTGCAGCGTCCCGCGCATTATGCCATACTAACGCATTCCGCAACACAGCTCCGTCGTCAAGGGCGGCTCACTGGGCGGCGTGGCCGGCCTAGCCGCCGGCGCCGCAGGTGTATTCCTCGCTCAGCGCCGATTTCCCACCATCCGGAACCTGACGCTGCCCATGAAAAGTTTCCTGGTGACCTCAGCGGGTACCTTTGTGGGTATCATCGCCGCCGATCACGCCTCACGCAGCTTCGAGACACAACAAAACGCCGAGAAACTCTGGTACGAGAACCGAGAGGAGCGCATGCGCGCCGAGGAATCCCGTGGGTTGACTTTCTCTGAGCGCGCCGTCGCTTTCGCCCGTCGCGAAAAGTACAAGATTGTCGGCGCTACTTGGATTGCTTCCATGGTCGGCTCGTTTGTGCTCGTCGGTCGTAACCCGTACCTCTCCGGTCAGCAGAAGATTGTCCAGGCCCGTGTGTATGCCCAGGGTTTGACGCTGGGTGTTCTGTGCGCGTCTGCGGCATTCGAGATTTCGGACCAGCGTCGTGGTCGTGGCATCTTGGACGCCGCGAAGAAGGAGAAGAACGCTGCGGCTGCCAAACGGGCAGAGGCTGTTGAGGCTGCTTCTAACAACAAGGGCGATGAAGGCGATCTCTGGAAGGATATGGTTGCGGCCGAGGAGCAACGTCTCAAGTCGAAGCACCAGTCTCTGAGTGTTAAGCAGGGCGATGCAAACCACAAGGCCAATGCGAAGCAGCAGCCTGCCGACTCCAAGTCCAATGAGAAGCCAGAGAAGTCCGAGGATTCTGAGTCCAAGGAGCAATCGGAAGCCAAGGATGATGACAAGGCCGAGAAAGCCCCGGCCGAGGGCGAGGGCAAGAAAGACTCATGAGCGGCTTCTCGACTATGATCATTCTTTCTATCCTTCCAACAAGACCTCCTTTCCTGCGCTGAACAACCTCGATCAATCTTTCGTGGATCCTGAACCTGGATTCGCGGATGTCTTACATCATAGATTACAGCATCTTCGAGGCCAGCCTATCCCACACACCCATCCTCGTACATATTGCATTTCTTTACTGGGGCGTTTCTGTCTCTTTCCTCTTGTGCTCGTGCGGACCAAAAGTCAACTTGATGACCATGTATGATAACTTCGAGTCGATCTGGAACTTTCACTACTCTAATGTTTCTTCAAGCTAAGCTGAATCCATTTGTATCTTATAGTACCTGTCTAGTCATTAGAGTGAACAGCCTTCGCAGGTCCTGTTTCAACTCAAACAAGGCGACCTATAGAGTTGACGCCAAAATCACAGCTTTTGGCACCAGGAACAACTGCCTGTCACCGCTGCATCTTAACTATAGTACGGTAGGTAATCGTTCGCGGCATCGAAACATCATCAATTCGTATTTGAGGAATTCCATTCCCCATCTCGCTGAAATTCTTTTCGAAGCTAAAGGTGCGCTGACATTTTTTGAAAATCAAGACATGCCTTCAAAAAGAAAGCTGATATCTCGTGACACAAGTGGTCTATTGGAATGAACATTACTTAAGGGCATGAAGCAAGAACCAGGCTAGACACAACATGAGATACTCAAAATGTATCATCTTCTAGTCGCTCCATTCGCTGAACCACGCTCGGACTTTGGTCCTCCCCAATGTCATCACTGAGGTCGTCTGCTCCAGCAGTGGCCAATAGATCGGTCACGATGCGCTTGGAAGCTTCCTTGGCTGAAAATGACGGGTCAGCTCGAGGGTTGGGAGGTTTCAAGACAACAAAACAAAAAGGTGGACTTACCGGGTGTTTTCATTAGTCGACTCTGAGGAATATGGAATTGCATCGTTTTGGGCGGACTGGGTCCAACATCCTCATCATCTAAATCATCATCACTGTCCCACATGGGACGATGGCTTGCCTTCCCCTTGGCAGGTGTCAAGACACTGGTTCCGGGCTTCGGGGTACCACGAAGACGATTGCCACTGGGGCGCCGTTGACGACCCGTTCCAGGGGTAGAATTTACACCTTTAATGGGGGATGAAAAGATCTCCGAGTGCATCTGTGGAGCTTCAGGCTCTGGACTGGAGATTGGCGAGTCATCATACTTGGGCCGAGAGCTAGATGCGGTCGCCTTTGGCGTGACAGCGAATTTGGAACGGGTGTTGGTGCCCCCGCCAACATTGCGGAATCCCTTTCCCAGAGGAGTGGCCTGAACTCGATAGGTTTTGTCAAGCATTTGGTGTAGTACTGGATCGGATGGCTTTTGATCATGGGCACCTTTATATGCGGACGGCTGTTTCGCCGAGGATGCAGGCGGGACGAATGGGGATGACATTGGGGTTGCGGAACCAACATCGGGCGGAAGATAAGGCTGTCGACCGGGTGTGGAGGGAAGGGTTGATGAGTCTGGCATGTCAAAGGGTGGTTGTGCCTCGGTGATGTGTTTTCTCAAGTTTTCATATGATGAGTGCTCGATTGAAGATATAGTCTCGTCTCCGGTGTATTGGGCCGGTGCACGTGGCGTACTGTGTGAAGAGATGTTTAGAGAGGTGAGGTCGAGGTCATCTCCATCACCGGGAGGCAGGTCTTGACGGCGCGAGGAAGGTGTATCGTAGGGTTGATCGGATTCATTGGTACTGGTGCTCTGTGTTATATCGGCAGAGAGTTCCTCATCTGTTGTTGAAGACTCCTGGACTGTGTCATCCTCATTCGGTCGTTCCTCATAGCCGGAAAGAGAGACATTGGCACTTGCTTCGAAGAATTGTTTCCAGAACTGGATGGCGATCATTTAACATGGCTCTTATCGGCATCAAGTCATCCTTGAAGAAGGGGCTTACCTTGGCACCATCCCAGACATCGCGAGAGTGCTCTGTATACTGCTCTACAAGCGGCAAGATACTTGTCGTCACGATCCGGTGAGCCTGGCTAAAGTTGTGGTCGATCTCTACATACAGATCAAACAATGAGTGTCTGTCCGACCGTTTGTTTACCACGTTACTAACCTTGAAGGGTCAGGGTGATCGACTGTTCCAATTTCTCGAGTTCCTCCGTGAGGGATAGCGGACGCTGTGGCTGAGTCGATGGTCGAGACATCTTAGCTTGTTTCGAATGATCAATGCTCAGAGCTGCAAGAAGCTTGAGTCGCGATGCTGCGAGACGCGCGGGGAACACGTCCCAAAGCGGTGTGTTTGTAGGGCCGTGGATAAGGGCTTGCGGGGTCAGGTGTAGCAGTTTGTCATCAAGTTCCGAGCGTCATCGGGGATGCTTGATCTTGGTTCCGCTTCTCCTCAAGCTGGTTTTCTCAAGCCTCCTTGAGTCCCGAAGAGAAGACTAGAGGAAGCAGACACACCACCAGCATGCCTGTTCCGATCGCTAAAGGTCCGTCTCTTGTTTTCCTACCTTTCCTCGAGGAATGCTCTCCCCGGATCTTCCGGGCGGTGTAATCGTGCTTATCAGTTCCCCGCAGAGGGATAAGCAATGGTCAATTGTGTCTGATTATGATATAGGTATTATTGTGACGGTATCTGTCCTTGTTGCTGCTGGCGTCGCTGCATATCAATCCCCTCAGGTGCAGCAATGGGTGTACGATTCACGTCGCAAGATTGCCGTGGCTTTACATAACCTGGGAGATGAGATCCACCCTTCCGACGCAATGCGGGAGGACATCTCCATGACAGAGGAGATTGGAGAGGCAGCCGAGGAGCGCAGGCGAATCGCTCGAGCAGATATCATGCGTCGAGCCACTCTGTTAGAGTCCAGAAAGACAGCAAGAGGATCGCAGCCGCCGCTCGATAGCTTTGACTCTCTTGTAGACAGCGAGGGCAACCTTCGCGTTTCTAAAGACGAACACGAAATTTTGACCAGCGACGACGCTGGCAATTCAACAGGATTTGATGCTGGATCAACGCAGCCTCTTCGTCGAGTCAAACCTGCTGCCTCGGGAGAAGCTCGGCTGAATATCCGGGTTCCTTCGGCCGCGGCATCCAACCATCCTTCAGAATCTATTGCTCAATTCACACCTACCTCTGAACACCCCGATGGAGATTCTCCTTTTGATCCATTTTTCGACTCCCCCACCCGTGGAAAATCACCCGTGTCCCACATGGAAGGCCACACTGTCTTCTATGCTCACCCTGATTCGATGTCTAACTCCACCCAACAATCAGATCTACTTGCAGACCAAAATGATGTCGCTCAAGGGAACCACTTCGAACGCGATATTTCATCAGCACGGTCCACGACAGGGAGCGATTACCATTTCGACGAGCTTGACACATCGTCCGATGGCACATTGAGTGACCTGGGTGTGCGGTCGGTCGGGGGAGTTGCTACCCCAGCCAGCTGGTCTGAGGTGGGTAGCGTAGTCAGTAACGATGATGCAGGTCATCAGCAATTGCTTTGATGGAAGGTGACATTGGTGTACTTTTTTCAAGGAGGGGATACCTTGGCGCAGGATGACTTGGTTACCAGGATGTTTTTCTATTAAATGATGGCGTATCATGGTTCGCTTTGCACATTCCCATACACTATGCATGTGTTCATCACTTAAGGAGCTTTAATAACTGCCATAGAGTCATGGCCGAATTTGCTAATAAACTGAAAGGTTCTTAGCCTAGGGAACTCACAGTAGTTCATAATTTCAGGTAAAGTCGGCTACTCAAAGTACTGGTACTTGGCAGTGGGAAACAGAAATGTGGTAAACAAAGTAGTGCTACTCATCCGGATAACCAGCGTGAATGAGCCTCGGCAGTTTCGGCGATGTTTAAAGCGGAGTTTCTCCCCATTCTTTCGACCCAGCTTTTCTCTTCTACAACCTGCTCGTTCTATTCAAAGTAAGTCTTCAAATTTCAAAAGGTGATCTTGATCTCTACCTTGCATCCTGTGCCCAACCGTGCAGCTCGTCTCGGCGATCTGGAGCTTCCCCGCATTAACTCCGAAGCACTTCCTCGGCCATCACAGACCTATATATGTGGCAAAACACGGTTTAAGTGATCATTTTCTGACATCAATCAAGGAGTCCTCATATACTTCCATAAAATGACTACAGATCGCCTCAGCTCGCTCCTAAGCCACTTGAAGCCTGGCTCCAGTGGAGTCAACGCTATGTAAGTCCGCAGCAACTCGGCGGTAATCCAACATCACTCTGACTACGGCTGGCAGAACTCAAAAGAATCCCGATGATGTTGTGATCACTCTGTCACTGCGCACGCCACTTACCAAGGCACGCAAAGGTGGCTTCAAGGATAGTGAGCTGGACTACGTTGTCTACACACTGCTCAAGGAGACACTGGCCAAGTCCAAGATCGACCCGGCGCTGGTGGAGGATGTCTGCCTGGGTAACGTACGTACTTTATCTTCTGAACTTCGCCGTCCAACAGTCTAATCTGAATGGCAACAGGTCAATGAAGGCAAAGCAGCTTACATGGTGCGCGCCGCAGCCCTCGCCGCCGGCATCCCGCATACGTCCGGCGCCTCTTCCGTGAACCGATTTTGTTCATCAGGTCTGAAAGCCGTGCAAGACATCGCAAATCAAATTCAGCTCGGCGCTATCGACGTTGGCATCGCCCTCGGCGCGGAGCTGATGTCCGCTCCTAGCAGCCGGCTCGAAAGACCGTTCAACGAGGAGGTCCTCCGCAACCAGGAGGCAGCCGACTGTATGCAGCCCATGGGCCAGACTTCCGAGAACGTCGGTAAGGACTTTGGTATCTCCCGTGAACAGCAGGACCGGTACGCGGCCGAATCCTTCCGCCGCGCAGAAGCCGCGCAGAGAGCGGGCTGGTTTGATGATGAGATTGTACCCATTACCGTCAAGGTGAAGGATCCTAAGACTGGGGAGGTTCAACAGGTGACTCTAAGCCGGGACGATGGTATTCGCCCCGGCACAACCTTTGAGTCTCTGTCCAAGATTCGCCCGGCGTTCCCGCAATTCGGGGATAAGTCGACGGGTGGAAATTCGAGCCAGGTTACCGATGGTGGTACGTTTTGACTGCATTCTTGGCTGGTGCTTAATTACATCGGTCACGGCTAATGCGATTCGATAGCTGCTTCTGTTCTTCTGATGCGCCGCTCCAAGGCCATCGAGCTGAACCAGCCCATTCTGGCCAAATTCTGCGGCGCTACTGTCGCTGGTGTCCCGCCGCGTGTGATGGGCATTGGACCTACTGCCGCCATTCCCAAGCTGCTGAGCAAGTTCCATCTTGACAAGAATGATATTGATATCTACGAGATCAACGAGGCTTTTGCCTCAATGGCCGTCTACTGTGTGAACAACCTTGGCCTCGATCACTCCAAGGTCAACCCGCGTGGTGGTGCTATTGCTCTTGGACACCCGCTGGGTGCGACGGGTGCTCGCCAGATTGCCACCATTCTCAGTGAAGCTCGGCGCACTAAAAAGAAGATCTTGGTAACCAGCATGTGCATTGGCACTGGACAGGGTATGGCTGGGTTGTTGGTCAACGAGCAGGTATAAACACTTCATATACTATCATCAGGGAGATGTTGAATGAATGGAGAATCACATAAACTAGCAGGCATCAATCTGATATACTGAATGGTATGCAATGGGTATCTAAATCAAATCAGAACGCTAGCGCGATGTAAACATATATGATCAGTGCGTCTCATCCTTCTTCTTCTTCATTCTCTCCTCCGCAGCCCGAGCCATGATTTCCCTTCGAGACTCAGACCCCGTCGCACCAGTCCGTCTCCCAACTTCATCCTCCTTCAATCCGCCAAGGACGAACTCGCCCCCAGTCCAACCACACTCGTCCACAAATTCCTCCCCATTTTGTACACTCTCCCAATCATCAGGATTGTAAAATTCCTGTCCGGACACTCGATGACCACCAGACTTCCAATCACCAGCATCAACCTCGCGCTCAATCTGCGCGGTCAAATTCCAGAAATCACGATCATGCTCTCCAAACACGCAATGCGCCAGCTCATGACAAAGCGTTTTGCGGATGGTACGGTAATCACGATATCCATCGTAAGCATCGGTGCGTAGACGTAGTTCAATCGCCTCGCCTCTATTCCGGTTAAGACCGAGTGTACGGGATTCACTGGTCGTGTGCTCGGCCGGGTTCATTTCTGTCAGAAGCGGAACAGAGAATTTATGTTTCGTCATCGCGGCGCGAATACCGGGATCATCACGAAGTCGCTTCAGGAACTCGAGGGATCGTTCTGGATTCGGGAGGTAGGAGAGTGGTAAGAGACGGTGGAAGGTGTAATTACTAGTAGAGTCGGAGAGGGTATGGATTCCAGCACGACTCGGTCGGGAGGGTTTATTTGTTCGTCGAGCTGCGGCCAGAGCTTCGGCTCGCGCATCCTGACGTCGTTTTGTGCTCGCGGCTTGTTCGTGGAGATCGGCGATTGCTTGGGCGGGTGTACCGAGGAGTGTGATTTTGAACTTGGGGGAGTCTTGTTGGAGGATGGAGTTGAGTTGATCCGGTTGGAATGGTGCTTTTTGCAGTCCTGGTTTGGGAGCGATAAGGAGTTTCTGGTTTTCACTTGGGATATTCAAGTCGGCTGCTATCGCTGCGGAGAGGTCTTGAAGTGTAGCCGAGGTAGATAAGTGGAAGGCATGCGGAGTGCCATTATGGTGCACAGTCAAGTCCAGTGAAGATTCCATGTCTATTCGAATATATTCAAAGGAACAAAGCATGCGACGTGAATGCAAGTGAGCAAGAGCGACAGTCACTCTTATAAGAGCCCGATTAGGCAGGCGCTGAGGCGAATTCGACGGGCTTCGACGGCGAGTTTGTCAGCTCGGAGATAAGGAGATAAGGAGATAAGCGATAACGTATGTGCCTGAGGAAGACACACCGGCCAGTACCACATCATCCACCACTTCCCACCATTCCTCTAAGCATCTCTGCATCTCTGTGCTTTATATGCCAATGAACCAAGGCACACGGCCCTTTTAGATATCCCCTATATCAGACAAAGAAATCGTTTGACGCGATCGTCTCATCGGGAATCCACTCTGCAAGTCCAGGAAACCAAGTATGACTAGATCATACGCAAGTCAACATGACCGCATCCAAAACACCAAACGAAACACTCACGTATGAAATCGAGTACTCGTGAGAGCCTCCTCAGTATACTCCTCAATCAACAAAAACTCGTACCTGAACGGCACCTGAACTTCAACGCCCTCAAAAGTCGTCCGGCGCAGCGGGTAAATGTCATCAATTCGATACTGGTGAAAATTCTTGCATTGCCAGATGTCCGAGTTTCGAAATGGGTCCATCCTGCTCAACCCGGTGATATCAATAAAAAGACCGGTATCGATATCGATCCAGCGCGCATCGATGATATTATGTCCTTGCCCATGCGTCCGTTGTCGAGACCACGGATTAACATCTAACAAATAATGTCGTGAGACGACACTGCCTATGGCGGTATACGGAAAAACCGTCTGATTATAATGGTCAGCGAGGTATGCAAGCGTGGTATCCGCGACTTGTGTATCGACGTCCCAGTCCCAAGGGAGAATCTAATCCAATTGGGAATTAGCCATGCCAACGGCGAAGAATCGGAGATATAGTCCATACTCACCCTTCCATTCCACCACCATCCCAGCAGTGTTCCATGTGCAATCCACGTTTCGAGATTCATCGCTGCGAAGAATTCCAGGTATGCTCGGATCATATGCGTCAGCGTCGCTCCTCGCTTCGTATCATCGACTGGCGTCGTGAAGAAGCGGAGGTCGTAATGGCCTAGTGTGTCATCTCGGCCTGGTTCGTGGAAGTATTTGTATTCGTCGGATACATTGAGTCCGTATTTTACCCAGAGTGAATCTGTCGAGGTAGGATCGTCATATATGGTAGCATTTCTGTACTTGAATTGTCTGGTGTCGGGAACTGGATGTGGTGTAGCTCTTGCAGACCAGAAGATGGAAAAGATAGCTGGTAGCACTTGCCAGTGCATATCCAACTGGGGGAATTCTTAATTTCAACAAGATGTAGTCATCAGTTGATCCGATTCTATACTGGACCTTGATCATAAATCCATCGAGGTTCCATATGAACGGAATTCAAGTCCGGGAACTGAACATTATATGTCAATCCTAAATCCAGACCAAGCAGAGAGACCGTGCAGGTTATGTATGCCATGAATGTCGATTCGTTGACGGGATGATATAGATATGATGAAAGTAGCTAGACAAGGGAAGAGCAGATGGTAACTGGTGTACCATAACCATCAAGCAGCTCGATCCGACAAACCCGAACAAAGGAATTCCAGTTCCGACTCATCTTCCATAGAAGAGTCTTTTACTTTCAGTCATGATGAAATCTAAGAGCAAAATCCAATCATCTAAGACTTGAATACGAAAATGCATGGGAGTTCATCTATTCATTCAGAAGAAACGATCTACATCATAACTGGTTACCATTAAGAACAAAAGCGATCAACAGCGTTGATCGAGTCTAGGTCCGTGAAAACATCTCTTGAGCCTTTTTCGTGATCATGCAGGGTCCGCTGGTCGCTCCAAATCATGACTGCAGCGCCAGCGAAGACTCCAATTGTCCATCGGGAAGCAGAACTTCAATTTTACTGCTTCGCCTCGGTCTCGCCCTGGGCGGCCTCGCCCTCAGCAGGCGCATCCTTCATCTCGGCGTCACCCTCGGCGCCCTTCTTGGCATCCTCCTCAGCCTTCTTGGCTTCATCCTCGGCCTTCTTCTTGGCCTCGAGCTCAGCACGCTTCTTAGCGGCGGCCTCCTCTTCGGCCTTGCGGACAGCCTCGCGCTCGGCGTCGACCTTCTCCTTGTAGCGCTGGATGATGGGGCCGGCGATAAAGCGGATGTCGTCCATCTTGGCGACATAGACAGACTTGGTGGTGTCTTCACCCTCCTCGTAGAGCCAGTCCTATAGTATCAATTAGTATGTGATTGATAGTCGGTAGTACTTTCATGGGATCTCACCTCGGTGGCGGACAATTTAGCTCGCAGCTTTTCCTTCTCATCATCGCTGGCGAACTCGGAGTAGATGCCGTCAATCTTGTCGCGGAGCTCGTAGATGGAACCCTCGAGCTCGTTCTTCTTCTCGTCGGTCTCGGCGACGAGCTTGTCTTCCATGTACATAGCGTTCTCGCGCTCCTGAAGACCAGACTTGGTGGCCTCATCAATGCCGCCGTTGCCGGAGACAATGGGCAAGTCACCCTTGCGGACCTGCTTCTTGACCTTGCGGGTCTTCTTGGGCTGCTCATCGGCTTTGTCGGTATCCATGGCCTGTAAAAAAGGGTCAATATATGGTCATTTGAACAACAGAGCATGAAAGTACTCACATCGCCGTTCTTCTCACCCTCCTCAGGGACGGGCTCCTCGACCTCCATATCCTCGACGTAGTATCCGGATTCAACGTTCAGGATACCGTGAAGGTTAAGACGGGCCTTCAGCTTGCAGATCATAAAGTCGTCGTTGGCATCGGCCTTGACACCCTTGACAGAGAATCGGCCAATCCAGGGGTTGATTTTACCGGGCATCTGGTCGGGCTTCGCGTAGCGAGCCTCAAGGTCGAAAGGCTGCTTGCGGTAGAAGGTGAGAATCTTGGTTGAGGGCATGACGTTGCCGCGGCTGAAGACGGTGAGGCTAGTGTCTTCATCGGGAATATCGGGAGACTGTTCCCAGGTGAAGTCGATGGGGTAGTTGACAATATCGTGAACGGCGAAATCACGAACACGGAAGACGGGAGAGAGGGTAGCGCAGCAGAAAGCACAGCCACGGGCGATAGCCTCGTCCTGGTTCAGGGTAAAGGAGAGGCCCTTGCCGAAGAACTTGCTGATGGTGTCCTTGATGGCGGGCACACGGGTGCAGCCACCGACCATCTCAATGTGGTCAATGTCCTCAGGCTTCAGCTTGGCCTCAGAAAGAGCCTGCTCGAGGGGCACGGTGACACGGTCAAGCAGGTGCTTGACCATACCCTCCAGCTCCTCACGCTTGACCATGGCACGAACATCGGTGTCTTCCATAAGCGACTCGATGCTGATGGGGGCCTGTGGGTTAGCCGAGAGGACCTTCTTCAGCTTCTCAGCAGCAGCGACAGTGCGCGACCAAGCCTTGGGGTTGGTGCGGATGTCAACCTTGAACTTCTCCTTGAATTCTTCGGCAAAGTGCTCGGTCAGGGCCTTGTCGAAATCACGGCCACCGAAGTGACGGTCGTAAGCGGTGGACTTGACGTTCAGCTCGCCCTTGCGGAATTCGACAATCGTGGCAGTGTAGTCGCTGTAACCAATGTCGACAAACATCACACGGCGGGGCTTCTCCTCGGGGCCGGGCAGGTCGAGCTTGGTAATACCGTATCCCAGGGCAGTGGCGGTGGTGTCGTTCACTAGACGAAGGACATTGAGACCGGCAATGTCACCCGCATCGATCATCGCCCGGCGCTGAACGTCGGTGAACCAGGCAGGAACGCTAATGGTGACATCGGAGACGGGAAGCTTGAGTTCTGCGGAGGTGATATCTTTGATCTTGGTAAGGTACATCGCCACCAGCTGAGTCGCGGTGAACTTCTCCTTCTTGCCAAGGTAGTTCACCTCGACACCAGCCAGTCCATTGACATCGCAGAGGTTGGAGGATGTATACTGCTGCTCAACCTGGACCTCGGGGTCATCGGAAGAACGGCCAATAAGGCGCTTGAGAGAGCCGATGGTGTTCTTCAGGTTGGAAGTTTCTTGAGTCTTGGCACCCTCACCAATGTGTCTGCTCCGGGCGCTGAATCCGACCAGGGACCTGGATACAAATTTTCGAGTCAGTATTGGGAGGAAACAAAGGGATGACATTGGGAGATCAAAGACCTCATTGGTCATGACTTACGGAGTTGACCGGTTAGAGACTTCATTGGTGATCTAGAGAAAACAAAAAGCATCTCAGTTAGTGACAATTCATTGCGATCAGTGCAAGGTCGGGCATCATTGAAGATGCGGAACTTGCGACAAGCGGGGCAAACACGCACAATATCTATGCCCTTGTTACGGGCAACGCCAACCTTGGTGCTCTGCGCACCAAGATCAATACCGACAACGGACATTTTATGTGGAAAAAAAGGGTCGAAATGGAAGGGAAAGTGGGTGGTGGGAGGGTGAGGAACAAAGGTTCAGAAAAGGAAGAAGTTTGGAGGGGAGAATTTGCACGCCACTCCACTCTGACGATTGGCGGGGGAGAAAAGAATCAGGGAGCGGTCTGGCCGTAAGATCCCAGACAAAATGGGTATCAAAAGGCAAATGGTACAGAAGAGGGTCTCTGAATGGGAACAAGTATCCTTAGCGCCCTACGAAGCTGCCTATATAATCCGTCAGCGATATCGAATGTTCTGGTAGAGACTAGATGATTATTGTTGGTATCGGGCAGAAAAAAATATCCCCGTCACCGCCTGCAGTGGGGTATTACATAACTGGATCCACTACGATCCAATTTTAGTCATGATGGTTGGCAGAACAATGGTGGAATGACTGACTCGGGATTTGCAAAGACCGTGCATTACTATTGCGATGCAAAGAGAAGAAGCAGACAAAAGGGCTGAAACCAGGATCCCTCCACCGATAAGAATAGCAAAGGCCGGGCAACGTGGTCCAAGAACAAGGCACCACAAGACGAAAAAGTGGAACTCTCAAAGGGATTAGAAATTGACGTCAGAGATAGGGCACCATTCAAACCATCTCATCAAGCGGATCTAGCACCCGTGGTCTTCGTTGGGCGTGTCTTTGCACATGGACATTCTCGGGAGCATCGGGATACTCCCAATTCACCCTGGGCCGATCATAGGGCTCGGCAGGGATGGCCACCGTTGGAAGCAGAACAGTACCAGGAGCCACGATGCCTTGCTCGGGAGTGGTCGGCGAGTCCTCTTGATCATCGGATCCGAGGACTTTCTCGGGATCGTCTGCAGGTGCCAAGCTTGTTACACCTCCGGCATGACGGGCATAGTACAGCTTGCGTTGGTCTTCCTCACTCATCAAGCTTTCCAGATTCAGTGTTTGCGTGGACTGCTGAATTCCATCAGAGGATGTCGTATACAGAGACTCCATAGAGTCGCGAAAGATATTGGGCACTTGAAATCGAGGCCCGCGAGGAAACGACCTTTCCGAGGGAGTCACCACGGAGTCAGCCTCGTGCGTATTGACATAGCATCCATCCAGAAGCTGCTCCGCCGGCGCAAATCGCCCATCCACTCGGCTGGATGGACGGACTGGAACTGATCGCCGGCGTTTGACACTGTTGGTGCGGAAAGTAGTCACGTCCACATTCAACTCATCACCTTGCTCCCGTGCCTGTTCGACTGCTTCTCCTGGCGTAGTATACGCATCTGCCGCCGCGGCATCGGCTCGCGGCCCACCCCACGTGCGCTGACCGGCGGTAAAGATCCCATACATCATGTAAGTCCAATTGAAAAAGGGATTGACGATGAACATGAGCGGATACAGCCAGGCTTTGTAGCGTTTCAGCCGAAATCCAAAGTAAAACATCAGCAGGTAATTCAATCCCAGCGAAACTCCGATGAACCCGACAGGAATATCGGAGGCTTTCTTCGCAGTAGTCATGAGCGCGATGATCATGATGAAAAACAGCAGCGCGGTGGAACGAATGGTGTTTTGCATGAACCGCACCAAGCACAGGAGCGGATAGCGTTTCCACAGGCGGACATCGGTGATCATGCAGACCTCATTGGTGATGAAGCCGAGGAACCACCGTCGCCGCTGCTTCAGAAGACTGCTAAAGGTCTGCACCGCTTCTGTTTTGCAAAAGGCGCCGGTACACATTTGAATCTGATAGGGCTTTTTCGCCCCAATCATAAACAGGTGGGTGAGCCATCGGTCTTCGCCTAAATGGCACTTCCCAAAGTCAAAAAGATCATCACACTGCTCGGCCTTGTCAGAAAAGTAATACTTTGCCATCCTGCGAAATGCCGAGAAGCGCAGGATTGTCAATGCTCCGGGCAAGCAGGTCACAGCGCCACAGCCTGATTCGACTGAGCGTTCAAAGAGTTGGCCATGGATATACTCCATGTCCTGAAGCAGTGTAAGGAATGAGGTTTTCTTGGTCGTTGAAGTGATGATTCCGGTCATTGCAAGCATTGTGTGTTTACTGCCCGGCTTCAGCTCCATGTCATACATGAAATTCTGCAAACAGACTCGATCCAGGATGCAGTCAGAATCAATGAACAGGAGAAAGAGGTCATCGTGTCGTCGAATGTATTCCTTGTACACCTTATCGATCAGCTTGAATGTCTCCTTTTGGCATTGGCGCTTGCCACCATGGTTGAATCGAGAAACAGTGACTCGGGCGCCCTTGTAGATCACATCAATACTCGTGGGAAATGATTTGAGAGAAAGAGGAATTCCCAGCTGCTTGATCAGACCTAGAAAAGACTCATCTAGATCCATTCCATCATAAGAGAGAAAGACATGAATGCATGATGCGGGATAGTCGCAGTCGACCACGGAATCGAGGGCCTTAATCAACACCGCTGAGTCCTCTTTATAGACGGGCATGACAACTACCGTCTTCGGGGCTGTCCGATCATCCAAGACTTGCTTGATCTTTTTGGTTCTTCCAAGCGAGTGGGTGACTAGCCGGTAGACACATAATAGCCATGGACCAATGAGCAGGATGGTAAAAGACCAAAAGGCAAACCACTGAAACCCCTCCACAGCGCGAGGAGGGAAGTATTGGGTGATCTGGGACGGCAACGGCAGAGTCACAACCATAACAGGAAGAAATGCAAGGCTATGAGTATAAGTCATGGTCAGTCTGGACTACTCTGCAGGATCAATCTGCACCTACCGTAACAACGTGAACAAGATGATCATGATCACTGCAAGAACTTGTATGCTCCAATGATCTGCCTTGAAATACACCTTGACAAGGCAGTAGAGAAATGCAGCTAGCCACAACAACCATTCGAAAAGCGCAGCCAGCATGAAGGGACCGACAATTGCCAAGTAAACGATCTGAGAGAGTTAGACATGATAGACTTTCGGGAACGATCTTGACTCACATCCTTGGCTGGCCATTGTGCTTCAGCTAGACCTGGTGCTAGCCCAGATGCCATTTTAGAAGGCCAACAGTACAATAATTTGCGGATAAGAGTGCGTCACATTCAGCCCATATTACCAGGTTGGTGCACTCTAGTAGCAGGTGAGTTGGTGATGATCGAAACACGAGCTTGAAATAGCACCACCTGGGTCAAAGATCAGATAAAAGGCCGAAGATCTGCGAGGGAAGATTTTGAGAAGTGCACAAACAACAGACTTCCAGGAGAGTGTGATGTGACTAAACAGTTTCCAGAAGTTGATGCAGTCTACGGCAGGTGCGCGTGCAAACCCTTTCCCTCTAACCATATCACAGTCAGTACATCATGAAGTCAATGACATTAAAAGATCGAAATGCAAATCTAGTGATGCCTATTATACCTATAATGGTCTATTTATGCCTAGCATTGAGGAATCAAATCAATTTCTGCCTTTATACTTGTCCCGGACGCTGATTACCCGACTAGGGCTAGCGTTTATACCTTAGGCAGTCATGTAGCTCAAAAAAAATTCAGGCCCCGCAAGAGCTGCTTTTCTCTCTAGGCTTTCACGGTGGTGACTCAATTGGAAGTCCCTATTTATCATCCGCTTTCTTCTTCAACTGATTTGCTATCGTGAATCACTGTGTTTTGTCCCGCTATACCCTGCTAGTTCATTGTGGCGCTTCAATCATCTTCAACGTCCTGATTCCAACTAAACCGGTTGTCGCATACTCTACTCCTCACCATGTCTGAGGAACAGAAGCCCACCAATGTGGAGGCAGAGCAGGATGTGCAAAATGTATTGGCTGAGCTGAAAGGAGAGAACGGCGCCCCCGCAGAGAAGACCGACAAGGAAGACCCCGAGGAAGCGCGTATTGTCGCCGAGGCTGCCAAGCTTGGGGAAAAGTCAGAGCAGTCTGAGGAGAAGTCACAGCAGCCGCAGCAGTCGCAGCAACGCGACTCGCGTGGAGCCCAGCGCGGTGGTCGTTTCTCGCGCAACAATGCCAAGTTCGATCCCTCCTCCCAGAAGGAGACCGATGACCCTGTCGAGATCCGCAAGCAGGTATGAAGCGATTGAGTCGGTCGCATAGTTTCCAGTATCGCTAATATTTCTGGCGCAGGTGGAATTCTACTTCTCCGACTCGAACCTGCCCATGGACAAGTTTCTGCTGTCTCAGGTTGGCGGAAGTGCCAACAAAGCCGTGCCTCTGGAACTTCTCCACTCTTTCAAGCGCATGCGTCGATTCCAGCCTTTCAGCGCCATTGTTGAGGCCCTCAAAACTTCGGAGCATGTGGAGCTGACCGATAACGACACTGCCGTGAAGCGCAAGGTCCCTCTGCCGGAGGATGTGTCAAAGGAGCACAGCTCCGATGTTGTCAAGGTTTTTGAGGATAAGGCTATGGCTCGCAGCATTTATGTCAAGGGTTTCGGACAAGAGGAGCCCAGCACCCAGTTCGACATTGAGGCTTTCTTTGCTCCATACGGTCCCATCAATGCCATCCGTCTGCGCCGGGCTCACGACAAGACCTTCAAGGGCAGCGTCTTCATCGAGTTCGCCAACGAGGATAAGCAAAAGGAGTTCCTTGCGCTTGAACCTAAGCCTCAGTGGCAGGGTAATGACCTCCTGATCAAGAGCAAGAAGGAGTACTGCGATGAGAAGGTTGAGGAGATCAAGGCCGGTAACGTCAAGCCCAGCACTTACAGTCGGGGCCGAGGTGGCCGGGGTCGAGGTCGCGGTGGCCGGGGCGGCCGCGGTGGTCGTGATGGTGGCTCGCGCAACAACGAGCGCGACTGGCGTGATCGTCGCGACGAGGACCAGAAGAACGGCTTCAAAGCTCGTCGTGAGCCCACAAAGGACTCCCGGTAAGTGATGGAATTCTCCCAGGAGATTTGAAGAGACAATGAAGCTGACATGACTGTTTCTAGCGGAGTTCCTGTGGTGCAGAGCACCGCTGACGATAAGTCCGCTGGCCAGAAACGGGCACGCGAGGAGGAAGCCAATGGCGACCACCCGGCCAAGAAGGCCGATACCAAGGAGTAAAGCAAAGGCGAGAGGTGTTTCTGTCAGATTATCTTCATTCTTTCCTCTTAAAAGTGTCATGGAACGGGCGGCCCGATTGGCCAGTGTTACATAGGGAGACATCTCCCACGGCGTTATGTCATTCGGCAATGATATCTGGATGTCCTTGATTGTTATTGTCTTGATACTGTAGCTCTTCTTTTACCATACTATGCGCAGTGTGAAAGGTAAGAGCCACGACTAGAGTCGAACTATTCGACAATCATGAACAGATGGCAATAAACCAACCTCCAAAAGACCAGTAAACAATCAAAACTCCAAATCATAAGCCAACGTATCCTCGCAAATCTCTTCTCTCATCTTATGAACTCTGCAATTCATCAGCACGCCGTCCAATTTCACAACATCAAAACTCAGGAATCTAGACATACTCCAAATGAGCTGGGTGCGTCGCATAGGTCGCCACATGCTCCGGCGTCTCCAACACCGCAACAAGGCCCAGATTAAAGCCCTTGGCACGAGGAAGACAAACCGGCAACGGGGTGTTGGCCTTTAGGGACACGAGTCCTGAGCATGGCATCATGAATCAGCCTTTCTCCTTGCGGGCCGTGAAACCGGCGCATTGATCGTGGGAAAGAAACACCAACCTGGAATCTTTCCTACCATCCCCTGAGCGAGCTGAATCCAGGTTGTCGCTTGCTCCTGGGTGATGCCTTGCTTGAGGCGGAAGAGAACTATGTCGATGGTTAGTCGGCGGAGGTGCGGGGTGATCATTTCGCATTATCGGAGTGGTGGGCGTGGAAACATCATCAAGCATACCGATATGGTAGACGGGCATATTGACTGGATAGTCGTGACTGTAATATAGCTCTGGGGTAGATAGGAAGCTGAGTGATACAGATCTTTGGAAGAGGCCGAGCTCTCAGCGGGGAGATCGGGATATCTCCGAGGTTCATCCCGCCTGAGCTTAAACGCTTATCCGATTAGACTCGATGACTTGATTGGAAATGAATTGCAAGGACCATTGTTACTTTAAGACAATCTCCTTAAAGATACTTTGTCCTGAAATGAAAAGACGACAAAGAATGAAAATGTCTGATTGATCTCAAAGTACTTTGTCACTATAAAGACCATTCTTTGAAGTTCTACACCTGGTATATAAACAAATAGATTCCCGACCTGCTCCACGAAGACAGGAGTACCTATCGAACAATTCCTTTCTTCAACTGATCCAGTAAAGTCGCTACCATGGCAGACATACCTCCCCATATCCGCGCCCGCGAGCACATGGCCTCGATGATTGCCCATCTAATTGTAGAAGCTCGTCTCGTGGCAAATGGTACACTCTCGGTCAGCGGTGTGACCAGAACTCCTTCAGGTATAGATGCTCCCCTCGCCCCGTTGAAGCATGGCAATGCTCTTGTACAGAAAGAGTACGAGCGCATATATTCCAGCTGCGGTGACCAGCACCTTCTCGCCGAGTACAGGTTAAGGTGTGCGTGGCGAATGGGAGATAGTCCGGCCTTACGATCTGTCATGCAAGATCTCATTCATGATCTGTATAGCAATGGACGACCAAATCCGATGTTCTTTAGACTGCCGGAACAGGTTTTAGCTTCTAATCCAGCACTCGAGGCGGCACTTGAGAAATTACCCCGGACGAAATTGAAGCATGGCATGTTGCACACCGAGGGGAATGTGGTTTGTTCCATCTGTGTTGGGGTTGTTGAGCTCGGGGAACAAATAATCCAATTGTCCTGTGAGCATTGGTTTCACCCAAACTGTATTACCACTTGGTTAAAGCATTCTCAGAGCTGTCCATTTTGTCGTGAAGCTGTTAAACTAACCTCTTAAATGTCAGGTTTCTATTGAATTCTCTTTTAGTCCTCTTAATGACCTCTAAATAAATGAAATTGAACAGCCATATCTTGAACTTATCTATAGAGTTAATAACCCGAATAGTAGATCTAAATCCAGTCCAACATGAAATGCATCGAATATACGGTGCTAGCATCAAAAACAAATTGGCTATTTTGAGTATTCAAAGAAGATCGTAGATTCCCTGGCAAGGTATAAGTACGGTTTGAAGTCTGGAGAAATTCGAGAGATTTTATTGAAATTCTTCACGCGCCAATCGTTATGAGGAACGATCTTCCGTGCAATCATATACTAGAGCTCTAGTATATCAGTCCTCGAAATTTCTCTGGTCTACATGAGCAACAATGAGTCATGAAGACAGTCTTCTGCATGAATTACCCGATTGGGATGTGGAGAAGGCGGCGAGTTTTGGAAAATCATCTTGACTCACCATCACTCGTTCTCCATCTTGTTTCACCGTGAGCAGCTTGGGGTTGCTAGAGCTGCTCTTAAATACTGTCTTTTTCTTTCGTTTTATCCCTCAACATCCATCATCCATCATTATGTTCAAAAAGAAACCTACTGTCGGTGATCCCACTCCCCGCACTGCCCCTCCTTGGAGCTCCAAACCAGCTACTCTTCAGCAAAATAATCAGGGAATGTACAGGCTAACAATCTGTAGATCAAAAACTTGGCCCCTTTACGGTCTTCGGACCGAAGGAAATTGGCCGATCAGATCATCAGCGACTACCAAATTCCTGTACCCTCGACTTCCACCGAACCAAAGCCCGACGCCGCAGGACCGACCACCACTTCAAACCTGACCTCGGTCAGAAATTCGCTTCTCCCTGAGAACTCTTTGACGGCGCGCTTTACAACAACAGCTGGTCCTGATCTACAGGAGGTACAGGGTATCGTATACGTGGGTTCGCATCCAGAGGACGATGAACGGGTACTATGGTTCAAAGTGGAACATGGCCCCGGAGCCGAGAAGCGTCTCTATCCCACTGTCTATACATTATGGCGCAATCCCAACTTGGTACCGTTGCTACATACCCCGGAAATGGTGATGCGAAAGCTCCACGGAGGTGCAGATCTCATGACTCCCGGCATTGCGAATGATCCACCGTTTGATCAGCGCGCGGTGAAAGGAGCTGTGGTTGCTGTTGCTGGTCTCGATAAAGATACTGTTCCGCTATTCGTGGGCGTCTGTGAGATCGACGTCTCTGCTCTTGGGGAGGTCCAGGGCACCAAGGGCCATGCGGTCCGTGGTCTTCACTGGGAAGGTGACGAGCTGTGGGCTTGGAGCTCTTCCTCGCGTCCTGGTCGACCGGCGCCGGAATACTTGACGGGATGGGACGAAGAAGAGACCGAAGAGATTGAAGCAGGCGTCGACGAGCTCACCTTGGAAGAAAAGGGTGTTCCGGCCGATGACCACGTTGATGAAGGGACAGACACCAATGTCACGGAACCGGCTTTAGACGTCAAGGAACCTACAACATCCGGTACGTAATATTCTATGTTCCGCTTGACTGAGTACTAAAAGTATGCAGAGGTTGATCAGGCGTTTGTAAATGCCTTTATCTATGCCCTGTACAAACTCAAACACGACAACCCATCAGTCCCCAACCATACCTTGACCTTACCAGTCTCTCCGTCGATTTTGATATCCAACCTCATCACACCATACCTCCCGGTGTACTCTCCACAGCAAGCGCAGCATTACAATATCAAGAAAACCAGCTGGAAGAACGTCAAGAAATTTATCAAGCATCTGGACAAGTTGCAATTAGTCAAGGCGAAGGATCGAAGTGGTCAAGAAACGTATATCTGGGATGTTGACTTTGACGATCACCGCGTGGAGCGATTCGTGCCCTACAAGTTACCGCCGAAGAGTGCTCTGGAGACTGCCAGCAAGCCCAGTGCCTCAGCAGGCAAGAAACCGGCACCAGCTAGTGGCGATGACCCGTCAGTGGGGCAGTCTCTCACTGTTCAAACCCTCTATCGGCCAACAGGCAAGTTGACGCCAGACATCTTCCCCGCTCTATCTGCCAGCGACCCAAAGAATCATTACACCTACTCGGACGTATCGAGCCATTTGGATCGATATCTGCAAGCACAGGATCCGCCAATTATCTCTCGCGAGAACCGCCGGCTTATCAGTATCAATCCTTTCCTGGGCAACAACATTTTCTCGTCGGCATCTCATGAAGACCAGGGGACGCTTAAGCGCGGGATGGTGACTCGTGATGGTCTGCTCAAGAGGATTGTTGAGGATTCATCAATGTTACAGCCACATTATGCCATCCTCAAAGCCGGCCAGACACTTGCGGATGTCAAGCCCAAGTCTGGTGCGGCTCCCAAGGCCCACGTCACCATTGAGAAGCGAACGGGTTCAAAGGTCATCACCAAGGTCATGAACCTTGAAATTTTCGGGATCATCCCTAGTCTTCTGGCCGAAGAACTCCAGAAGAAGTGTGCCAGTAGTACCAGTGTCACGCAAGCTACCGGTGCCCCTAAGGGAGTCATGGAAGTTCTCGTGCAAGGTGACCAACGCAAAGCTCTTGACACAGCCCTTGTGCGTCGTGGCTTGCGAAGCCAATGGATCGACGTAGTGGACAAGACCAAGAAGAAGAAATAGATGCATCTGACGCAGATATCAAGAATAATATCATAATTGGTCCCCACAAGCAAACTTAATTCCTCAGTTACTCTTGACCGTCCAATCCTCTTGAGTCAAGAATGTTGGAACCAACTTGACTCATCGTCAAAACATAAATCAATTCCCTCTTCTCCATAAACCCATTAACACACCTCAACCATCATGGAAACCCCTCTCCACCACCCAATAATCCACCTAAACAGCTTCCCAGGCATCGGCAAACTGACCATCGCCCACCACCTCACCACACAACTCCCCTCCACAAACCTCATCCACAACCACCTCCTCATCAATCCCGCCGACGCAGTCCTCAGCCGCACAGAAACCGGCTACCAGACTCTACGAAAGAGTCTCCGCACAGCAATCTTCACCACTCTAATCGAAGAACCAGCAACACAACAAACAACATACATCTTCACGGATTTCCAAAGCACCGACGAGCTCGGAACATCCGTCTGCACCGAGTATCTATCCACCGCCGAAGCACGCGGTGCACCGTTTATCCCGATTGTACTCACCTGCGACGAAGAAACGAATATGCACCGTCTTGCATCCCCGGGTCGAAAGGTGTTGTCGAAGTTGACGGATGTTCAGCTTGTGAGGGGGTTTCGTCGGGAAAAGAGTGTTTATCGATTTGACTGGCATCCGAACTTTTTGGAGATTGATGTCTCTGGGTTGGAGGCTAAGGATGCGTCTAGGAAAGTGTGTGAGCATGTTTTGGGGGTTTGTCCGTTTTTGAGGTGACTAGACTGTACTATATGAAATGGGTTGTGCTTTCATAGAGATTGGCTTGTAGTGATATAGTCTTGTTGCGAATCCTTCTATTCTAGTTTGTATATCAGCTGTCTAGATGTAGATCATGCTACCTAAACATGGATCATGACAGGGTGACTACCTATGTAGCTCATGTGTCAATGCTAGCCGGGCAGGACTTGAACAGCTTTGAACTTCTCATATCTTATGCGACACCTGATAGATCCAGAGAAAACCATCAGCGGAACCTGGAGCTGGTGAATAAATTTATTGTAGTCGTATCCGTCATTATCCGCAGATCAAACAAAAGCCCGCGAAGGCTAGGCAAACATAACTCGCTTATACAAAACTCCGAATGATAAAATAACAAATGAAATCGCTATATCCCAATTCCCATAGCCCGCGGGGCATAGCGAGTTTTTACAAATTCAAAGCCATCCGTGACATTCTGCCAGAATCCGGGCACGAAGTTCCGAAGCCAAGCGCACATAACCAGAAGCAGGAGTGGAATCTAGAATACCAAGTCAGTACACGGTAGTGTTGAAATCAAAGAGTGAAGACTTACCCAGATAAAGTAAAGATTCCGGTCACTTCCCAATCCCTTCATGCGCCGGGCCTGCTGCTCGCGGAGATGCTTCTGTTGCTCGCGGGAAATCACCTTCCGTCCAATGGTAATGTCTTTGAGCCCGTCGTTGTCAACCCGAGGACGTTCAGTGGTGGCTGTGGCGGTCGAGGTCGAGGTCGAGGCCGAAGCCGAGGCCGAGGCAGATGCGGCATGGCTTTGCGCTTCAAAGTGTTGGTCTAAAGCCGCTTCCGTCGCCGCGCGTAGAAGTGCAGACTTCTTCATCTCGTCCGCTTCCTTCTTGAGAGCCTGCTGGTGCGGGTAGAGCTCGTCATAGGAAGGCGGCTGTGTCTGAGTGGGTGCAGTGGTGCCCTTCAACAAATCCCACCAGCCATCGCCAGCCGTAGGACGATGAGGCACAAGGTTAGTGATGCGTCGCATCATCTGGTTTGCCTGGTAATCTGGCAACGCGGGCATGGGAGGCAAGGCAGGCATGTTGGGGAAGGCATTGGCCACACTCTGCTGGAAATGATTGATCTGTGCAGCCAGTTGATCTCGCCACGCAACGACGGCCGCCGGTGGGGAGAAACCACGAGCGTCGTCAGGAGCGGTCTGCGCTTCGTTGGTATCCACAACTGGCGGAATGGCATCTTGATGCATACTCGATCGTCTCGAGATCGGATTGAGATCCGCTTCGTCGCTGTCCAGCTCTTCACTATCCTCCGGCTCGTCGGAATCGTCAACGGCATGGCCCAAGGACCCCGAAGCAGAGGACGCTTCCCAAAGGGAGTTGAGGGAGGCAGAGCTACTGTGACGACGGCGGGACGTTAGAGAACCAACGCTGCGAGACCGGTAGTGTCGCGACGGAAGCAACGCGGCCTGGTGCGTAGGGAGCGTGGTGGCCAGGTCAGCAGGGGTGAAACCTCGCACACTCCGAGCATTGGCATTGGCACCTGCGAGACGGAGTCGGTGGACTATGTGCGCATGGCCATGAAGAGCAGCCAAATGCATCGGCGTGTTGCCGGAGTTGTCTTGTACATCTGGACTTGCGCCACGGGCCAAAAGTCCCGCAATGAACCGGGTCAATCCAAGAGATGCCGCATAATGCAAAAGAACCTGTCCGGTCGTACCCCGAGAGTTATAACGTGGAGGGCGTGGGCTATCATCCAGGTCAATGAACTCGAGGTAAGTCAGCATCTTGGAGTCAAGATCGCTGAGCTTGCCCTGAGACTCCATCCCTGGCACCTGGCGTTGATGACCGCTCGAAGAGCCGCCTTGCATGTCTTTTTGCATGCTAAAGAATGAATTGGGATCGCTGCCCATGATTTGCTGGGCAGTTTGGAATGCATCTGCTTGGCTCCCGAGTTTCTGACCAAGGATGTTGAGAGCCAAGCGGTACATCTGCAGTTCCCGATCATCCACGTATCTGAAGAATAATTGCTGCTTAGGCATCAGAGGCTGAGACTGCTGGACCTGGCCAAATGTCGGATGCTCATGCTTGAAAACCACTGACACCAGGCCTGGTTGGAGTGCCGGTGGAGTCAAGCAGTTCAGACACTTGTCACCCCAGAACGTAGTAGTGGTTGCGAGTGTGTCTCCGAAGACGACCTCCATCCCTGGGTAGAAGCCACTTCCCAATAAAGTGACTTCGGTCCCTCCCGTGATGGAACCCTCAGCAGGTACTAGTTTATGAATAACTGAGGGAAGGCGGTTCGGAGTAGTGGCAAGAGGTGGCCATATTTGATTGGCGGAGCTTGCACCAAGCGTCAGATGAAGGTTCTGATCCTGGAAACCATTGCGGCCCGAGGCCCCTGGGGTACCAGGACGACTCGGTTGGGCAGAGTTAGGGGTAGATCCCAGAGGTTGTTGCGCCAGGCTGTCCAAGCTTTGCCTTTGTGCGGGCGTCGGATTGAAGAATGGGTTATTGTCATTGGTCGGGTTAGGGGTTGGCGGTCCATTTCCATATTGCCCGGTTATGGCCGACGGCGTGACAAACGGACGCTCAGTTGGCGAGGCGAATCCACGAACTGCCGCAAGCTGAGCAGCATTATGCGCTGCTGAGTTAGAGGACTGTGGAGTCTCCATCCGAGTCATAGTCAATTCCGACGGGAGACGCCCGGAACTGCTGTGCTTCCGCCGCTTACTTTGCGGGCCTGGGAAATCCGTTGGTGATGCCTGTCGAGACAGGTTTCGAGGGGTTTGAGACGCTGTGGAGCTTCCATTCGTCGCATTTGGACCAGAGGCGAAGGAACTCGGGGTAAGCTGGTACTGGGAGTTGAATCGTTGTTGGAGACCTTGAAGGTCAGTTGGTGATTGAGGCGAGGCAAACGCGCCATTTGCACCTTTGCCATTCTCGGAATTTGTCCCAGAAGAAAAAACTCCGACGCCAGGTAGCTGAGAGCCATCTGTCAATGAAGGCGAGGGTCCCGCAGGCGCGGGAGCGGAGGGTGCTTGCGTCTTATGGTCATCTGTGATCATAATTGAATTGGTAATCGCCTGAGCCACAACCTGGTTCAGATGATCCTTCACTGTGAAGATAACCTGGAAACCAAGTTTCTCGTTTTGATGACGGCAGTAGCAAGCAATACGCATGGGTAGTTCGACTTGCATGGACCCCGGGATCGCAGGCAGAACGTCACCATTCTTGTGCGGCTCGGTCCACTCTTTGATCTCACTTGTGTTGAAAACAATGACCCTCTTTTCTTCGTCTTTTTGGAACAGCTCATCTTCCTCGGGCTTCCGTTGCTTCTTCCGAGAAGCACGTTTGCGCTCGCGCTGTATACAGCCCGAACAGATCTTCACATCGCCGCCATCCAATGGTCGCTCTTCTTCCGAAAGGGCCCCTTCGCCCCTCGTGCGTGCAAAAGCTCGTTTCAATTTCTCCCGATCCCGCATTGCACTTGTGCAAACCAGGCTCGTATATAGCTGGAAAGTGTCGGGTGCAGGCTCGGTCGAAGGAGCAAGAAACTTGAGCTTGGAGATGGTGTGCGAGGGAAGACGGAGCTTTTTCACGCCGGCCGGCAGCGGAGAAAGTGTGAGGCGGATGGGAATTTGAGTTTCAACTCGTGATTTGAGGGATGTCGGGTGGACTGTTAGAACAGGTTGCGTTGAGCTTGTGGTCTCGATTTGTGGTTGGGCCGGTGAGGGTGCGAAATTGACAGGGAACGGGAACGAGTTTGGTGACATCGCAGGGTTTAGCGGAGACTGCCCATTCATATTGATGCCGCCAAAGCTCTCTTCCAGGATCGATGAAGGGGATTGTCCACCCCACTGAGGTGTGGCTAGCTTCTCGGTGCCATTGCCAAAAGCTCCTGTAAATGGGGATTGTTCTTTTAACCCACCGAAAGAGAAAAACGGAGATCCAGGTGCAGGGACCTACAAAAAAAAGTTAGAACATTTGCATTGGAGAGTGTTTGAGTGCTATAATGACCTACCGATGATCCGGCAGCTTCATTCGGTAAAGCTGCTGCTGTGGTCGACGGACTCCATACCTGAGATTTGGATTGTTGGTTCGAATTGGGAGGCTGCGTGTTTTCCGTCTTCAACGGGCTGGGGCTGCTCGCAGCACTCTCAAAATCAAAAGCCGCGTCCATTGCCTTGTTGCTCGACTCCAAATCCGGGTCCAAATTAAATCCCCCCTCCATAGGAAACGAGGGATCGATTGTGAATGGCGATTCTTCTTTAACCGACGACAACTCCGGGCGCATCCAATCTTCCGTTGGGAAACCGGCCGATGGCATTGGATTGTCACTATGGGCGGCGGAATTGGTGGATGCGATTGAGGCTTGTCGCAGGTGATTCCGGGGCGACTCGGACGACGAACTGCGGCTCGAGTTGTCTGGTGATTCCGCTGGCGACTCTGCAGTCTGAAGCGGCGGTTGCCTCAGGGGGTGTTGATCTTGGTATGGTTTCGACGGCTCGCCATTCGAACGGGAGGTCGATACTCGAGCGAAAAGGTCATCAAAATCCCCTCCAGCCGGTCCCGAGGACATCTCTAATTTTGTTGGGTCAAGGAAATCCATGTTGGTGTTGCGGAACGTGGACTCCAACTCGTCGTCCATAATGACAGGGTCAAGGGCAGGGAAAGCGGGCGAGGAGGGAGTGTCTGATGGTCCCATACTTTGATTCCTTTCGAGTCGACTTGAATAAATCACAAGAGGTGAATGCGACCATCCGACCCTGAGGATATTCACGGGCTGAGCGATTCAATAGTCGCGTGTGGGACGGTTGGGAAGGAATATCGGGGAAGGGTGATCGAAGAGTAGCAGAGTAAATCACGCCAAGTTCTTGAACCGATCTCCCAAGACCATGGCTTCCGGGGCGAATATCACGATCGGTCTGGGTGAGAAGTGCCGGGGTAGGGAAAGTGATTGCCTTGTGGAGTCGAGAAAGGAGAGCGGGAAAACTGTGAGCGCCGATCCAGACCGGCAGAAATGGGGAAATCTGGGCGAGGGGTACAATGACCAAACACAATGATATTGTGCACTTTGCGACGGATATGTGCGGATTCTAATTTCTTGTCTGCTAGATCTTTCGAGTCTCTATTATCAGACCTGTATAGCACCCCCACGGACCACCACATCGTGCTGTTTGGAGATTGACACCTCAGGCTGCCGTCTGGCGGTGACCAAAACATGCATTTACGACGCTCTCATTCGCTCGTCTTTTCCTTCCAGGGCCTGAGAGTGTTGCCAATCCTAAGCTTCCGTGGATCTGCTGTTAGTCGACAGTGTGATCCCGATTTAACTGGGCGTCTGTTCGCTTGTCGTGATGCATCAAGCGATTCTATGACATTCGTCCCTCCACACTCGCAACCCTCGCAACCCCCTCGCGGCTTCCAGCGCAACTGGGCGCGGCATGATTGGACGAAAGCTGCATGTTTAAATGCCCAGACTGGAGATGACGAACACGAGCCTGGCTCTCATGCTCTATTCGACTTGTGTTACGCTATCTATTTTGTCCCACTATCCCGCGAGAGGGGTCTGAGAGTGACCAAAACGAGATAGCACATCCTCTAGCGAACACTAATGCTGTACGATTTTCCTGTGGCTGATTGAGCACGATGTATGTACTCTTGCTACATAATCTCAAATTCATCTCCACACTGGAATCTAGGCGGACGTGCCATCTTGTCCTGCAGGAATCGCTCTAGATACCCTTGCTGCAGTTGCTCCCATCCATGAAAGCTAACTGGGCGCATCTAGGATGACTTGACCCGAATAGACACAGAAGCTATCTAAGAGCTCAATTGCTTCGCTCATTAACTATAACGATCTGACTCCTTCTGGCAGTGCATCTGAATACTCTGCTGGGTAGTATTCCTGTTCGGCTTGGGTCAGTTCTGCCTCGAAACTCCCCTGGACAAGGTCTTGGCGGATTTGCTCGCCTTAAATCTCCTTAGTCGACTTTGAACGCCATGGCCTGTCAGACCCGTGGGAAAGTGAAAGAATGGGTCAAACCGTTCAATCCATTGGTCAACACTTTCTCATGTAAATATACGTCCATGGCCCACCTTTAATCGTCTTTTGAATGTTTGCCGCTGGCCGCCCCCGGGTCAAATTGCGCCATGGGTGCAAAGCCATGCCTAGGGCCTTTCCCGGTGGCAACATCGACAACAGCAAGTCGGGGGCCGTGTCAGAATTCATCCCAGTACAAATTGGGATCTGTGCTCTGACCGTTGACACCGGTCTAGGCCGCAGAGTGGGTCGTCGCGGACGTCGCTTTCCAGCGCAAATCCGTTGTTTCAGATTATTATTCCAAATTCGCGCTAGCGATGCGAGGACCTTCAAGCAGAGACTATTTGCAAAATCTGTTGTGATGGCCTCGTGGTTCAAGCGAAGACTCCATTCCTAGAGTCTTGACGGTTTAACGTCAAACTATAAGTATGATCTTATAAGGTTATTACAGGGGAAAGAAAGTCTAGTCCGAACGAGGCGCTATCAATTGTATGTTTCATTGCGTGCTGGGCGACCACCTAAGATTAACAATTGTGAGGTAGAAACCCATTCCAATCCCATATATGTTTCCGGTGCGCTAAGGTTGTTAGCGGTCAGTGCCAGGGCAGCTTTGGTCGACAAGGACATCTGCGTGGACAAGCTTCCTGGGATCATTGTTTGGTCACAGACCTCGGGACTTCTTGGATAACTCATCATCCCCAAAGATAATATCTTCACCCAGGCTGGAGTGAAGATATTGACAGGTGTACATTATGGCAATGTCAATAGCTACCTCGACAACCCCAGTTAGGATCATGTGAACTTGAAAGGATGCCTTTGGTAGCTCAGACAATTGAGGTACATGAAATGTGTACCTTTCATCGTGATAAATAAAATAGATGGAAGCTTGCGCGGGTATAAACAGTCAAGTACTGAATGTAAACACTCACTAACACGTCTTCAAATAATTCGACTTTCCATGAAAGGTACGAGTTAAAATAGAATGAAATACTCTGTATTATTTTCCACATCTCCCTATTGCTTTAATTGCAACCAACAATCGTTCTCGACTTCGAATGTAATTGACTCCGTCCAATGCCAAGATGCGGTCTGTGCCCGCTCAAAGCCTCGGAGTTGCCAACATCAACTTTCCCCACGGCTCAGCAACATTGACCACTTGAGTCCCGGAGCACAGAAGTTTATTCGGAATCGGCATGCCCTGAGTGCCATTGGCCGTTTTTGGAACTGCGCCCGGGAATCATGGACCCCTCGCAGGCTGCCTCGAGCAGTGTGACTGGTACGACCTCCGACGTGTGAACTTTGAGCTCATGCTGACCAAAATAGTCGAATATACCGACCCATCGGGCTTATTCGCTCAGGTCCAACCCATAATTGAGGCGAAATTACCCCTGAAGAATCTACACTGGAAGTCGCCCACTCGTCCCGTCCGATCGATCGAGTCCCTCCGCATTGGCTTTGTGCCAACCCAGGCCGAGACCAGCGAACGCAGATCGTCCAGTGAAGGTGGCGGCAATGTTGCGCACCGGCGACATCAAATCCCCGGTCTGCGACAGACTCCGTACCTGAAGGTCTACCTCCTTCGCTGCGATGACAACGAAGCCTACAAGACAACAGCCCGGAAGACACTCCGTGAATGGATCAAAGCTCATGGCTGTGCAAGTACTTCGCAGCCAGGTACTAGTGGCCAAGAGAAACACGATGCTTGCGAGTGGCTCATCCTCCATATCGTGCAGGATGGCGAGGGCGCAGAGAAGACTCCGGCACCCACCTCGAAATGGGGCAGGAGCACCACTACCGTTCTGGAAAAAATCAAGGCGGATTTCAATGGGTCTTCCAAGACTGCGATCGATCGGGTGGCTCAAATGCGACTTCCAAAAGAGGGAACCACAAAATCTCCTGAATTGGCTGGTCAGCTAGAGGATATGATCGACAAGATGAAGAATGGAATCCTCGCCTCCTTTAATCTACGTGTCGCCCAATATGAGGAGGACATTAAAGAAAAAGATTCCCAACGGAGCTTGCCCGGCTGGAATTTTTGTACATTCTTTATTCTCAAAGAGGGACTGGCCCGGGGATTCGAGAACGTGGGTTTGTTTGAGGACGCATTAGTTGGTTATGATGAGCTTGCTGTCGGATTGGACTCGACTATCAGAGACCAGCTTGAAGGCAGCGGTGAGCAGCATGGTAACACTCTTCTGACCTCCAGCCCAAGCTGGGTGGATGTTGCGAAGAAAGCACTGGAGGGAGGACAGTCAGCAGACGACATTGAGGCCGAAATGTCCTCCTTGGATCTCAGGCCGGATGATTTCCCGCTGGCTTGTACTAAATTGCACTATCGTGAGATGATTTTGTCGAGCAACATCTCCATCTTTGATTTCCGTTCCTACATCTTCTCTCGGCAGCTCACGTTGCTACTTCGTGCTGCAAGGGCCCCTTCATTAGCTGGCAACGAAACAACAGGTCGTGATAAAAAACCAGAAGATCTCATTCTGCTTTCAGAAATCTGTGAGAGATCTACGGAGTTCATCAGTCTCGGCGCGCGCACTCTCCGGCATAGCCTTGATTGTGGCCTGGCAGAAGTCAATCATGACGCCAAAGCCAATGTCATCAATAATCTCGTGTCTTCATGGGTCTACTCGGCAGCACTGCAAATTCTTCATCAAACTTCCACGTCGACTCTTCACCTTCCCGAGTCCTCACTCCATGCACTTGCCCGTGCGGGTGAGGTCTCCGGCTCCACCGGTACAATTGCAGAGAACAAGGTCGATGCACTCCGCAGAACCAACTCTCTCATATCCACATCCCATACTTCTCGACCTGGTCGTCCAGTGACTCAGGACATGTCTGATACAGTCGCAAAACTGCAACGTCGGTCAACAATGGACCATCCAAAGCCCGCACTTCCATCGCAAATAACTGGTGCGGAGCAGCTGGCATCGTGTAGAGCGGAACTACTCTTAATGGCTCGACGATCCCTGGAGGAAATTGCCCAGCGGCGAGGCTGGTCCGAGAAATGGAGCCATCTCGGCTTGCTGTTTGACGATAGTCATCGCTCGGGAGCAACCAACCTTGCGGACGTTTCACTGGATGACGAAGATGATACCAAGCAAGAGCAGAACCTCAAACCAGAGCAGTCCTCGCTTGCAGGTGTTGACTTACCTGTTTTGAAATCTGCACTTCAATCGAAGAATTCCTTCTTGTCACGGTTTGAGGAGCTCACTCATCATATCATCCGCCATCACATGGCGGCAAGTCGCAATCACTCCGCTGAGATGGGTCTTGCAGAAATCGCCATTCTTCGGTTCCGGCAAAGTGATCATGAAACTGCTGCCACTTACTTTCACCAGATGGCTCCATTCTATGGCAATAAGCTATGGGTGGTCCTCGAAGGGACGATGCTCGAACTATATGCCCGGTGTTTGAAAGAGCTCAATCGAACCGAGGACTACGTTCGCATGATGCTGCGTCTGCTTTCTAAGTTTGCTGCACATACACAATCTCAACTTTCATTGAAGCAAAAGACATTGTCTGCACCGACTTCGATCTTGGAGCGAGACCAATTGGCCGGATACGTCACCGATCTTTTCGAGGGGCTGGGTGATTTACAGAAGGACGTTACAGCGTCCTTGACTGACTTCTTTGCGGACTTGCACGTGGACCCGGCCATTCGACTTTTCGATGATAAGGACGGATTTCAGATTCAAATGTCATTGCGTTTCTTGTTGGGATCGCAAATCGAAATTAACAGCATCAAAGTCCGGCTGGTCAGTGCCAACAGTTCACAGAACGCCGAGCACTGGGTTGAAGGCTCAACCAAATTCGAAGTCAAGTCCTCCGCCACGAAGATCCTCATTGATTCATCGGTAAGCAAACTATTGCGTAGACTTCTTTTACAACAAAGCTAATGCTCCTCAGACAATACTCCATGGCAAATATTACGTGGATCGCCTGGAGATGAGATCCGGCAACTTGGTCTTCGTATTCCACAGTGGACAACATACGGCTCTGCCTGTGGGATTCCGGGAAGCGGATCTCGCAGACGAATCTGATCGACGGCCATTCATCTATTGCTATCCTCCACCTGATGGGCTCCAAGCGAAGGTGGTGTCACCCCATTTCATCAACCTAGAGGCTATGCGAACGCTGGAGCTGGAACTCAACAGCGGACGAAATGACATCAAGGCTGGCACCATTCGCGTTCGACCAGCCACAGCCGGGCTGCGCCTCCGCATTGCCGAGACGGAGGTAGTGGAGGGCGACCTGGAAGTTGTGGCTAACAACGATTCTGGGGTCATTGAGTTTACTCAACTGACAGCGCGGTCATTCGTGCGACTCCGTATTCCTTACACGGTGGAGGAAGCCTTCTCCACACTCTCCGCACGGGCAGAGATCGGTTATGAGAGCGCGCAGGGCCGATTTGCTTTTTCGGCCGTGCATAGTGTGGTTGCCACGCTTCCTATATCGGTCAATGTGCAGGACGTCTTCAAGGATGAACTGCTTTTCTCGCGTTTCACAATCAGCCCCGCCATGCTGATCCCCTTGCGCATCACAAATTGCAGTCTGCCCAGCTCCGAGGCCTATGACGTGAAGTCTAGCATTGCTGGCCCAGTTGCCTTTGACGTCTTTCCGAAACAACCCGCCTCTCTCTTGTACAAGATTCGCCCTTCGGAGCGCACGGCCACGAGCTTGGCGGGCCAACGTAGCCTGCGCCTGCGTGTGGACTTTACGTGTGTGGACGACGAATGCCTGAATGCGATTGAGAAGCAGTTCGTGGCGGAACTCGAATCAAGTGCGCATCGCCAATATGCGGCGCTGCTCACGTCGCACCTTGTGGCCGGCTTCCGGGCCCAACTGTCGACCGCCGACCTTGAGGTCATCGGTCTTGTTCGAGAAGTTGAAATGATCTCATACCGAAGTGCGCGGTGGGACGACTTATTGGGTGCTCTGGGGGAACGCACCCAGGAGGTACGGCAGTGGTTGAAGGCGTGGCACGAGGTAAGTTCACATCGCATCTGCATTTCTTATCGTGATTGCGCAGATCAATAACGACGGATCCCATATCAGAACCATCCCATCATTTCTCTGCCCCCGCAGCCGACTATCCCCACCCGTAGCATCGTCATCCCCGTCGAGATTCCGGCGATCCAAGTGGTGCACACTGCAGAGCTGCAGCTCCAGCCTAGCGCCGATGGACCCGATGCTGGGTCCTCACATGCGGCCGTGGGCCAAATGATTGCCGCCGAGCTCTGCCTTCGCCACACGCGCCGATGGTGTCCTCCACCACAGCAAGAGCATGCGGGCCAGCCACTGGAATGCTCCTACGAGTTGCACGCCAACCCAGAGTTCTGGCTGCTTGGTGGCCGTCGCCGAGGGAACTTCCTCGCTCGCGAGGGCGAGTACACCCGCTTTACGGTGCTATTACTACCCCAGAAGCCTGGACATCTGTTACTACCGGGCCTGGAGATCCGGACGTTTGGCCCATCACCAGCACCCCAAGCTCCCACATCCCCCGCGCCAGATGGTGCGTCTGCCGGCGGCGCCGTCCCCACTCAACGGCGACCTATTCCCTGCGAAGTGGACTACCGCAACCATGGGGAGACAATGCTTGTGCTGCCAGATCTGCGTAAGACCACAGTGAGTCTGAGTGCATCGGGCAGTCCGAGCGGGTCATCTTGGCTCGTGGACTCGGAGCGGCGAGCTGAGGTGCATTGAGACGAATGTAATTGGACGATGCGCATGCGCTGGTCTACAGATGCAGGGTATGGCATCGATAGAAGTGTATATAGATCTACGAGTGATGATTCGAGTCCACCGACTGTTTCCCGTGTAACTGTCCGTAATTCAAAAATACCCATGACAGGAGTGGGGATGTGCTGATTGGTGGGGACGCCTCAACAAAACGGGACGAGGCGGCCCAACAAGTAATCCCTTACACTTCAGGTACGGGTTGTGGCGTTCCAGAAAACAGAGAGCAGGGACTTTTTCAATAAATACCATCCCTCCATCTGATAGGGGAAGGCCGAATTGAATCTGTGAATACCGTTAATACCCTGAATTCCATGAGCGAATCTCATGGTTCTCATCCATCACATGTCCCATTTGTTGCCACCGCAGTTAAAGTCCATCTGCGGGTATCGCACGAAAAAGACCCGCCGAGGCAAGTCGATCACATCCACCAGACCATGTGAATCGACTTTAGACCGTAACTTAGTTTTTCAATTCATCAACTACAGGGTACAGGTTGACGCCTTTTTATTCGGCTTAAGCTATAGAATCGATATTCCTTCTCGTACTATCCTTCAGGTACCTAGGTACCTACCTTAGGTACCTTACAAGTCAGGAGAAAGTCAGGAGCAAAATGTTGAGATCCCAATCGAGTTTAGCGATTCCCCAGGCTGAAGAACCCTGAGTGGGTCCGTGTAATTTTCAGACTTTAATTGGGGACTCTGGATGCAGCCGAGGTGGGGCTCCATAGATCGACCAATGATGGAGACCGATAGCAAAGTCTCCAGGTATGAGATCGGCTGGGTTCATGCAGGAGAAATTTTGTATCCCCGAGAAAGAAAAAACAATTTCAATCCATGGAATTGATGGAACAATTGGGTGGAAAAGATGGGGGCAAAAACAGAATGTACACAATTGGGAAGGGAATGAGAATTACCCATACCACCATACCGCGTACCTGGCCGTACCATGGTGGATGGTGGCCACCGCTATCGACTGGATCCAGGGATACAATACATTACCGTGGATTCCGTGGATTCTCCTGTTTGGGATCCCCTTCTGATTCTTATTTTCGGATTTTTTTTTTTTTTTTTTTTTTTTTTTTTTTTTTCTTTGGGATTTCTCTCCTTTTGGCCTCGGCCCAGAAAGTAAAAAAGAAAAGCCCGAAAAATTAAACCAGTGGCCTCAGCGTTGAGCTGCGTGCTTTATCAATTCCATTTCCCCCATCCCTTTCCTCTTCCCCACCCACCACCAACTCCTTGTTTTTTCTTGCGTGAGATCTTTTTGTGTTACCACCGGGAAAAACTCAAAAAAGCCAGACCAAAAGGGCCTTTGGCATAAGGAGGTATGTATTGCTCAGCTGTGCTCGAGCTCAATGGACTGATTCAATTGCTTTGTTAGTTTCTCTCGGTCAACACTCGATCCCTTCCCAACAACCGTGCGGGGATCTTCTTTTTTTGCTTTGCGTGTTGTCAATCCAATAGAAAAGATACTTCTCAGCAGGAAAAAAAGAGGTCCATTCGAAGACGGTCATATATATCTCTCCATCATGTCGTCTACTGCTGTACCCAAGCGCATGGCGCTGCACCGCAACCCCACCACCGACTCGTCCATGCCCAGCTCGGTGTCGGCATCACCCTTTGATAGCCCGCGTCAGTCGCCCTCGTCGACCTCGCTTTCCTCCATGGCGTCGGACCAGGAGACTCGCTCCAAGATGCTTGACACGTATGGCAACGAGTTCAAGATCCCCGACTACACCATCAAGCAGATCCGCGATGCCATTCCCGCTCACTGCTTCCATCGCTCGGCGATCACCAGCTTGTACTATGTCTTCCGGGACATGGCCGTGCTGGCTTCGGTTTTTTATGTCTTCCACAACTATGTCACCCCCGAGACCATTCCTTCCATGCCGGCTCGCGTCGTCCTCTGGTCCCTGTATACCGTGGTCCAGGGTCTGTTCGGAACTGGTGTGTGGGTGCTGGCTCACGAATGCGGTCACCAGGCCTTTTCTCCCTCCAAGGTGCTGAACGACACTGTTGGCTGGATCTGCCACTCGCTTCTGCTGGTCCCCTATTTCTCCTGGAAGATCTCCCACGGAAAGCACCACAAGGCCACAGGCAACTTGGCTCGTGATATGGTGTTTGTGCCCAAGACCCGGAATGAGTATGCCTCGCGCGTTGGCAAGACTATCCATGAATTGAGCGAGCTCATGGAGGAGACACCCATTGCGACTGCCCTCCACATGATTTTGCAGCAATTGTTCGGTTGGCCCATGTACTTGTTCACCAACGTGACTGGTCACAACAATCACGAGAATCAGGCTGAGGGCCGCGGCAAGGGCAAGTCCAATGGTTATTTCAGCGGTGTCAACCATTTCAACCCGTCCAGCCCTCTGTACGAGGCCCGTGACGCCAAATACATTATTCTGAGTGACATTGGCCTTCTCATTGTTGGCACTGGTTTGTACTTTATCGGCACCAACTACGGCTGGATGAACCTGCTGGTCTGGTACGGAATTCCGTACTTGTGGGTGAACCACTGGCTCGGTAAGTTTTATATCCTGTATGGGGAGTTGGGGCGGAGGGCACTTGCTAACAGTTACTAGTCGCCATCACTTTCCTGCAACACACCGACCCCACCCTCCCCCACTACCAGCCTGAGGCATGGAACTTTGCTCGTGGTGCTGCTGCCACCATTGACCGTGATTTTGGCTTCGTTGGCCGTCACATTCTCCACGGCATTATCGAAACTCACGTCCTGCACCACTATGTCAGCAACATTCCCTTCTACAACGCTGATGAGGCCAGTGAGGCCATCAAGGGCGTCATGGGCAACCACTACCGCAGCGAGGCCCACACCGGATGGACTGGATTCCTCAAGGCCCTTTGGACCAGCGCCCGTGTCTGCCAGTGGGTTGAGCCGACGGAAGGTGCCCAGGGCGAGAGCCAGGGTGTGCTGTTCTACCGCAACACCAACGGCATTGGTGTCCCACCTGCCAAGATATAATAGATTCCGGTTCAGTTTGCCCAAGTTGATGGTCCGATTGGATGATCTTGGACAGTCTGAAGGATAGTGTGTTATTTGTGATCATTTGGTGTACATGTTGGCGCATACACCTTGCGAGGATTCCTTGGCGAGAAATAGATGGCAAGATGTTTTTTCCTCATTTCCGAATTCCCTTGAGTTTTCAGTGGACTCGCCGCATCGATCATGGCCGTTGTACAGAATGGTCGCACCATCTTTGGCTTTTAGATGTTGATGCTTTCCTCGGCTGGACGTTGCACATTTGATCTTGTCTGGGAATTCCAGTGGATCATTCCATCAATTGACTCCTGGCGATGTTCAGGAACCATTTCGGTCTGGCACATGCGTTGTGGCGTTGGCATGTTCTTTTGTAGCGGTGATGCTGTTTTAGAATAGTTATGACGAGACCATGAGCTGAATAGATATTTTCATTGAGCTGTATTACTGATGTAGAAGATGCGAGGCAGGGAACTCCGTTCATGCGCCACCAGATCTAAGTCTATTGGTCTGGTACTTACTTTAAGACTACCTAGGTATCACCCAATATATCTGGGTTGTCAACCGAGTAAAAGACTCGGTCAGCATCGAAACTCAATTCTCTTCCAATCTACAACTTACAACACGCCTTCAACCCAGCACCATCCCCATCCCCAACTAATACACTCCGATTCTCCTCCTGCCTTGCCACACTCACATCTAATGCAGGATTCCCCACAAAGAAATTCACCGGCTTCAACCCAACAACCATCTTCTCCACCGGCATAACCGGCCAATCCTCAATCCGCGGATTATGCGTCGAGCCAAACGTATGCCACACAACGATATCCTCATTCCGAACACCACTCTTCGAACCCGCATCCTTACGCCGTTGAATAGCAGAAGCAATCCCCTCCCCGCCAAGAGATTGCATCGTATGTCGACCCGCAGGGAACAATTCCTCGTCGTCGTACCGAGTCACCCAAACCGCGTGGCGGGCGAACTCGGCCCGTTTAGCGTGGTACGAATCCGGATGCGCGAGAAGCAACTGGCTGTAACACGGGAGGATTTTAAATCCAACCGCTGTGCCGGTGATAGGGTTTTGACAAGCTTCGTTAATGATTTTGAAAGTCCGGTTCGAACGTACGTCTAGATCAAGCCCGGTTTCTTCCTCGATGATATATGACTTTGTGGCGTAGCCCACGCCGAAGGGATTATGGGTGTTTGGATCATTCGTTGGAAGGGGATGAGACTCTTCGACTTGAAGGGAATTACACGGTCCATCGAGGACCGGGTCGATGCGCAGCGCGAATAAATGCTGGTGGTATGGTGCTAGAATGCCCGGTCCAACAACGGTGCCATAACTAACCTTATCGACTTGGTTGATCGGGCTCGTGGATAAAATGCCCGTTGCGCGAACTTCATAGTGGATGGATGCGTCTTGTCCAAAATGGAAGGCAAAGATATACTCGTAATTACTGACGGTGATGATAGTCTGAAGAACTAGAACGCGCGAACGAGTTACGACGGCGTTTCCAGTCCGGAAATTCGTGTGTTTCCAGAGAATCCCGTCATCTTGCTCGTGGCAGCAGATGACATTGGGTAGTTTCACCGGTTCACCGGTTGACGTGACATGCCAACCGTCGAAATACTTGACCACGCCTAAACAGTCGCATCCGAGACGGAGGTTATTCGCGTTGATTCCGGCCCCGTCGTTTCCAAGGTCAAACGCCGCTTTGCGAGGGTATGGAGTCCGTGGGTCGCCGTATGGAACGAACATCTCTGCGAGTGAAAGACGGTAGAAGAGACTGCGTCCGTCATAGCGGATATCATGCAGCGTTAAGCCCTCGCGATAATTGAACCCAACGCGAACGCTCCATTTCTCCCAATGCAGCAGATTCCCGTCTATCTGGAAAGATGGTCCCTGCGGCTGCACAACCTGGTAAGGCTTAGTCGATGTGCGCGGGGGAGGTCGAAGATCAGGATGATATTCGCTGAATGCTGGCGAGTGGAGTTTACAATGATCGTATTCTCGCGCTTCGGCGCGAATACGTTCAGTCTCAGACGAGGGGAGATGGTAGATCTGCGTCACTTCCAGCTGCTCCGAGACTTCGGCGCAGAGATCGAGTGGATACGCGTAGTAGTTGGCGTCGGGGTGATCTGTAATCCGCATGTAGAACCAACACTATATAGATTAACATCTGTATGCCTGAATATAAGTCTGAACTTACCATGGAAATACGCTCACGCATATCATTCATGCCATCTGTGGCATACGCCCACGGCTCAATGACGACAGTTGCATCGGGGGGAAGCTTCAACTTTTGAATCTCATCTTGGACCTTGCAATCTGCTCGACAGGCTGCTTCCACGGCCTGCATATAGGCCGAGTCGATGTAGGGGTGTTTTCCCGCTAAATGGTCTTTCTTGATGATTGCGTCGGCATCTAGATCGACCAGTAGCTCAACAAATTCATTTGAACCCGTTGATCCACGAACGATCACTTGGATCCGCGCGACTCGGACAGGACGGTTTGTCTGCGTTTCTCCGCGGTGCTCTCTTTCGAGGAATGGTATCATCTCTTTCTTCGGTGGCTCCTGGAGCGTGATGACCCGGAAATTGGGCGATTGGGTTTTGAATTCATTGCGTACTAGTTTTTGTGCCTATTCTTATTAGTAAGATTCCACAGATTCGATTTCTTTACTTACCTTGATTATCTCCCTTGGAGTGAGGGGGTCAAAAGGGTGGTGATCCGACATTATCATCAGGGTGGTCGAGAATATATAACCAAGTGCAACGAAGGTGAATGTTGAAGAAAAGTCCTTTTATTTCCGATCCGTTCCATTTGTGTTTCTGCGTGATGTCGCTAAGGTATAAGTATAGCCGGCGAACGGTACTCAGACCGCGATGTTGCTGCGTCGGTTCCGCTAAGGTTAAGATTAGCCGGGCTTGGCTGGAGCCAATCTGAAGGATGAGGGGTTAAACCATGATCTGCAACTGATTTAAAGCAGCGTGGTATAAATAAATCAAGTAACATAGTGGTAGTCATCACCGGCGCAAGGTATATCCATTATTACTGTTGTGAGCAATTGGCAGACAGCTAAGCAGATACCTAGGTAGAACATTGGAAGAGACAGGCTGATAAATACAGCATTGGAATGATTCAATACTCATAGCATCATGACAGTAAATGCAAGTTTTTGTCTATACCAATTCCACACGATACCCGTGGACCTTGGACCTAGGTACTCAAAAAGTCCATCACCCACATAACGAGGTCGTCGATAATGAATTATCGCCTCTCATACCCCATCCCATCATCATCATACACAAACAACCGCAGAATAGCCTTAGCAACCTCAACACCATCATGTTCCAAATGCGCCGTCTCCGCCGCCCGATCCGCATGCTCAAGATCCTTAATCCCCCCACCATCCACCCGAATCTGAATCTGCCGCTTCACCATGTCCTCGTCAAACGCCAAATGCGCCTGCGTCGTGAACAGCCGGTTGGTGATATACAAGCCCTGAACAGGCGTATGGTCACTGCGTCCCCAGCACGCAATCTCTGTCTCCGGAGCAAGCATATCAGGTCCCGCCGTCGCGGCTGTGGGCGGTGAAGAGACTTGATCCTGATGCATCTGGTGCAAATGGATGTGGTCCTCTCGCGTCCGGAAAAGACGCTGACCGATGGGCGTGAGCATGATGCGACTATGACCCAGTTCCCAGTCTTGCGAGGGTGCGGGCCCGACAACGCCGCCGAGAAGGCGAGCGAGGAGCTGGTGGCCGAAACAGACGCCCAGGAAGTGGAAGTCTGGCCGTTGGATCCAGAGGGTTCTGAGGAGTTTGAGCAGGTCCAGGATCCAGGGATTGTTCGCGTGTGCGTCGTAGACGCTCCCGGTGATGAGGAGCCCGTCGAAACGGTCGAAGTCTTGCACGGTTGGGATCCGCCCGCCTTGTTCCGCTACGACGAAGACTTGGTCTGTCTCGACGCCGAGCGGCGGGTGATGGGCGCGCCCGGCTTTGGAAAAGTGCTCGTAGACGATTTGGCCGAAGGAGCCGCGCTGCGAGTACGTTTTTGGGTGAGGCATGTCGGTCTCGAGGACCATGAGCCGGACGACTGCTGCCGATTCCGTGGGCTTGTAGGTTTTATCCATGCTGTTTGATGTGCTTGTCTCGTGTACTGCGTATGGGAGAAAATGCAGTTTGTGTTGTGGAGTAAGTGGGATTCAAGAACTCGACCGTCGCAGCAACGTCATTGCCTTTGCTCGCCAGTGCCAAGTGACTAAGGAGTAAGCTTCGCTTTGTAAGAGCATCGTGAAGCGGTTAGTCGTAGGAATTGGTCCACTATGAACCCTGGGGGACTCTTGGCCTCGTCAGCCTGGTTCGATTTGGTATGGAAGGTTTGACGTCACTGTGGCTGGATGTGGAGTGTTGGTGGGGAAGTTGGAGCTGCTCAATCTCTGCGGAGTGAGCTACGGCAGTTACTCGTTAAGACAGATATAGAGCGTATTTGCTCCTCTATAGTTCATTATCATTATTTGGCTAGTCAAGCAGATTTCGTATATGCATCACTCCCGGGATAAGAGCGCAGTCCTCCTTTCCAGATCTCAAAATCCACCTCGCCCCGGCTTAGATCTATTCCATCTTCAGGCTGGGTCGAATCTTCTCGAGTCTCTGTAAGGCCGGCTGTCCAGGGAGCAAAGGCGACTTTCATGGTTCGTCGGGTGATATGCTCCGGCTCTACCGTGGGTGAGGGTATCCGGGGGACGGGTTTGAGGGGTTTGTCGGGTATATCATGCCCATTTATATCTTTAGACTCGAGAGCTGGGTCTGTCTTGTGGGGCTCACGGGCAGACCTAAAGCCTGGTTTTGACTCCGCTGGTTTGGTCTCTTGGTCCGGGTCTTCAGGGTCCGTTTGTTCCCTTGGAGTACAGAACGGGTGTACATCATCCCATGAAGGGACTGCAGGATGGGAAGTTTCCTTCTTCAACGCAATGCGACAGGCAATCTGCGTAGACCAGAAGAACCCCAGGGCAGGGGTTTTGAGTGGTGCGGCAGTGTCTTGCGGGCCATCGCCCCAACCAGTAAAGAACCGTTCTTGATGCAGCAGGCTCAAGGCCTCGTTGCGATCCGAGTTGCCGATGGGATATGAGCCGTCGAATTGATCATCCTCGGGTACAGGGCAAGGAGATGAAGGTATGGTCGAGGGAGGAGTGGACTCTGGCTGGGACAGTTCCTCTGGTGCGATTTCGATGTGATCTCCTTGACTCTTGCGTAATGAGTCTGCAACGGTATCACGCACGGCACTCTGGCTCAGAACAGATGGTAAGTCTGATCGTGTCGGATCGGTGGCATTTAGAGCCACGTCAAACCGGTCTGAAACTTGGTTCGCAACTACAATGGCGATATCTTCCTTTACAGCCAAATTGCGTAGCATCTGACCCAGTCTAGCGAGCTCTGTGGATCTTGCGGAGAGCGCAAGCATATTGTTCGAGTTGTGTTCGGCACGATAATTCGATGTGATGGAATCAATGACGACGAGACCAACATCATGTCGCTCAATGGCAACGGGAAGCTGATAGTTCAGAATATGTTCCTGTGTTTCCAGATCCATTGCGTTGATCGAGAGAATATTCCGTAGGCCGTCCTCATCGCGAAGCGTGGAGAGGATGGGATGGTATTCCAGCAATTGGGAAAGACGACTCGTCGCTAGCGGATGCTCGGTCGAAACGTAGATTGCTTGTTTCTGTAGACCATGAGGCTTGGCCAGTTGTACGGCGAGGAGGAGACTGAGGAGGAACTGCGTCTTGCCGCTGCCACTAAACCAAGGAAACTTAGGTCAGACCAGTTCTCTAGATATTTGTATGATACTTCCCACGCACCTCTCACCCGTTACCTCGGTCACGTATCCCGTCGGAATGCCACCACCCAAAAGCGCATCCAGGGCGGGGTCCATGGTGCTGATGACGCTCCATCGCGACTGGAATTTCGTGGCGGGACCGAGAGTCAAACTCACGGCGTCCGCATTGATACTTGAGCTAGGTTCATCGGAGGCAGATGAAGCTAAGTTTGTCTGGTCCTTTTCAAATCCAAGGTCGGCGTGTAGCGCCTCGACAACGCGGGCGCAGAGGCGGCGGACGTCTGCGGGGGGCACATGGGCGCGTTTCGCGATCTCGAGGGTGTCGAGCGTGATGAGGTCAACCGTCGTGAGTTTACTTCGCTCAATTGGAGGTAGAATATGGGCAAAGGGTTTTGTTGCAAAGTCAGGCAAGACCGACAGAAGATCCATCAGTGGGAAGCAGAGAGCGAATGCTGGTTGTGACGCGATGGTTCACGACTCCCGCCGACCAATCATGATGGTTCTACATAGCAATGATCTTGGACTACATTTGTCAAGATCAAATGGTGGAATATTCACGATAACGTATGCATTTTTCTGCCAGGATAGGTATATCTCATTGTAGTAGTCAAAATATACATATCTTGGTAGCAAGATATTGGAAAATCCTACTTTGGTAAACGCTGCTCGGAGATGCCGACAGATTCAATGCAAAACAATGTGCGGAGAATACTTTTAATCTCAGATCTTGCAAATCCCCGTATTCACGGCGTATACCGAATCGAAATGAGTCCCATATACGGAGAATAAATCCCTTTCATCTGGCATTCTCGAATCACAATCGAATCTCCCATGCTTTCTCCTGATCGAAACCATTATTCCGTAGATCCCACCATTACTATCCTCGCAAGGCTTGATTAAACCAAAGTTTAATCACAGGGTCTCGCATCATGGTGATTCACCCGGTGTTTCGTGGAGTCTTCAATTTTGGTTCATGACCTGTTAACTATGCCTTTCAAGTATGATTCAAGGTCCACGTTTGTGAATTAATGCCTCGCCGAGGCAGAATCTACCGCATCAACACGGATCAAGCATTGACAAATTGTTGAATATGAAATAGTTCCAACGAAGATCATGAATTTGCTGATCATCGGATGGGGAAGCCTATATTAAACGAGCCCGTCTATGTACTCAATAGTGCACCGGCAATAGATCTCAGTTGTCTGCCGAAAGGCTCGAGGCAAAGGCTGTAGTAAGATGATGCCGAGAAATTAATCTAAATAGCACCGGTCCATCCATAGTCTGGGGATATACAGGACCAGTCTGGATTTACGGAGTCGTTGTCATACTATTCGCCTCCGCCCCTGGCGTATTTGAGTACGAGACCATCGTTGCCCCGGATTGGTGCTCCGTCTCCGTAGATCGCAACCGTTTATTGCGGATCAGACGATCAGGATTTTCACTCTTTGGTGGTTTTGGAATTCTGCACAAGGCTCTCAGCCTGTAATGATGAAGATCCGCGTCCAGACCGGTTTCCCAAAGTAGCTGGGCATTCTGGATGGAGCAGGTGGATCAAGAAGGGTTCAACTCGCAAAAGGAGTGATTGGAGACGTGTCTTGCATCGGGGAATCGGCTCATCGCTAGTATTTTTTCTTTTTGTGAATATGAGAGGGGAAAGGGAAAAGAAAAATTAAACAAAAAGACGAATCAAAACCCCTTCCCCTCCGATGTGTGATGTCACTTACGGAGCACAGTCAAGTCTCTAGGCGCCCTGAACCGTTTCATGGATCAACATCCCTGCTCACATTCCACGTGGGTTAAGGAGAGATGAACGAGTTCGACGGGAGACGGAATTCATTTCCATCACCGGGGGGAACCCGGCGTACACGGTGTCTAGTCCTGTTGCGCAGCTTGCCAGGAATGTTTCGGCCTCATTCCTGGCCCCTCTTTCCATAAGCGCTGCGGCAAGCCATGCATAGAGAGGGGCACACTACGCGGGAACCGTTGAACCTACCGTATTGCGTGTAGTCTGGGGCTGGATGTGGCTGGCTGGAGGAAGCGCACAGTTTTCACATGACTGTCTGGACCTATTGGCATTGCGGGACAATTCAGGATTGGATACTCAATAGGTGGAGGATTTCACGAGTGTACACTGAGGTGTATATTGTACTCTCCGGAATAGACAGAAGTACAGTACTCCGTAGTATACTGGCACATGGCACGGAGAGGCTTCGGGGAAGATACCGGTTCAAGTGGGCTTAAAGGCACGCGGATATCGGAAGCGGATTCCAAAAAGTGGAATTCCACTTTCTCAGCTTAAGATCGGCATCCACCCCTGATCCTTTGGCGAATCCTGCTGCTATGGTGATTTCACAGTGGCTGGGGGAATTTGTGATTCCTATGCGGATCGCGGCACGGAGCTTTCATTACGGAGGATAGGTGGGTTATTAATCACTGACAAAGTTGATCATGAGGAAATGGTATACCGAGACAGGGAAGTGGAATCTCCGAAGGATCGCTACCCTTGACGATTGTCTCGAGTCTGTCGACAATACAGGTAAACGGTCGAAGTCATTGCGTTGGTCTTATGTGTTAGTGGAGTCGTTCATGCTCAGTCTGGTATGAGGCCCGGCCTTTTTCTACCTGATCTTTTCTCTTTCCTATTTCCTTTTCTGGCAATGACGGGACTTTTGTACATCCGGAGTCCGGAGTAGCACTCCGTCCATAGGATTCATGGACTCGATCAAGAGAATGCTAACGGATGTAGTTGAAATTCTCATGACATACTCCGTACGGTACGCTCTATTCTGTACCCTTCACAATTTTATACCGTCCGAAAATTGAATGCAGATGAAAAATGGGAGCCGCCTATCATCGGCCACAGCCGAGCCGTCTAACCCGTTCCCGGCTCCACCCGATCACAAAATTCAATTTGTGCCGTATTCCGTACTCCGTACAGTACGAGTCGAGTGGAACACGGACAATTTGGAACGACTGGAGGATTCTCATCGGTGCGGACCGGAGGTGGAGAGCAACCGGAATTTCTCATCTCTCAATTCTCTCCGGCAGGAGGGAGTATATTTCCGCATGATCTTTACCAATAGGGGATTGACGATGGATGTATTGATTGACACCTCTATTGGACTGGTTTGTACACTATCGAAGCTGACTGATCAAGGAATGCGCGCGAGTCAGTGCAAAGTGCAAAAGTCCGCGCCAGTCACCAATAGGAAGCGGGGTTCCCGACGACGATCAGGGATTTGGAATGAAAAAGGCAATCGGCAACACAAAGAAAAAAAAAAAAAGTAAAAAAGTGAAAAGAATGGTCGATCAGCACCGATAGGATTGGTCCTTTGGCCACCGAGTCATTGGTCCTGGGCCGCGGTGGGCATTACGATTGGTGTTGCCATCCACATTGGAAGTTTTGGAACCGCTTGACATGGGGAGACCAAACCTTCTCACTGTTTAACGGTTGACCTTCCATGGACACGGAGCTTCATGACGCCACTGGGGGACTGGACAGTGGATAATTATGTCTTCGACTCGATCGATGCATAGTCCAGGCCAGGGAGAAAGGGCTATTCGTGACATTCTCCACCATGAAAATTACATGTAATGCTTTACTGCCACGTCAGGGAAGACAGGTCGCTTCAGGAGTAGAGAACGTATCGACTGTTTACCCAAAGCGGAGGCTCTTGTGTTAGCGAGAAGGATAAAAGATGAGATTGGAATATCCTAGTCAATTTCAATTTCATCGTTATACTATCTCGATCCAAGAAAAACAAGGCTACACCGATCCGTTGGGCTGGAAGACTTTCAGGAGGAATGTCGGGTAACGTGGAGTCAACCATGATACGCACGGGACAGAGTCCTGCAGAAAGATCGACGAGTCCAATGTCCCACGACTAGACGGGAATGAGGAGTGGTGGAAGTGTGAAAAGCCCCATCGGCCAAGGGAGACGGCAGCGCGCGAAGGAGCCCTAATACACGAGACTAGCACGGAACTAGTCAAGATCGAGGAAGCTTGCCTGAGACCGCAGATCGTGGTTTTGATACAGAGGAAATACAGAGAAGAGGGAAAGGAAAGAAGAGAAAGATGGGAGAAGAACCATCAGAAGATCCGAAGATGGAATAAATCTGATTCAAAGATATGATTATTATCGAGCTAAGTAAAGTATGGAGTATGAGTATGAGTACCTAAATCAATGGAATCAATGATAGACGTTATAGTCCGGAACCCGTAAAGTACCAAATACCACGGCCCAGCGCCCCGTATCCAAACTGCCCCCATCTGCCCCCTCTCTTCCCCTTCTCTTTCTTCCACCCTCTCATTCCTTGCTTCATCCGACTCTCTGCTCGACCACGACCACCGTTCTCTCTTGTGCTCGTTCGCCCTCCTGCCAACGAGCCTGCGACTCGGTTCATCAAGGGTTGCCCCGATCGAGGCGACCGGGGACAACCACTGATCCAGCGAATCGGTGTCCACGCCACCGGGACCAGAGATCTGGGGATTCCGCATTTCCACATCTCCTCTTTCCGTTGCCGACCACCGGGTACGGTGTTGCATGTACGTCTGCGCTGGTTGAATACAGTCGGGAGTTTCGTCTTGTTTTCCGAATTTGCGCCCGGTCGCAATCAACAGATGCTGATGGGGGCTGCCCAGCGATAGTTTCATCCCAAGGTCAACGATTACCAACGTTTTAAATATTTACGACCATCATGGCCGCCCGGACCACCCTGATGCCGCCTCACAATGAGACGGAGTCGTCCATCAGCCGAATTACCCGCGAGGGCAAACAGATCACGTATAAGTTGAGTGTGATGCAACAACCGGAACGTGCCAGAGCGTGTGGTGCTGGTGCCAAATGTAAGTCATCAGGATCATTCTCCGGTCGATACCCGCCCGTCCCTTTCCACTGACCATCGTGCACAGCTTCGGCCGACCGTCGTCCCGTTGATCCTCCACCGGTGGTGGAATTGCGAATTTTCGAGTCCGAGCCAGGCAATGAGGCCCAGAAGACTGACATCACCTTCGCCTACAATGCGAACTTCTTCCTCTACGCGACCTTGGATACTGCACGACCTCTTGCTCACGGGCGGGTGGCTGGTCCGCCCTCATGCCCCGTACTAACAGGTGTGCCGGTCGCAGGTGTGGCCTATCTCGACCGCCCTTCGCAGGCAGGCTACTTTATTTTCCCGGATCTCTCCGTTCGCCATGAGGGTCGCTATCGTCTGAATTTTCACTTATATGAGGAGATCAAGGATGCCAAGGATGCCGACCAGGACTTGCACATGCCTCTTCCCAACCAAATAAGCCGCCCCGGTGCTTCCAAACCCGGATCCCCGCAGGCGTTCTTACATTTCCGCCTCGAGGTCAAGACCGTCCCATTCACCGTCTACAGTGCAAAGAAGTTCCCCGGTCTCGCTACCAGCACTTCTCTCAGTCGCATCATTGCGGAGCAGGGATGCCGTGTCCGTATTCGCCGTGACGTCCGTATGAGACGCCGTGGTGACAAGCGTGAAGAAGACTACGATTTCGACGAGGAGCGTGCTGCGGCGGCGGCGGCTTACTCTCGGTCGGATCGATTCTCGGCCACCCCTGATCGTTACGCCGTCCCCCCTTCGGTGGAACGTCCGCGATCAAACAGCAACACAAGCACCATGGAATCGTCATACGGCTTCGGGCCAGAACTTCAACGGCGGCCATCAGCTGCCGACTTTGGCGGCTTCCCGTGTCCTCAGCAATATCAGCGTCCCATCCCGCCGGTTCCCATGGCACACACCCAGACACCCTCTTATCAATCTCATTTATCCTTCGGCTCGACGCCCACACAGTATCCTGGCATGCCTCCGACTCCGCCCCCGATGGGATCGTCCGGAATGTACTCGCCTCATACAAGTTATGCGAATATTCGACACCCCTCCATTGCTTCCGAGTTTGATGGAACTCCAGTAGGATATCCAATGGCGCCCCAGATGCCCGAACGGACCGGTTACCCCAAGAACAATATGACCTCGTATCGCATGGAAGCTCCCAAGGTACAACCTTATATGGATATGCGCGTGCCTGACCCGAGTCAATACCAGCCGATGTCGCAGCATATGATGGCACCGTCTCAAACCCCAGGCCTCTCTGCCCCTCCGTCCCTGAAGACCATGTCGACCGAGTACGCGAACGTGTACCCGAGCATCGAGGGCAGCGTTGGACCGCAGATCGGCTCGCCAACCCCTGGATACGAGAATGTCTCGGGCAAGCGAATGCTTTACCACACAGGACCCACGGCCGTGAAGCGCACCCACGAGGAGTCCTTTGGCATTGATGACCGCCCCATGCAGAATGGCATGAGACCGGACAGCGAGGACTATTCCTCCAGCACCCAGCGGGACTTCTCTGCTGAAAGCCGTGCAGCATTGATGAGAGAGCTGGGCATTGAAATGGCGTACAAGCGTGCGAACGGACGCATGGTCATGAAGGCTCCTCCCACCGTACAATAACTGGAAAGCTCCTTGGGCAGCATGTACAATCTCTGAGCTTGCCCCAATGGATGGATCAAAGTGACGATCAGGCTATCTCGCGTCATCGATCCTTCTGATCTCTTCTTTTCTTTGTGTACATGATTTCTTTCTCTTCATTTGTCCTTCCTTGCCTCGTGCCTAGATATCTCGATGTGCATGGTCCTGTCACGTCCCGCTTTCAGGAAGCACTCTCATTTCCTTATCATGTTTGAATACTCTGCGTGGGATACGGCTGGTCATTGCTGGGGTTCTTGCAGTTTCTCCTTGATATTTCCGATTTGATGATCTTTCCCTTTGCATTCATTTGTGGGACTTGCATCCTCTCTTCGTTTCCCTCTCTTGTGCCAGGACGGGAGTTTTGCTGTCCCCTTGTCGCCGATCCATCTTGCGAACCATACCCAGCCAATTTGCCAGCGAACGTTCCCGCCATTGGGATCCTCATTTCTGTCTGTCTCTTTGCCATTTGCAGTGTTTATCACGGGGTGATTAAAAGGAAGGTAATTGGTGTCTTGACCTTTTCCCTTTTTCCTTCCCCCTTCCTAGCAACTGTGTTGCTATCTCCGCTCGCCATCTCCACCTTGATCTTGATCAATACCCTCGTGAGGGAAAAACCCGGTATACAATGAAAGTGCAGTGGATATCAGGTCTCTCGCACTTGGTCCCTCCATTGGGGCGAACTATTTATTTCAAGTGGCTGTGGCTTAATTATGTTTTGACCTTCCCCGGGCGTTTGTGGCACCTCTTTGATACCTAGCATTGTGTCTCAATCGACAAGTTCGCAATTATTTCTCGTCCACTAGCTTGTAGTCAGTAGAGACTGTCGACCCAGTACTAACCAGTAGAACCTGGCTGCACTTGAATTACCCTCGACCGAGTTTTAGTAGCCAACCAACAAACACAATTCATATTTTGAACTGTAATCAAATTCCAATAATCAAAAATATCACAACTATGTTGAACACAAAAGCAATCGAGATCTAAATTTCAGATTAAGTTCGATAACCAAACTCAGATGCACATATGCTCAACCAGTTACTTCACTACGGAGTACTCCGTACTCCGTACTCTCGACCAAGTTCCCGCAAAACCCACAGGCCAGAAGGAATTCCCTGTTCCTATTTTATTACTCAATCTCATGCTAATTTCGCTAGGATGACCCCCGGGGCCATATCGTGTTTCATTGGGGCTTTACTCCGTACTCCGTCCTTGCTCATGTCCGGTTCTACATGTACATTCTGCATTTACTACGGAGTAAATGTGACCTGTGTAGTTGGTAGGTCTGAATTGTTCTATGGAGTACGGAGTACATTTATGCATCTTCTCAGCTACGAGTTGGTTGGGCGTTTAGATCTTCGCTGGAGGCCTTATTTGGTAGACAAGTTGATCCTGGAATATTGCGCATGTGCGGAGTATGGAGTACTTGATTGAGTCTGTCCGTAGGACCCTGGTAAGATGAGCTTGAGAATATTTCTTTATTCTATTCTTTGATCCATACTGTTCACCTCCATCTTTATCCGCATGGGGCCAAATAAGTTTCCCTTGCACTTACCGAGTACTCCGTACTGTGCGGTTCAACTTATTCTAGGATCAAACACGGCACAGAAAAGCTCACCAACACCAATAATAGATAAAGAAGAAACTCAATTGCTTCGCAGTTCCATAAACATCGTCGAATTTACTCGTGATGTTGGCCCCCGGGGTGGTGATTCCTTTGCCCCCAAATGATCACCGTCAGCATGAACGCTCACTGGCCCAGACGAAGGTAAGCCCGATCCTGGCCCAAAAATAGCCGGTGTGCAAAACCCACGCGGCTCTGCGATTGCTCGCTGCGCTATTTTGGGTGTCGAGATGGTGAACTAGACGGAAGCTTGGCTCTTGGTTCTTGGGCCAGTGCTGAGAAGATGAGGAAATGGACGAATCAGATCTTCGCTTTCCTGCTTTGTTTGATTAAGGCCCCCATCATCCTGATGCTTTGATGGACAGAGTACCAGGATTAGGTAGACCCTGCGCCCCGTGGAGACTGGGATTGTGAGTGTTATATAAAGGCCAGCGCGCTCAAATCGGTCTGAGTAATTGTATCGACTTTTTCTTTCTAGCCTTCGCGATGGTTGCTGTAAAGTTCTTGGCCTCTTTCTTTCTCGGTGCTTCAACTCAGACTCAGCCCAAGGAGTCACCGGCACCTCTTGATGGAGTAGAGGTGAAACCGCTCGTCGAGATTCCTGAACATGCGCAGACGGTTCCGGCAGACTTTTTCAGCTTCGGTTTCGAAACTGCCTTTTTCGACAAGTTCAACAATGATTTCTCGGATAACCTCGTTCAGTCCGTTCGTGATCGTATGAGTGCACCGCTGGTCATTCGTATCGGTGGCACATCGGGCGACCTGGTGCGGCACAACAAGCATCTGAAAGAGCCAACTGATTGTCTGGAGGACGAGCAGTATGGCAAGGCGTGTCCGCATAGTAGTCAAGCGACCTTTACCTTGGGTCCAGATTACTTCAAGACGTTCGAGGATCGATTCCAGAAGAGTGCGCATTTCGTCATTCAGGCTCCGATCTCTCCCAAGGTCAATGAGACAAATTGGCTGGAGCGGTCCATGGATTATGTCCGTTTGGTTCACGAGAAAGTCGGAAGTGATCGCATTTCTGCGATTGCCATGGGCAATGAGCCTAACTACTATGAATATGGCATGGAAGAATATGTCTCGCGCGCGTTGAAGCTTGAGAAAGCCGTGATTAAAGAGCTGAAGCTCGAAGGTGATGCGCAGAAGATCTTCCAGATGGGAGAAATCCCTGATGGAATCATCAAGAACCCGGATGGCCATTTCAAGCATAAATATTCCCTGTGAGTGAGGCTGCCTTCGTCTGGTCTCAACATTCTAACAGCCTACCAGGAGCGACCTGCTCAAGACCGACATCATCAAGGATGATCTGATCAAATATGCCGCGCAGCATTTCTACCAGGTCCACGAGCCCAAGGGCAGCCCACCCCCGAGCTTGCAAGGTAAGCATGTCCAAGAGATCAAACCAGAAGCCAAACTCACATCACTAGACTCCCTCATGAGCCACAAAGCCATCAAGGACCGCTTCCCACCCATCAACGACGTGATCTCAGATATCGAAAAAAGCAAAGAGGACATCGCCTATGTCATCTCAGAAACCGGCTCCGCCATCGGCGGCGAAGACGTCAGCTTCTCCGGTTCCTTCGGCGCCGCCCTCTGGGCCGTAGACTTCCATCTCTACGCCATGACCCGCGGCGTCAAGCGCGTCTCAAACACCATGCGCCCTGAAGCGACGCATTCATGGTGGGTTCCCGTCAACCCCTACCCAGGCCAGAAGCCCGGCGAGAAGCCCACGACAGGCCCGGCCGTGCATGGTCAGTTCGCCGCGGCTCCGTTCATCGCCGATTTCATCGGCAAGGACTCTCTGGGTAAAGTGGTTGAGATTGACATCCCCGGGAGCCCGGAGTTGTCTGGGTACGCGATGTACGATGAGAAGACTGGGGCTCTGAAGCGTATTGCGCTGGTGAATATGGCCGTGTACCATCCGGAGATGGAGGAGCGGCGCGAGGCCAAGATCAACCTGAAAGTTGATAACCAATTCAAGTCTGCCACCGTGAGCCGGATGCATGCCGAACTTGGTGCTGCGGCCAAGGGGCTCGATCTTGGTGGCCATGAGCATAATGTGACTTATGCTGGGAAGCAGTGGACTGCTGCGGTGGATAATGGCGTTGGTCATCCTGCCGGACCGCAGCCGAACACTCTCAAGCTTGAGGAAGGCCAGGCGACTGTGGTTGTTCCGGATAGCGAGGCGGTGCTGTTGTCTTTTGAAAAGGAAGGAAAGGAAGGTGAAGAAGGAAAGGAAGGAAAGGAAGGAAAGGAAGGAAAGGAAGGAAAGGAAGGAAAGGAAGGAAAGGAAGGAAAGGAAGGTGAAGAAGGAAAGGAAGGCAAGGAAGGTGAAGGAAAAGAAGACAAGGATCATTCCAAGTCATAATAACTAGGTGTTGGTTGTTTCTTTTATTTACTTATAATGATGGACTTCAATTGTTTATTGATATCGATGGAACTACTGGATATAGATGAGACCAAGAGGAATGAACAGCTTGACCTCAAGCATCGCAAATATCAACCTTGATATCCTTTTTAGCATGGCCTTGCACAGCCTTGTATTCTGCATAGGACGATTTGGAACTAAGAATTCCTCGCATTGTCAGAGTCGGTGGAATCACAGCTATCGATTTACAATGAAGTCAAGTATAGACCAAATGGCCCTCTTTTTTCCTTTTTATTGCTTGGAGTTACCTCCAAAATGCTATGGTACATGCGCATGGCAATCTGATACCACGCCACAGGCGAAGGTCGACGGGAAGCTCGCATCAACGCCAGTCGAGCGTGGATGCTGGAACTTCATGTCGTAGAGCACACGCAAGGTCAAATACAAGCCCAGATAAGGCGTATCCAGAAAGACGCTGAAGAGGGGTATGCGAAAGAAAGAAACACAAAACGCAACCCATTGGTACCGATCGTAACACCATAGTTGCCGATCGCAAAAATTAACAGATATCGTATTGCCGACCCAGAATGCCCAGTCCATAAGTCATTCCCATTGCGCCGAGAGATCTCAAAGATTCAAGCATAATCATTCGTTCGTCGATAGGTCTGGGCATCCCAGAAGTGAAAAGTAGGAAATAAAGCAACCTCGCTATGTTCGAGCCACGATCATCAGATCTAACCGAGCGAGGGCACGCCGGTCGATTGCGAAGGAGCACGGCCGCCACGACCGCGACCACCATAGCCACGGCCATATCCACGGCCTCGACCATAGCCTCGACCACGACCGCGACCGCGACCACGGTAGCCATCGACGCTGCCTTGGCCAAAGGTCTCGATGTTGCGCTTCTCCTCTTCGCCACGCCATTCCCGGCCGCCAAGCCGGACGGTCGAATTCTCCTCGCGATCACGGGCTTCACTCGAAATGTTGTCGAAGAAGGACGAGGTACGGTTGTAGACGTTTTGGGTGGACGCCGAGGCACTGTCGGCAAAGCTGTCCCCAGTGGCCTCCTCTTCTTCGTGGGCGTGCACTTCTGCTTCAACAGCAGGAGATCCAGACGCGATGGCTTCTTTCACCAAATCCTGCTTGTTGAACTTCGCATTCGCAGTTTCAAAGTCATAGTCGGATTCAGGAACCTCGAACTTCTTGTGCTGATTGCGGGCACCACCGCGGCCCCCTCGAGTGTACTGATGACCTCCCCGAGACGGACGAGGGCCATCATAGGGCCGCATGTCATTCATCTTCTTAGTCATAGCATCCACCGCAGGATCAGCTTGATTAAACTTCTTCTGCGCTCCAGGCTGAGGCAGCTTGGCCATTGCAGCAGCCACAGCGGCAGTAGCAGCGGCGGTGGCATCTGTAATGGGAGCGGCTCCCTGAACAGGAGCAGGAGCAGCAGCAGTGGGAATGACTGGCTTGGGCGCCGCAATTGGGACCACTGGGACGACACGACCGCTCTTTTGCGCGCCAGCCACAGAGCCCGCCGAGCCTTGAGTGGCTTCAGCAACAGTGGGTTTGGACTCGACTGGAGGAGTCGGTGCATTTTGAGCCGCAGGAGTGGCATTACGACTCGCAGGCTTGCTAGGGACCTTATCACCGACCGGAAGTTCCGATGTAGGCTTAGGAACAGGCGGAGCAGTGGGAGGCCCGGGACGCTGCTGAGGTGGTCCCTGTCCAGGGGGACCACCGGGCAGATTGGGAGGGAAATGACCGGGGCCCGGCGGGAACCCATGACCCGGGGGAGGATACCATCCCGGGGGTGCCCCATATGGCATATTGGGAAAACCCGGACCCGGCGGGAAAGGAGGGGGGAATCGTTGTCCGTAGGGAGGATAGAAAGGTGGTTGTTGAGGGTAACCTGGAGGAGTCTGTTGAGGTCCCTGGGGCGGTTGTGGAGGACCTCCTTGGGGAGGTTGGAGAGGAAGCCCAGGGGCAGGACCAGGACCAGCTTCCGGGCCAGGCCCAGGGCCTGGTCGCAAGTTCTAAACGTTGCAAGTCAGCGCCAATGAACTAGCACAAGTAGACAATTGCAGGCAGGAAGGCAAAGGGTTGATCAATCAGAAGGAAGGCAACGGAAATCTCCACACAATTTTTGCGCATTCGGAACAGGTCTGTGAATTTACATCCGAAATATTTCATCATTTGATCAATTGGCCGACCGGAATGGTCTGAGCCGAGGGAAGATATGGGCTGGAAGCAGATAGTGTCAAGAGAAGAACTTACTCCGAGAATGGCAGGGTCATCAGGAACCCGCGGTGGTTCTGGTGCATTCTGATTCTTCTCGTCTGCGATGCTAATGTCCTTCACATCACTGCCTCGGAAGACGATGTACTCGTAGACACTTGGAGAGGGAGCGATCTCGTCGGCCGGGTTCCCCCGTCGGCCTTCTGTGCCAAAGGACATGACATTTTCGAGAGCTATTGTGGAGGCTTCGGGGTTGATTTCATGAAGTGTGCCAACATAACTGACTAGAGTCAGTGGAAAGTCCAATACCGAATGGCAAGAAGAAGACTTACCGAATGTCACTCTTAGAGATCAGGTTGAAACGCTGACTGCTAGGTGTTAACTCCAGCCCAGCCGCACAAACCCTGGACCCAACCAGGAGGTGCAGATGACTGACCCTATCAAATGGTTCATATCCATCTTCGGAGGGCAGCGCAAATTCGCGCTCAAAAAGAAAAACGCAAAGAAAAGGGGGGAGAGGTGGTGGTGAGAGAAATTATGGAGGTGAGTAGAGTGAGAAGAGAAGAGAAGATTGAAGAAGCAAAATCTGTGGTTTTGGGGGATTCGGGCTACGGCGGACTGCAAGAGCTCCCACAGCAGTTTTAATTGTGTGGATAGTGGGTCGAGCGTGCGAGGAACCCAACTCTCGCTTCCTCTTAGAGAACCAGTCATGACGACCTCTTCTAACCGGGACCACTTCTTTCAGACTTCGTGAGCCATCCTGCTAAGCTTGGCTGTATAGTGTACTGACTATGTTGCAGTGCATCACTCGATGAGCAGCAGCGGAAGGACGCCAAGTCCCAGAACACTAATGGCAACCCAATTCGCCTACAGAGCAAGATCCTGGCCGTGCACCCAGATCCTAGCAATAACGGCTCCGTCTATGTTGCGTTGAGCAGTGGTGCAGTGCGAAAAATCGCTCTTGCGGTACGTATGCCCCTGACTCCATCAATTTAGATGTATTTTGTTGTAACCTTCTTCCTCCAGACAGGTGAGACAACAACTTTGTACAAGGGCCCTACTGCCCCTTTGACCAGCCTATGTCTCAGCCCTGACGGAAAGTGGCTCTTTGCTGGTTGCTGGGACAAAACAATCTGGAGCTGGGATGTTGTTTCAGCCCAGGTCAGCCGGAAGTATGAGGGACACACGGATTTCGTACGATCCGTGGCCAGCACCAGACTTCATGGTGAAGACGTACTCATCACTGGAGGTGCTGATGCTCAAGTACTTGTATTCAATATTACAACTGGCCAGCGCATTCAGACCTTCAAAGGCCATGCTCGAGGCATTCAGGATCTTGCAATTGATCCTGAATTAGAGGACTCCGAGGCTGTGGTGTTCAGCGCAGGCAGTGACCGAGAAATTCGGCAGTTCAAGATTTCTGGTGGTGGTGATACTACTGAGCCTCTTCTCCCACACGAGACGAGTGTATACAAGCTATTCTTTGATCGGGATGGGGATCTCTGGACCGCATCGGCTGATAAAACTGCCAAATCTCTGGTGCGTGTTGATGGCTGGAAGGCCAACCTTACACTAGAACATCCCGACTTTGTTCGAGACATCGTTGTCCATGAAACCGGAGGATGGGTAGTGACTGCTTGCCGAGATGAAGAAGTGCGCGTGTGGAATCGATCGGTAAGCTGGGTCTGTGATCCTCTGCGACTGAACATTGGCTGATGATCAATTTAGACTGGTGAGCTTTACCACACCTTCTCGGGCCATTTTGAAGAAGTCACTGGCCTACTCCTCATCGGGCCAACCGTGGTTAGCGTGGGAATCGATGGAACAATCCGACAATGGTCGCTTCGACCCGATGAACTGCTACGTGCAGTGGAGTTGGCAAAGACCGGCCCAATTGAAGAGGAGAAACCAAAGGCGGAGACCATGCTGACGGAGGAGGAAGAACGTGAACTAGCCGAGCTGATGGAGGATGACTAGATGACCTTGAGATACCCAACTGTATAGAGATCAATGCTTGTGTATAGAGCCATAGATAACCTCATGACACGTGATTTGATGCATCGATGACGCACAGGGACGATCTCCCGTTTCCCAGTCCTCGGTCTTCCCCCACTTCGAAGTTGCACCCCTGTTCTGCAACCACTCTTAACTCGCTTATCTCGGAATCCTGGTCGTACAAGCGGGGTAGTATCAGCCCAGGTCTCTCATTGCCGCTTCCCGTTAGTCCCTTATACTAGGCCTCCGACCCAAGCCGCTACCTGAACCGCTCTCCCCACTTCTCACAGAATCCGAGAATGGCTACGAGCAGTAATCAGTCTCAGCATGAGGTGGCTGGGACGGGACCAAAGCTAGCCAACCGTCTACAGCAGAGCAGGTCCCCTTATGTGAGACTCACGCGGCCCCCGGAGTACTGTGCCGCGCTAACGGTCTGTAGGTGAGGGCGCACATGAACAATCCGGTGGCATGGCAGCTGTGGGATGCTGAGTCGATTGACTTGGCCAAAAAGCATAATCGTCTCATCTTTCTCAGCATTGGTTATTCGGCATGTCACTGTAGGTTTCTTGCTCATGGGATCTCTCGATAATCTACTCACCATCTCTAGGGTGCCATGTGATGGAAAAGGAATCATTTATGTCTGCCGAAGTCGCCGCAATTCTGAACGAGTCTTTTATTTCGATCAAAGTCGACCGGGAAGAGCGCCCTGATATCGATGACATTTACATGAATTATGTCCAAGCCACTACCGGCTCCGGTGGTTGGCCCTTGAACGTCTTTCTCACTCCAAACCTGGAGCCCGTTTTTGGCGGCACATATTGGCATGGTCCTAACTCTGCTACACTCCAAGGGGCTGAAACAACCGGCTTTGTAGACATTTTGGAGAAGCTGAGAGATGTTTGGCAGACCCAGCACCAGCGCTGCTTGGACAGTGCTAAGGACATCACGAAACAACTGCGGGAGTTTGCGGAAGAAGGAACCCATTCCCAACATGACGATCGCGAGTCCGATGAAGATCTCGATTTGGAACTTTTGGAAGAGGCTTATCACCACTTTGCGTCTCGCTACGACTCCATCAATGGCGGATTCGGTCGAGCACCCAAGTTTCCTACCCCTGCTAACATCAGCTTTCTCCTTCGACTGGGCGCGTATCCTGCCCAAGTAACCGATATTGTGGGACAAGACGAGTGCGAGACAGCGACAGCTATGGCGGTTACCACGTTGGTCAACATGGCTCGTAGTGGTATTCGGGACCATATCGGCCACGGGTTCTCTCGGTATAGCGTCACAGTCGATTGGAGCCTACCCCATTTTGAAAAGATGCTTTATGATCAGGCGCAGCTGCTAGATGTCTATGTGGACGCTTTCCGATTAACGCACGAGCCCGAATTGCTTGGTGCGGCATATGACCTGGCTGCCTACTTGACATCAGCCCCCTTGCAATCGCCGACCGGAGGATTCTTTTCATCAGAAGACGCCGATAGTTTTCCGAGCCCGAATGATACGGAGAAGCGCGAGGGGGCTTTCTACGTGTGGACTCTGAAGGAATTGTCCCAGATTCTGGGCCCGCGGGATGCTGGCGTGTGCGCCCGCCACTGGGGGGTGCTTCCGGATGGGAATGTTGCCGCGGAGTACGACCCACATGATGAATTTATGAATCAAAATGTGCTATCGGTCCGAGCTACCCCTAGTAAGCTGGCCAAGGAGTTTGGCTTGAGCGAAGAGGAAGTGGTCAAGATCATCAAGGGTGGCAAGCAAAAGTTGCATGATTACCGAGAGCGCACGCGAGTGCGACCGGATTTGGACGATAAAATTATTGTTGGCTGGAACGGTTTAGCCATTGGGGCGCTCGCCAAGTGTAGCGTCCTGTTCGGGGAGATTGAGAGCTCCAAGGCCGTTCAATGCCGTGAGGCCGCTGCGCGCGCGATTGGATTCATCAAGGACAATCTCTTTGAGAAGACTACCGCCAAGCTATGGCGAATCTGGAGAGATGGCAGTCGTGGAGATACCCCCGGCTTTGCCGATGATTACGCCTATTTGACCAGCGGCTTGCTGGACATGTATGACGCGACTTTCGACGACAGCTATCTTCAATTTGCCGAACGCCTTCAAAGTGAGTCAATCTCGATGAAGACGGGGGCTTTTTCTATTCCGAGACTAATGCGAGTTGTTCAGGATACCTCAATCAAAACTTCCTTGCCAAGACGAATTCCACGCCGTCTGGGTTCTACAACACGCCTTCAACTTTGACACCTGGTATGCCCGGCCCACTTCTTCGTTTGAAGACCGGTACGGAATCCGCGACCCCATCTGTCAATGGTGTAATTGCTCGTAATCTGCTGCGGCTGTCCGCTCTGTTGAACGACGAGGACTACCGGACTCTCGCACGGCAGACCTGCAACTCCTTCTCAGTCGAGATTATGCAACATCCATTCTTGTTCGTTGGCATGCTGGACACCATTGTGGGTCTCCAAGTTGGCACCAAGACAGTCACGGGGGTCTTCGGAACCGCTGATATCACATCCTCGCCTGTTCCGCGTGGTGAGAACCTTGCTCCCCGCCAGGACGAGCCAGTGGCGGCACGCGAACTCATTATGCAGCGGATCCGGGCCGAAGCTGGCACCGGTATCTGCCCAACCATCGCAGTCGGATCCCTCGTGGATGTCCGGCCTTCGCATCTGAAGGACTTTGTGGGTAATCAGTCTTTCTGGTTGAAGTCGCGAAACCCGCTGTTCAAAGATTTGTCGGCGGGTGAACCAGCAAAAAATTTCCTCCTCTTGTGTGAGGCCGGAAGGTGTCGGAATGTAGACTTTTAATATGTACATTTGCGTTGTCCAGCTGGCGTTAGGTTGGGTACTATACATGTCCGATCGGGTTCTGGCTTGTAACCCCCATGTCGGTGCCTAAGGAGGCCTTGGATTTGGGATTGTTGAAAAGGGGTACTCGATGGATTATTTTGGTGGTCTATACGACATCTAGACATACTTCATATGCTTCACATATTGTTTTGACCATCTGAGATTGATGACCCGGTAATACCTACTCGAGAAGAGCGACCTTGGCGTGTTCCTCGTTCAGTCCGGACGGCCAAGGAATTTTAAATTAGTTAAACCTAGTCAGAAAAGCAAAATTCACTCATTTTCCTACCATGGGCATTGGTAGCTGAAAGATCCTCGTCGACCCCGGAAGTATCTTGTCGACGTTTTTATTGTGTCGGGCGAATTGGCGTTGTGCCCGTCTTTCAGCGCGGTTCAGGATCAGCCCAAACTCTATCAAGCGGGCAGGATTTCAAGCAGAAGCAGAAATTATGTGCGGTCCATCGTAGTGAAGATTTGATGGATCTATGACGGAAAAGAACCCCGCCGAGGCCAGGGCTGAAACAGTTCATTTGGAGGCGCAACTGATTTAATCAACCTCAGATAGCCGAAGTGTAGCAGAGTTGGTCGTTCAGGGACCAGACTCAGAGCCAAGTCCTTTAGCGCCCCACTTCTTCTGTGGTTTTGGTTGGATGTGGACACTGTCATTGGCGAATCGCCGGTGAATCTGAAACTGTCCCTGTCTGGTCGTAGTGGCCTCTTGGCCTCCTGTCCACACCCCCGTTATATCCACCCCGTTTCTGATCGGTGACCTTTTCCACAGGGATTCCAGACCTTGTCCACTAGGTCTGACGTGACAAGTGTTCTTCATGTCCGAGATAGAGTAGTTCACCCTAACTTCTGACATGGAGGTGCGGTGCGAGTGGGGATTTAGGATCCGCCTAGAAGCGACCTCTCAATTCTTGCGACTCTGTATGCGCCGGAGAATAACTGTCGTACGGACTGAATGGACAGAAGCCCAGCCTCCACGCAGGAACCAATCAGGAGGGCAACGGAGACGCGTTGGAATGTAGAATGTCCCACGCCAACGAGTGGCGGGCAAGTCTGGTATGTGGCAGCATATCGTGAGGTTGGTGAAGCAGCAGAAGCAATAAGTACCGGAGCATCAAGCTGAGACAGACCGTCTTTGGCTGTGACAGAAGAACCAACCGGGTGAAAAGCTGCAGTCGAGCATCTATTCAGATTTTAATCTCGCCAAATTAAAACAATTTACACTTGGGATCGCACGGCCCCACACCCGCTACTTCCCCTTTCTACATCTACCCTGCTCTCTCCCTCTCCTCCCACCGACCGTCTACACTCTCTTGCCTGAACGGCACTTTCTCTTCTTTCCTTGTTGAAAGAACAAAGTGTACAGGGCCTGTCACTCTTTTGGTCTCCCCGATTCACTCTTTTGTCCTCGCAGTCGACCTGCGTGTTGACCTCCTGACGCTCTCTCCTGAACTTCCTGGCGAAGTTCTGTTTTGATCTGTTGCTATGCGCTCCACTTTGTTACTCGCTGCTCTGGCAGCCGGCGCCGTCGATGCTTTCGAAAAGCGCGTCTACGTGACCGATTGGACGACCGTCACGGTCACCAAGACTGTCACCGCACCCGCCGTCACCCAGACCGTCCCTGCCGTCCAGCAGAACCAGCAGCCCATGACAACATCCACCATCACCACTGCTCCCCAGGTGTCCGAAACACCGGCTATCATCTCCAACCTCAATGACAATAGCGACTACTCGGAATTGGCCAAAAAGGACCCTGCTCCCGAGGAAGGGGCCACCACTTGGGCATGGACCAGTACCTGGGCCACTACCTGGGGTGGAGAGCAACCAGCAACTACTCTCGCCAGTTCTACCGCCAGTGAACCGGCTGCTACACCGTCCAACCCTTATCAGTCTGATTGTTTGTACCACCACAACATCCACCGCAGCAACCACTCCGCCCCCTCGCTTCAGTGGGACCCTGAGCTTCAAAAGAGCGCCGAGCAATTGGCCAACGTGTGTGTGTATAAGCATGATACGTAAGTTTCCCCGGTCGCGGTTCTCCGCCTGTCAAAACAAACAGTGATGCTAACCACCCCTTGCAGCTCCTTTGGTGATGGCAATTACGGCCAAAACATCGCCTACGGCGTTACCGCTGACAAGGTCGGTACCGTCATCACCAACATGATGTACAATGGCGAGTTTGCTGCCTTCCCCTGGTCGTCTTTGGCAGCCAACCAAGAGCCCGCCATGGACGGTTTCTCGACTTGGGGTCATTTGACCCAGATTATCTGGAAACCTACCACTCACGTTGGTTGTGCTACCGTGGAATGCGACAACCTCGGAAATGTCGATGAAAGCTCGGGCAAAAAAACCCCTTTCACGGTCTGCAACTACAGCCCCGCTGGCAACATGCAAGGTTCATTCCTCGGCAACGTTTTCGTGGGTGGCTCCGCGGCGCCTTATGTTGCCTAGAGGATATTTCTTTTAGGGTCGGTCTCCCTCGTGAAAAACGACCGGGTCCAGTGAACGGGTGGATGTTTCCAGTCCCTGCCACTCCCTTCGTTTTCCTCGGGGAGCTCGCCTGGCATTCGTTATTTTTTTACACCCTGTGTGATCTGTTTATTATCTTCTCTTCTACCTGCATGTTCTGCCCCACGAACGATCTTGTTTCTTTTCTTTTTCAATCCATCGTTCAGGGCTTTTTCTGTGTGAAGGGATGGACACCGGGTACCTTTTCCATCGGCCCCAGGGGATGCTCCCTCTGGGATCCGAGACGGAAAAGGGAGAGCTCTTATCTTGTATGTATGTCAGAGCTACTTGGCGCTCTTATTCATTCGCCCGGAAGAAGGGCAGGCAGGGCTTCTTCAACTGTGAATAATCCTTATTTGGGACTTTTGGACGTCTTCAAGCGATTTCTGTGCCTCCTGTGGATAAGAGAATATGCAATGTGATGTACTCTAACGGGAAACCAGTCTTCCGGTGGGCCGCTCGCTTACCATTTAATAATCTGGATTATGCTTCTCTAAATATGCACGAGTTGTGTGTACTCTGTAAGGCATTCTGAAGGCGAATCTTCATGTAGCGGGTTTACATAGTACTGCTCCGTACAGACCGGTGACACTCTTCGTAGTTCCTCATTTATCTCAAGCGTGGATCCGGGCTTGACCATGCTTATGCTTAGTAATTGGTACATAGAGTACCTAGGTACCTACCTAGGTAGTTACTTGGGTATAAGATGTAGCGACGTTTTGACATAAGAATGGTTTAGAGACTATTTACTAGATGGGGTCATACGGATTAGTTATTGCCTCATATTCAGTGATCGTACTGTGGTCGAGCCTCCGTCAGAGTCCAGGTCGCTATCATCTTCAGCAGCACCCTGCATTGCGGCAATACGATGTAGGTGCCATTGCAGCTGCAGCAATTCAAAAGATGGTAACGGTTTCTGGACCGGGTCGTCTGTTGTGATGGTAAAGATGTACCTCTCTAGTAGTACTTCTGGCCGGCCCATTAAGCTACTTAGTAACGACGAACGTGCTAAGTACAAATACGACTTCAACCAAGCAGGGGACATCCTCGCAGCCCGACCAAACCGAGGACACGCCCCGCTCGCCTACGCCTGCGGCTTGCCCTTCTTTTTCATCTACAAGGGCTACTACATCCTCACAGGAAGTCGAGGTGCGCCTCTTGTCGGCAACCGCCTAAGCTCTAAAAAGACAAGCGATCTCCTCAAACAGGCTATACCTGCTTTGTCCAAGACACCAGGATTTTCAAGTGCACCCAAGTGGGTTGGCGATATGAGCTTTTAGTGTCTCGAGGTCTGAAAACCAGAGTAGAAACAGTCGGAATCGGCTGATATTTGACAGTTCTGGGTAACCAGGTCCTGAAGTCACCTTACACCTGTCGGTGTTGCAGGTGTAAGGTGACTTCAGGACCCGGTTACTGGCTAAGGAAATCGTTGATGATTTGAAGACGTTCCGGATCTTCGAACTCCGAAAAGATATGTTCCGTGTCCATGATGGGGGAATCCATGTTAAAAATTAATGAAGCACAGAGGAAAGAGGACAATGAAGATGAGAAGTAACTAAGGGCTGCTTAGTCAAGTGCGCATGAAACACAGAATGCACCCCAGCTAACCGTTTCTCACGTGATCATCCATTCGCCCGAAACGTCATCGATCATCCCCGCATTTAGATTTAGTAGTTCCTCCAATCTGATCCCATTTAATTCGACTGAATTTCACATCTCCCTCTTGATTTTCGCGAATGTGATCGACCTCGCCAGAACGAGGAGTCCTATCCTTCTCCACTTTCGTCTCCGAATTTCCCCAAATCTTGGCTGAAATCATCCGTCAGAGAGACGCTCCGTTGCTCCGGCGCTATCGCAGTTGTCTCCGTTTGTGGCTCCCTCTGTAAGTCCTTTTCCCCGCGGCTCCCTTCAATCCGAACCCGCCGGGTCTCGTAGCGCCATTGTGTTGTATATAAGAGTCGCATCCCCGTGTCTTCCTCTGAGATCGACTGGACTCTTTTCTTCCGATTTGATCCTGTGAGGTAGCCTCAATGCCATCCTACTGCCTTCAAGACTGTCACTATTTCTATCGCACCGCGCTTCGTCTTTTGTCTCTCCCCACTTTTCTGGATAGTCATTACGCCTGATCTGATTGGATCTCTTTGGTGATACTCCCACTAACAAGATGGCCTATTCCGATACGGCAGTTCGTTTCTTCACTGCGCCTACTCCCCTAGGGAATACCATGGAAAAGACCGATTCGACCAAGTCCGAACCCCAGGGTCGGACGGTCGTAAGGCCGAATGTCCCTGCGGAACAACCGTCCTCGGATGGCGTGGAAGATCATGTTCCCAAGAAACAGGGCTTGACTTTTGCCAACCAGGACTCCTTGCCGAAGTTGCCGATTCCCGATTTGGAGGATACTTGTCGCCGGCATGTGGATGCGCTGGCAGCCTTGCAAGGTCCCCGGGAACATGAGGATACAAAAGCAGCTGTGCGCGACTTTTTGAAGACGGATGGGCCTGCGCTGCAGGAGCGGCTGAAGAACTATGCCACTTCGAAAACGAGTTTTATCGAACAGTTTTGTAAGTGATTAGATCTCTCTTAGGATCTGTGTCAGTGCTAACGATGGCCAAGGGTATGATTCTTATTTGAATTTCGATAATCGTAAGGAATCTTCTCTCGATGGATCGTGGAAAGGAACGAAGGCTAACTTTAGCAGCGGTTGTGTTGAACCTCAACCCGTTTTTCTTATTGGAAGATGATCCAACGCCCGCGCGTAATCACCAGGTCACTCGCGCGGCTTCCTTGGTGGTATCTGCATTGTCTTTTGTTCGCGCCGTGCGACGGGAAGAACTTCCACCTGACACTGTGCGAGGAACACCTCTCTGCATGTATCAGTACTCGCGCATGTTTGGTACGGCTCGCTTGCCTACTGATAATGGCTGTGTCATCAGCCAGGATCCCTCGGCCAAGCATGTGGTTGTCATGTGTCGAGGCCAGTTCTATTGGTTTGATGTGCTGGACGACAACAGCGACCTGATCATGACCGAGAAGGATATTGCTCTGAATCTGCAAGTCATTGTCGAAGATGCCCAGCATACTCCAATTCAGAACGCAGCGAAGGGTGCCCTTGGCGTTCTGAGTACGGAGAACCGAAAAGTGTGGTCGGGTCTCCGGGACATCATGACGAAGGACCCTTCCTCAAACAATGCAGAGTGTCTGAACATTGTTGACACTGCCCTTTTCATGCTCTGCTTGGATTACACAGAGCCGTCCAATACGGATGAACTTTGTGCCAATATGCTCTGTGGCACAAGTGAGGTGATCAAGGGTGTCCAGGTTGGTACCTGCACCAACCGATGGTATGACAAGCTGCAGATCATCGTCTGCAAGAACGGAAGTGCGGGTATCAACTTCGAGCACACGGGTGTGGACGGACATACTGTTCTGCGTTTCGCCAGTGATGTTTACACGGATACCATCCTTCGCTTTGCCAAGACGATTAACGGCCAGGCCCCCAGCCTTTGGACAACTTCCAGCCCGGATCCTGCGAAGCGTGATCCAAGCAGCTTTGGCAATGTTAGCACCACCCCGCGCAAGCTTGAATGGGATATGATTCCCGAACTCAACATCGCCTTGCGGTTTGCCGAGTCCCATCTATCGGATCTTCTGCATCAGCATGAGTTTGCTGTCTTGGATTTTGAAGGATTTGGCAAGAACTTCATTACATCCATGGGCTTCTCGCCTGATGCATTCATACAGATGGCATTCCAAGCAGCATACTATGGTCTCTATGGACGCCTTGAGAACACTTATGAGCCCGCAATGACTAAGGTTTTCCTTCACGGACGCACAGAGGCGGTTCGAACTGTCACTCCAGAGTGTGTCAACTTCGTCAAGACATTCTGGGGCGACAATCCTGCCGAAAGCAAAATCGACGCTCTTCGCTCAGCGGCACAACGGCACACAGCTCTTACGAGAGACTGCTCCAAAGGCCAGGGCCAAGACCGTCACCTTTACGCACTCTACTGTCTCTGGCAGCGCTCTTTTGATGAAAGCCTTTTTCAAGACACCAGCTCCGCGGGCGGTTATTCAAGCCCTAGCGAGAGCGTCGAGTCTCCTAAGCTCTCCGAGCTCTCGGAAGATGGTCTTTCTACCTCCCCAACCAGTGGCAGCTACCGCGGTCCCGCTCGTAGCGTGACACCCCCAACACCCGCTATTTTCAGCGATCCCGGCTGGGACAAGATCAACAACACCATCATGTCCACCTCGAACTGCGGAAATCCTTGTCTCCGGCACTTCGGCTTTGGTCCCACCTCTGCCGACGGCTTCGGTATTGGATACATCATCAAAGACGAAACAATCTCTATCTGTGCATCCTCGAAGCACCGCCAGACAGCGCGTTTGATGCACACTCTCGAATCGTACCTCTTTGAAATCCGGAAATTGTTGCGTGCTACCAGTTGCAAGACAACAAGAGGTCCTCGCACAAGTCGTGCCCGTGAGACTGAGGCCATCGCCGAACGGTTGCACACTGAATCGCAGCGCAGAGGACGCATTGTCCGTGGGGACAACCGTGGTGCCGAGACGCCTAATTCGACGACAGACGGTGGGGATATGGAAGATGATGGTATGGGCGGATGTGAGTATCACTTTTACATTCCCCACGCTCCTTTTGTATGGACGATGGACTGACTGGCTTGTTCATAGACGGTTTCTTCGATGCGGGTATGCTGCTCCACGCTTTGAAGGGTGTTACTGCGGATCGAGAGCATCGCGGCGAAAAACCGGCCAGGAGACGATTTGTTGGGAAGAAGCTGCATCTTAATGAATATTGATTGATATGGGTGGACGATGATCTAGGATTTGATTGCGATATACCTCATCTATGCTTTTTGCACCTTTTGTATTTCAAGTGAAGAATTTCATGGTGATATGAATTGTTCTGGTTCCTGGCATGTTCCACGTAAATCTAATCTCTCTTGGTGTGGTCTTTTGGCATCTGGTCTCTTCCTGCTAGGTGTTCACTCTGGTATTTTTGAAGTTGGATTCGACTATATGGAGAGCCTCTGCTTAAGAGAGCCAGATCAACCTTGAAGAATTCAGCATTATTCTATGGATCCGATGCGTCCATGGGTGATGGATGCAAAATCTATTCTGGGTGAGTAAACACGTTACTGGTTTGACCATGTCTTGTTTACATCTCCTCCCTCCTCTCCATCTTCTCTTCTCTTCTCTCCTCGCTCTCCTCCTCTTTCTATCATTCTATCTCGTTGCCTCCTCCATCTCAAGCTGGCAATTAATCTTTCTGTCATGTTCAGCACCTCTATCTCTCCCTTATCCCAGTCTACCCCATTTTTCAGAATGATCTGACTGGACTGTGAAGATGAATGGAGCTGTTGACATTGAACCTCAAGGCATAAAATGAGTGAGTTCCCTGCACTTCTTTTCTAATTTTTCTTCTCCTTCTTCTCTCTCCACACCTCTCTCTACTTATCTCCTTGTTTACCTCCCTCTCATGATCTTATTCTTTTTCTACTGAGAAGTCTTCTCATTCATGGCTACGCTTAGCATGCCTTGTTTACCTTGAAACTCAAGCCACCACATGTTCGATGAACTCGCTTCTCGACTGTTACTGGCCTTGGATAAATCACCACGTGCACGTGTAAGTATTCTCCTCTTGACGCGTCTCATTCACTTTTTGTACTTGACACGTCTCTCCACGCCTCTTTGTTTTGTTTTGCCATTCTCTCCTTCGTTCATCATACCTATGTTACACTTGCATCCAACTTCAACCATCTTCCCTTCTCTATCTTCTGATGCATATTTGCTAGCCCATCTATCTGGTGGCCTTACCAGCATCAACTTGTTTCTCATGTACGTTCCTTGGCTTCGCCTTTCTGTCTCTATCCCATTTCTCTCTTCTCCTTTCTCTTTCTGTTTCCCTCGCCACTCCTCTCTCGCCTTTTTCTTCCCCACTCCATTTTTCTCTTTTCATCATGGGAGTAAGGTCTTGGATATAATATTGATAATACTGACATCGGTGCAGCTGCCTCTGAACACGACCTCTGCATATATGACAGACTACAGTCTGTCCGATCAGATGCCATGCACCCATCATCCTTCCCAATCTTTGAAGTTCAGATTGATGTGAGACCTGAAACTTGAACATCATCTGTTCTCGAAGGTGATGGCTTCGAGTGAGTAAGAAGCACTGATTATGTTCGAAATGATTTATGATTATACAAGACTAACCTCTGATCTCTAGAATAAGCCATTTTTGGGCTGCTCAAAAGGCTCTTTGAAATCTTGCTATGCCACATTTGCTTCTCCAACCACTGGGAGACATCCATACATGTAAGCCCATAGTACATGCCCCCGATATCAACTAACATCTGCGAAATGAAGAGCCATCAGCCCATTTTGTTTTCACTCGAATGCCTCCAAACACTCGTCTGTCCCCATAATTCTCTCGGCTTTGCACCTCTTTGAGCTCGCCACCCTCTTGAACAGACGAGACGGACGCCCTCTTCCCTTCCTTCCTCCGAGAACACACCGAGTGTTCACCAAATGGGGCGGTGTGGAGGCACAAGCCGCAGGACGCCAAGGATATCATAGGGGTGAAGAAGCACCCGGGGACAAAGTGGCGAGGAAGCGCCAGTCCGTCACAAACACTTACCACTCATTACACACACTACCTGGGGATGCACTGAGCCTCAACGAGAGGAAGCTTTTGTTCTGTTATGTCTTGCTTTGCATTCTTGTTGCTTGTTGATTTGCTTCGCTTTTCTGGATAAATGATCTATCAGAATGATAGACTGGAGAGATCTGGCTACCTTCCGAATGCCTTGCGGCATGTTCGTTGATCTAGTGCCTGTTCTAATGTCATGTTTGTTTTGTACCAGTTACTTTTGCCATCTAGGCATTTCCATCTTCCTACCCCTTCAAATAGACTTACAAATAAAGCTAGCATCTCCACATCATGTTGTCTGCATGTACCCGAGGCTGATAGATTCCCCGCATGGTCTGATGCCCGAAGGCTGAGGCATCTCAGCCTCGGTGTGGGGAAGGCCGAAATCGGATAGCCGACTTGATCAAGACGCCGACTTGTCCAAACACTTCAAGGGCATAACAAATTCCTCCGCTGCCAATTGCTTATATGGACTGCTTGGATATATCACTTGGACCGCGTGAGTTGTTATCAGCCTAGCTATGGCTCTGCATTCCCTGCCAAGACGCGTTCCCCGGACGGGATTGCGCTGGTCCCGACGTTTCTCAACCTCCCCGCGCAGTGCCAACTATGCGGACACACTGTCCAATTTGAAGATTGGCGCACATACAAGAGTTCTTTTCCAGGGATTTACTGGTGATTCTTAACCTTGAGCGTTGAGTGATGTCCACGGCTAATCCACGCACAGGACGACAAGCAACCGCTAATGTCAAGGAGTCACTGGAATGGGGCACCAAGATTGTCGGTGGTGTCAAACCCGGCGTGGAAGGCGAGCATTTAGGACTACCGGTTTTTCCATCAGTTAAAGTGGTATGGATAGCCCATGGCATCAAATTACAAACATCATACTGATGCTTTTCGTCCAGGCACAAGAAAAAGCAAAACCCGATGCGTCTGCCATTTATGTTCCTGGGAATCAAACAGCCAAGGCCATCGAAGAAGCAATTGCGGCTGAGATCCCATTGGTAGTGGCTGTTGCCGAGCACGTTCCGATTCATGATATCCTTCGGGTAAGTCATACACAATAGAACTCTAGAATTCGTTGCTGATGAAATCCTAGATTCACTCTATGCTGCAAACGCAGTCCAAGACGCGTCTAGTCGGTGCTAATTGTCCCGGTATCATCTCAGCTATTGGGAAATGCCGAATCGGCTTTCAACCGCTGCCATGCTTTGCACCTGGCAATGTCGGCATTGTCGCCAAGTCGGGGACTTTAAGCTATGAGACCGTCGCATCGACTACCAGAGCTGGACTCGGACAGAGCCTTTGCATTAGTATGGGTGGTGATGTGTTGGCTGGGACTAACTTTGTGGACGCTCTCAAGATTTTTGAGCACGATGATGATACGCAGGGTATTATTATTGTGGGCGAGATTGGCGGCACAGCTGAGATGGATGCCGCTGAATGGATCAAGGACTATCATCGACGAATTTCTGATCCCAAGTAAGTCTTTTCTGCTGGGGATTTTTTTTCAGTAGTTGCTCACCATAGCTAGACCCATTATGGCGCTTGTTGGTGGCTTACAGGCACCGCCGGGTCGGATCATGGGACACGCCGGTGCGTGGGCTGCGCCGGGAGAACCTGATGCGCAGACTAAATATCAGGCTCTGGAACGGGCCGGTGCTGTCATGGTCAATCACCCGGAGAAATTCGGTGAGGGCATGAAGGCTCTGTTGGGTAACAGGGCTACTAGATCTGGCACAAACGTAAGCCTGATTTGATCACCTACAGGGCCGTGCTAACCTCGCGCAGTCTGTTTCCGGAGTTGCTTCTCAGAAGCGAGGGATTCACACCATGAGGCGTATCACGCCGGCTTCAGACTCAAGGGCTTTTCAAAAACGTAGCCTCTACACCAAGCAGTTCCAAGCATTTGATATACTGAAACAGAAGTCAATTACGGTGAATGAAGCACCCGCTTCTTCCGACTTTGCTGTCTCGATCTCGGTTGATCGAACCGCCTTATCACCCTGCATTATTGCCTCCCCAGTTGCCGGGTCTGATCCGATGCAATCTCGAAGGTTCCCCTTCAGCTATGCTCAAAAGTGCATGGACAATGATACTCTCATTTCAGATGTGGCGTCGCACTTGGGACTTCCTGTGTCTGCGCATCGAAAACTAGCAGGTCTGGTGCAAGCATTATGGGAAATCTTTCACGAAAAAGAGGCATTTGTGCTTGAGACTCGAGTCGGTACTACATCTAACGGAGACCTTGAGGTTCACGGTGCACGGTTTGGCTTTGATGATGCCGCCTTCCGTAGCTCGGGCCGACAGGAGGACATCCATCAACTGCGAAATACCGCAGAAGAAGTTCCGGAAGAAGTGGAAGCTGAAAAGGACGGTATCGTCTATGTGAAGTATGATGCACCATTTCCTGCCCAGCAGCTAGTGCTAACAATACTAGATTGGAAGGCGAAGGCAGCATTGGTACACTCGGTAAGTGTCATACTTCTAGCTATACTCCACGTGCTTGTAGCTGACGTTTAAATAGTTAATGGAGCCGGCCTTGCCATGAACACAGTGGACGCTCTCACCCTCCATGGTGGAAAATGTGCCAATTTCCTTGACACGGGTGGGAAAGCCACCTCGGAAACGGTCAAGTCATCGTTTCGAATCATCTGCGCGGATACTCGAGTCAATGCTATATTTGTCAACATTTTTGGTGGATTAACACGCTGCGACATGATTGCCGAGGGAATCATCATGGCCTTCCGGGATCTAGATATGAAAGTGCCCGTGGTGGTACGGCTACGTGGAACTAATGAGGCACTCGGCCAAAAGATGGTGGGTAAATTATATTTCATCAACAATGACATGGACTTGCTAACACAATGGGATATAGATTGCCGAGAGTGGTCTTCCACTGCATGCATTTGATGGATTTGAAGAAGCGGCCAAGAAGGCAATTTCCCTTGCAGAGAAATAAACTTCCTGCCATTGCGGGACGATATATATAGTTCAAGCCGGAATAGAAATAGACAGGGCTTTCTACTAGCACATCCCTGAAACCATTAAAGCGGATCCCCTTCATTTAACCGAGGCAATCGTAATTAACACAAACCATCGAAAGAGAAACGATCAACACGGGGACATGTGATGCCCGCAAACTTAGGCACCCCGAGTTGGTCTAGCCCCGTCACTTCCCCACGATCGACCAAGGTTGCTCTAGCGCTGACGCCATCACCTGCGATCTTCATTTTATATGCCTGCAGCTCCCGAGGTCGCATTGTTGATGCCCTCCATACAGATAGTTGTCGACATTTCATATACACGACCTCTCCGCCATTAAACAACCTCACGTGCCATGTCCGATCCAAGCGCCGAGCTCCAATCCTCACTCCGCGGCCTCTCTTTAGGCCAAAAAGGTCCAGTACAGGACGTTCATCGCCCGACCGTGAAAACTACCTCGATATCCGGCTCCTCCGCGTCTACTTCGAAGCCTAAGAAGGCGGCTACCAAGCCTGTCGCGGACTCTTGGGAAGATGAAGCCAGTGGATCATCCGACGACGAGCCCACACCTCGCGAGAGCGAGTCATCACCATCCGTTCTTTCGCCTACTCTCAGTGCAGAGAGCCCCCTAGACCCCCCGCCCACACCTATCTCCCCGCAAGCTTCGCAAACTTCGAGCCCATGGGCGGCTGCTGGCCCAACCTCCCCCGCTGCGGGGCAGAGAACTGCAGCGGGTGAGCGGCGTCGGCCTGAGAAGCAGACTGCGGTTGCGAACCGGTTGATCGCGGGCGCTCTTGGAATCCGGGCGCCTAAGCGGACAGAGGAACAGCGGGCCTATGATCGATCTGTGAAGGAGCAGGAGATTAAGCGCCGGAACCGTGAGCGGGAACAGGCGGCCAAGGCCAAGGAAGAAGAGGAGAAGTTAAAGTCTGCTGTGTGGACTGATTAACGTTGAGATTTATGGGGTTTTGATCATATCTATTCTACTGTATATATGTGTGTTGATGGCTACCATTCTGGTTGCGGGCTACAGGCCGATTGGTTGATTGGGGTTTTGACTAGGCATCTACTTTCATTTGTAGGTGTCTGTGTTGCTTTGCTGGACATCGATATGGATCGGTATGCCATAGAGGGTTGCCATCGACTTAATGTCAGACGATTGCGCTGATGGGAATCACCACAGCGCCCATGGTCAAATAGTAGCCATGGTCAAATACCAGAAGTTTTCTAAACCAATTGAATTTTTGTCCCAGAGTATGTAGAAACACCACCGTCCCCGGCGCTTTCAGTAAATTCGTAGCCTCGTTAACAGAACAATAAGGGAATTTCCTGCGGGCCTGTCCACTTTGCCACCCTGTCTCATTCTACCAGAGTCCCACCCATCAGGATGCAAATGGCTCGCAGTATGTGCTTGGCGGTATTATGGAGCAGCCTACACTGCGGAGGCCCAGCCAGTGCACCATCTATCCTCCAATTTGCTCCTGGTGCACCTCAAGGGTGTCGCCATCGGCCATTTCAAGCTAGAAAAACCATAATTAACTTCTCCACTCGGATGATCTAGGTGGGTGGAATACATACAGCGTCTGGTGTATCGTCAGGCCGCACACGGGTGCCATCGAACAAAAATCTGACGGTGGCCTGTTGTTTTCCTTGGCGGTCACAGAAGGCATCCATGAGCCTCTTCAACGGTGTAGATCGCTTGATCTTGAAGAAAACCTCATTGTTGTTATCCGTCACCTTAATGTTAAGGTGCTCAACGGGGGCAGCGCCAGCTTCTTGCTCGGCGGACATTTTCAGTGCTAATAAAGGGTTTGCTATTAGAAAGGTGGTTCGCAAGGCAAGACATAACGCGGGGCGCTTACTTTTTCGAGATAAAAAACGGGGTGGGATTCAATTTTCTCAGATAGCACTTGTTCTTGAATAATTGTCAGCTCTAGCGATAGAGATAGTGGTGAAAACGAGGACACTCTCTGGGCAGAGGGATGGGAAAAGTGGGAAAGAGAATGGCGAGTGAAGCACGAAGAGAGATATCACCGGCAGAATGGCAAGCCCCACAAAGGCGGAGAATCTATTTTGCGGCTTTGATGGCAACAGCTCTGGATCTTCACTTTGCTTACTTGCAGGAGTTTGCTCAATCCGTCATGGTATGCAGAGATTTTGGAGACAAGCAAAAGGGATTTTTGATACTTATGATAGCAGGGGAATCTAAAGCAAGATCTATCGCACCAACAGCCGTGCCACCCGCGTGCTGTATGCTCCAAAGATTTCCCTTTCCCTGATTGAGCCATTGACTGACATTCCCAGTGTGCCATACAAGGTAATCACGATCCAAATCATTCTGTGATCTGGTCCTAATAGGGGAATAGATTGTTTGACCAAGAATTCATACAAGGAGGACAAGTGCCAGGCACAGATCGATGCTCTCTACGAGTGTTGCAACGCCTTCTACCAGGAGCAAGGAGACCAGGCCACCACTGTGAGCTGTCCCAAGGCACATCTGCTGCGGCTGAAGATGAAGCAACGGGCTCAAGCCAGGGAAAACCAGGGATAAAAAAGGCCGTAGATAGACAAATTGGCATGTTACAGTCCCTTTGCAGTCTGAGCTCCCATTTGTAAGGAAACTAGGCTAGTTGAGGGACTGCATTGCTCTAAGACAATCTTGAGCACGCTGAGAGGCCTCATGGACCTGAACGAACATTGAATACCTCCGTTCCGAGACTCTAATGACTGCCTATAAGACATTTGATGAAAAGGAAAAAAAAATTCATCTGCGACCGCCACTAAATAGGGTCCCGTGCCCACCACACTATTCCCCTTTGGGCACCAAACGCGCCCTCCAAAAGTGACAAACACCAAGTCCATTTCCTTCCCTCAACATCTTATTGATCCATCCTCCACAACCATGGCACCTCTCACCAGGTCTGCTGCATCTAGTGGGGCTGTGAAGCGCCAGTCACAGGTGAGTGATCTCGAGTTCTTTTTTCTATATCTCTGAGCTGATAGGATTCTCTTTCCCAGCCTCCGCCCAAGCAACCGGAAATTATCAACATTGACGAGGATGATGAAGATGAGGAGCCCATGGACGAGGATGAGGTCTATGAGGATGATGAAGAAGAGTTAGAGGATGAGGAGGATGTTGATGCAATGGATGAAGAGATGGATGGTGTCAATGGCGCAGCTTCGGAGACCGAGTCCGTTCTCCCTGCCTCGGAGCCCAGTCTCAAATCAGTCATGGGTATGAATGGCAGGAAGCATCGCCTCCAAGGTGCGTTGTATCGACATGTTCCTTGCGCATAATTGTGAACTCATCGACCCTAGATTCCCCCCAGCTGTTTACCGCCGCTGGCGCACAAGAAGCCCTCCATCCTCTTCGCCGCACTGCCGACCGTGTCACGCGCCAGATCGAGGCGTTCGCCGACAAGCTAGCCCAATTTAAGCGCAAGAACTCCACCGACGAGTATCAGAACGTCGAGGCCGCTTACACGCTCGTGGAGAGCTATCGCGACCTCGCGCAGAATGCGATTCAGGACATTACTACACAACAAACTCTGAAGCGCGTTAAGACGGGTCAACGTTCCAGTGACGGACCGCATTCTGGCGAGGATGTGCAGCGTTTGCAGTACGAGGCCGATACGTGGCGTCTGCTCCTCAACCTCATCAGCATCGATGACCCAGCTAGTCGCGCCAGTTTTCAAGAAAACCGCCAGACAGTTTTCCAGCACTTACATCGGTATTCCACGGACCGTGAGATCTGGGAAGCATTCCTAGATGCTGATCAATATGGTCTCGAGTGTGTGATCGCTATGCGATGGTTGGAGGAGACTGCAAAGACCGGTTCTCAGGCTCTGGACCAGCTGATCGCCAATTTAGAGATTAAAGCTGAAAGAGGTCATGGGCTGTGGGCTCACGGATGGCTATTCACTAAAGAATCGATCAAGGGATTTAAACGTCTCCGGGCTTGGCCACAGCCACTGGAGCCGAGCGATCCCGGCGTCTCAAATTCCTTGTTAACTAATGAGGACCAAAACGCCTTGATCACGCAGCTGGATCCTGATGCTATTACTAGGCAAAAGCATAAACTGCAGAGACAGGATGCATGCTATGAGAGTGCCACATGGATGACTTGTTGGAAGATGCTTCGGCAAGGCGAGGATTGGACCAAGATTCGTGAATGGGCTCAGGGTCGCCTTGAGGGCTGGAGGGCCGTCAGCCTTTGCGGTTCCAGTGTGGATGCAAAGCCCAGCGGTACTTCAGAAACCCGGACGCCAGTTGATAACGGGATGACACGGTTAATGAATAGCCATGCTCATGATTCATGGCGCACTGCATGCCATGCGCTAGCCCGCAATCCCAACGCTGACAGCTTTGAGCGTGCTGTCTACGCACTTTTATGTGGTGAAACCGAAGCCGCGGCTGGAATTTGTCGCACCTGGGACGATTATCTCTATGTCTATTTCAACCGTGTTGTCATCTCGCGTTACCAGGGATTTTGCAAGCAATTGCAGCGAAAGATGAGCCATTCCCCCACCGCACCGGTTGCCTTCCAGCCTGAGCCCGCGGGACATGCAGACCTACAAAAGTTCTTCTACTACCTGCGGGGCAACCAGCGAGTCTCTGCTGAAACCAGAAACCCATTCCGCAACATTCAAGCTGCGATCCTGAGCAAAGGCTATGATTCCTACTTTTCATCCTTTGCTCAGGCGGTCTCTCGGGTCAGTGGCAGACAACTGGACAAAGATTCGGTTATCCCGGCATTACCCCATGCACATGTCGACGAAGCACACCTCATTGCGGCAGAGGATGACGAGGCTTTGAAAACCACCGCTCATCTCTACCTCGTTGTCCAGGCCCTTGGTTATGCTCGCTCGGATACCCAGTTCGTCCAGACGGCCTCTACCATCGTGGCCGGGTACATCGTTAATCTTCAAGAACGAGGCTTATTTGATCTCATTCCGCTATATGCTTCACTGCTCCCGCCGGATATGTGCCGCAGTGTTTTCTCCAAGATCTTGATCGAGGTCATCGATACACGGGAGCGCAAACAGCAGATCCGACACATGCAAAAGCATGGCATCAATGTCATTGAAGTTCTCGATGCCCAATGGTCATGGGTGAGCGCCGGGGTCTCTTCCATCGAACATCCCCGTGGCTTGACGGGCTACTCGCGGGTGGTGCATCGGCCAGACGGTTCTCGAGTCTTGGTGCCGCCTAAGAAGGACCTGATCGGAACATTTGTCGCTGACGAAGATGAAAAGATGATCCGCAGCCTAGAATGGCTTCGGGACGTGGGTGGCCAGTGGTCCAAAATTTGCAAGCTCGGATCTTGGTTGTACCGCAAATTCTTTGTCTCCGGAAAACTTGCTGCTGCTCGGGAACTGAGCGATCGCATGCGTCTTGCAATCATTTCGCAGGATACATTCGGGATCGATATTTTCGAATTCCCCATTTTCGACCATCTTTTGACGGACGAGTCTCTACCGACCAGCCCGAGAAAATCCAAGCGGAGTAGTGCCAGCTCGCACCGACGCAGCCTCTCTGGCAGCAATGGAGCTCCTGTTACTAGCCATGGTCGTGCTTATCAACAAGCTACTCGAATGTTCAATCTGGAGTCACTCGCTCTCGGGTTCGACGCCCTTGAGCAGTTTGCCATTTTGTATGACCAGATTTCAAAGTGAGTTGATCCTTGCGAAATATTTCAAGTATGCTGTTTTCTTAGAAGCTGACCGATTGGACGGTAGAAATAAACACCGGCGTGACTCGGGCACCGTCGAGCATTCTCTCGCGGCATTAGAGGAATTACTGCAAGCTGTTGAGACATGTGTGGGTCAGGTGCTTGAAAAATGGCTTGTCGCTGCCGATGATGGTGAGTGTTCCTAGTTTATTTTTTTGTGGTGGGAACCTATCCAGACTGACACTATGTCCAGCCGAGGAAGAAGCAGACTACGAGTACATCCGCCGGACTTACCTTCCAGATCTGCTTCTCGACTATCACAATGTGTTGTACTACGCCAGTCACACGCTTGAACAGCCCTTTCTGCTGACACAGTGCATGACTGTTTCAATTTGGGTCGCTACCACCCCACACCTAACCAAGAGCTTCACGGAGTCGAAGCGCATGGGTGAGCTCATGGAAGCATTAGCCCTGGCTAGTAAGGCCATGGTGCTCACGGACCCGGCAAACGATCGGGTCTTTGACAATGGCCAGACGCTGGGTCTCTGGAGAGTGTCCCCGGACAAAGACGAGCAGTCGGGCCTATTGGAGCATGGAAGGTGAATAGTGTCCATGTAATATGTGTGTATATTAAGGGGGATCGCAAGGGATGGACCGAAAATGACATTTCTGGCACATGCGAGGTGGATAAGCAATAAGGTTTATGCAAGTTGAAGCCAAGCTATTCGTATCTAGGCAATACAAACACAGCCATCTGCATCGTTCTCTAGTCCATTTTGCGCCACCATCGTTTGTCATGGACTCATAATCATTACTTTCATCATTACCACCACGCACTGTCTCGTCCATGTTGATCCACTGGATGATCCACCCCTGCACGAACCTTGCCCATTCAGTAGAGATCGCACCTCGCGCTTCAATCTTTTATTCATAAGGGCTCATTAGTGCATTGCCGAGAACCTTGGCAGTGAAATCGTTTCCAAGGGCCGTCGAATGCGCCCAAGGCTTGATCTCCGTCTCTCGGTCAATAGTGGAGACAAAGCACCGACTCCACTGAAAACGCGGGAAATGCATGGTCACATCCTTGATCGTCTCCGAGTGAACGAGATCGGCGAAGGACCCAGTGTTATCTGTCAACTGGGTTAGAAATTGATGATGAAACTATCTCTGATAGTCCGGATGATTATGGATTGATTTGCGTCGGCAGGAAATGCCAGAGGATGTGGATGGAGTGCATAAGTGGGTTCTTCTGTACTCTGTAACAAGGAAAAAGGAAATTGGAAAGTCGGTCAATCAGGCTAAGAATGCAGAATTGACGTATGGTTGACCGAATTTGCTATTTGTACTGTCATCCTTCGGGCCACTTTTTTCTTTTCTTTTTTAAAAGGTCGAGTTGTGACAATTCAAGCTGTGGGTCAAAGGCATAGCATAATACAGGGGTAACGGTAAGATCATGATCACAATGACTTACCGAAAATCGTCGCCAGCTGCAGTAATTGTCCCACGGCGGTGATGGTGCCGATGGACATCAAGTCCTGATGGCGAATAATGGCCTCCGCCACACTCTCAGCCTGATCTCGTGGTGCGGTGGATCCACCGTCTTCCGTCTGGTCCTGGAGTAGTTTCAATGCAAGCATGCCCCCGTAGAATTCGAAGCTTAATCGGGTATCGAGATGCTCGGCGGTGGTGCCAATATCATGAAGCAAACATGCCAAGAAGTAGGTCTCGTCGGAAAAGTCCCAGTCAGGGAAAGGGAAGCGGTGGCGCTTGATGGCCAGACCATAGTGGTAAACGCGACGGGAATGATTGTAGATTGGTTCGGGGAGGTGCGTGAGCGCGTATTGGTTGATGCGCTGGGCCAGTCGGGTGATTGGGATGGGCGTTTCAGTGACAGGGATTGGGTTTGGAGTGGTGTTGAGACGGGGATAGATGGAGGTCGCATTGAGAAGAATGTCGGCGGAGGCCGGCACCGCGGTGAGGCCATAGAGGATGATAGGATTGTTGGTCATGGTTGGGTAGGGGAAGTTGGATAGGCGATGAGGCGGAATCAACATGAGATGCATTTATATGGCATTGATACTTGATATTCCGATGTTTGTTATTCGGAGGTTTTCTGGCTGTTCAGAATGTAGTGTTCTCTACTCTGTACTCTGTATACTCTCTATAGATCTACATACAAGTAGAATCACCCTCGCATCCTGACTCTATATCACCTCGATATTCGCCGAACGCATCACTTGGGCAACCTACAACCTTGCAAGATTGGGTAGAATCCAAGCCAATGGAGACGTCATGCAATAGCGGTTAAGATTTGCCCCTAGAGCCAATTCGGTCGCTGTGATTTGCCTCTTTGCCCCGGTCATTCTTGGCAAGGGAGGCAGTGCAAGACCCCGTCCGGAATGAAGATGCTACTCTATATCGAAGATGAGTGGAATGAAAAGTTTCCACGGATCCAACGGATAGAATGATCCTGAAGAATCACCATATACTCCATAGTGCAAGCAAGAATGAAGTAACCCATTGACACATCGGGGCTGTGCAGAGTGGATCCGGACCCAAAAGCGGGAATAACAAACCCAGGAATTACCTTGACAATCGAGACCGCAAGTGGATCTGCAAAGGGGGAAGCTCTGTTGCTTCAGAACCTTTTCTTTTCGATCTAGTTGCTCTCTCCACATGACTACGGCTCTGCCTTCACCTTCCACCGAGCCACTCATGCCAATCGTGCAATCTCGTCCTGTGCCGCCTCCGTGAACGGCATTTGGCTTCATTTATCCCCTTCATCATGTCCGGACCCCGACGAGAGGACGATGAGCTGGCTCACTCGCCCAGCGGTCCACTACGCAGAGAGCGTGCTCCCACGATTACCATTGATACCTCCGCCGTGAACTCTCCCGATACGAGTCATCCCCCAGTGCAGAACATCTCTGGACTCTCGGGGCCAACGCTGCAAGTCTCGTCGGAAAATACCCAGGCTCATGACGTGAGCACGCTTCTTCACAATGGGGGTATCTCGCCCACCACGGGCTCGATTCGCTCCAACGCTTCGTCGGACGTACCAGATCCGGATCGAGAAAACCGCCCAACCTCTCCCCATAATGTTTCCTCGCCCAAGACCAAATTCCCGGAGACGCATTCCAACTTTCTCTCTGTCCCCGGCGCGCGATCCCGTGGCAATTCCCTAGAGTCCGAGGATACCAACCAGTCTTTCAATACCGATGGCGGAGATACCTGGGTTCAGTCGGGCCCTCATACATCCCAAACTAACCTGACAAAGAACATCAATCTCGACGATGACGATGCTCTCATGCCTGATCCGGGTCGAGAGTCGGAGTTTGAGGTCGAGGACAACAGGTTCGCTTTTACCCCGGGGCAGCTGAATAAATTGTTGAACCCGAAGAGCTTCTCTGCCTTTCGGGCCCTGGGTGGTCTGCGCGGGCTGGAAAAGGGACTTCGCACGGATGTACAAAGTGGTCTAAGCATGGACGAGACGATACTCGATGGGACAGTGGCATTCGAGGACGCAGCTGCCTCACATGCGTCACCCAAGACAGCTTCTCCGACGACACCACCCTCCGAGCGCGCGACTACCACGATTGTCGACTCCGAGTCTTCCTTCAAGGATCGGAGGCGCATATTTGGCGACAACAAGATTCCGGAGCGAAAGCTCAAGTCTATCTGGCAGCTGGCGTGGATTGCTTATAATGACAAGGTGCTAATCCTGCTGACAGTCGCCGCCATCATCTCCCTTGCGGTTGGCATCCCGCAGTCTCTGCACCCAGTCAATCCCGATGAACCTGGCGTAGAGTGGGTAGAAGGTCTTGCGATTCTCGTTGCCATCATTATCGTGGTGACTGTTGGTGCTGCCAATGATTGGCAAAAGGAACGTCAATTCGCCAAGCTCAACAAGAAGAAGGAAAACCGTCAAGTCCAAGTGTTACGTTCAGGAAAGACCGTGGAAATTTCGATTCATGATGTGGTCGTCGGAGATGTGATGCATATGGAGGCAGGCGACATGGTCCCAGTCGACGGTATCTTCATTAGCGGCCACGACGTCAAGTGTGATGAGTCCTCGGCCACTGGCGAGTCTGATGTATTGCGGAAGACTCCTGGTGAGGATGTGTACCGGGCAATTGAAAACCACGAAGATCTTCGGAAGATGGATCCTTTCATCGTTTCCGGTGCCAAGGTTTCCGAAGGCGTGGGCACCTTCTTGGTGACCGCGACAGGTGTGCATGCAACTCATGGCCGAACCATGATGTCTCTTCATGAGGAGGGTGAAACAACTCCGCTGCAAACCAAACTCAACAAGTTGGCCGAGTACATCGCCAAGCTGGGTCTGGCCTCCGGTTTGCTGCTCTTCGTGGTTCTCTTTATCAAGTTTCTCGTCCGTCTCAAGTCCATCGAGGGCGGAGCGGATGCCAAGGGTCAAGCTTTTCTTCGGATCTTCATTGTCGCTGTTACCATCGTCGTCGTTGCCGTCCCCGAGGGTTTACCGCTGGCGGTTACACTTGCTCTCGCCTTTGCGACGACTCGGATGATCAAGGATAATAATCTGGTTCGGTATCTCAAGGCTTGTGAGACCATGGGCAACGCAACCACCATTTGCTCGGACAAAACTGGTACCCTCACGATCAATAAAATGAGCGCCGTCGCTGCTACCCTTGGAACCACGTCTCGATACGGTGATAAAGATCGCGGTGCTGCGGACCACACGGATGATGTTTCCGCCTCGGAGATGGTATCTACCCTTTCATCATCTGTCAAGGATCTTCTACTCAAGTCAATTGTCATGAACTCGACTGCATTTGAAGGGGAAGAAGATGGCGTGAAGACTTTTGTCGGATCCAAGACTGAGACAGCCCTTTTGACCTTTGCACGCGAGCATCTTGGAATGGGACCCGTGAACGAAGCGCGAGCCAGCTCAAAGCTTGTGCAGATGTATCCATTTGACTCCAGCCGCAAATGCATGGCTGTGGTGATTCAACTGGAGAATGGCAAGTTTCGGATGTTGGTCAAGGGTGCAGCGGAGATCTTGATGGCGAAATCAGCTCGGATCATTCGCGATCCCACAGATACCCTTTCCGAGACTTCGATGACTGATGAAAATCGATCGACGCTGGATTCCATCATGACCACCTATGCCAGCCGCTCGCTACGATGCATCGCCATGGTGTACCGCGATTTCGAGCAATGGCCGCCCCGTGGCGCACAGACACAGGATTCTGACGTGGTCTTTGAGTCTGTGTTTAAGGACATGGCTATGCTCGGTCTTTTCGGTATTCAAGATCCTGTTCGGCCCGGTGTTCCCGAGGCGGTTCACCAATGTCAGCGCGCTGGTGTTTTCGTTCGCATGGTCACTGGCGACAACATCATGACCGCCAAAGCCATTGCCGAAGAATGTGGCATCTATACACCGGGTGGAATTGCTATCGAAGGTCCCAAATTCCGCAAGCTCAGCCCTAAGCAAATGAACCAGATTATTCCCCGTCTACAGGTCATCGCTCGATCCAGCCCCGACGATAAGAAGATCCTGGTGAACCAGCTCAAGAAACTCGGCGAGACAGTCGCTGTTACTGGTGACGGCACCAACGATGCCCAGGCTTTAAAGAATGCCGACGTCGGTTTCGCCATGGGTATCACCGGTACTGAGGTTGCCAAAGAGGCATCGGATATCATCTTGATGGACGACAACTTTGCATCCATTGTCAAGGCCATGGCATGGGGTCGCACGGTCAGTGATGCGGTCAAGAAGTTCCTCCAATTCCAGATCACAGTCAACATTACTGCTGTGATTCTCACGTTCGTGTCATCAGTCGCCAGCGAAGACGAAGATTCCGTGCTCAGTGCGGTGCAGCTGCTATGGGTCAATTTGATCATGGACACCTTCGCCGCACTGGCGCTTGCCACGGACCCTCCTCCGCCCAAAATTCTCGACCGCAAGCCTGAGTCTAAAGCTTCATCTCTCATTACTTTCACCATGTGGAAGATGATCATTGGACAATCGATCTACCAACTGATTGTAACGTTTGTGTTGAACTTTGCGGGTCAGTCTATCTTTCCCTGGGGGCATGATCACATGCAAACGGTGGTGTTCAATACTTTCGTCTTCATGCAAATCTTCAACCAGTACAAGTACGTTCCACCCTGATCCTTTTTCGTGAATATTACTAACATGACGCAGTTCCCGCCGGATTGACAACAAGTTTAACATTATGGAGGGAGTATTTCGAAACAGATGGTTCATTGGCATCCAGCTCATCATTATTGGAGGTCAAGTCCTGATTATCTTCGTCGGCGGTGCGGCGTTCTCGGTGGAGCGTCTTGATGAGGGCTCCCAATGGGCCGTCAGTCTTGTACTAGGTGCCATATCGGTGCCAGTGGCTGTCATCATTCGCCTCATTCCCGATGAATTCCTTAGCAAACTCATTCCGCATGTTTGGCCTCGGGCCAAGAAGGGCCCTGAGTTGGTTGTGTCCGATGAGAACCGTCGCTACGAGTGGAACCCGGCTCTTGAAGAGATTCGTGATCAGCTTGCTTTCATCAAGAAGGTTCGCGGCGGCCGCTTGAGACACATTCGTCACAAGTTGCAACATCCCGAAGAATTCTTGCCGCGGTCACGCAGTGGATCCCGCTCGCGCGATTCGTCTGCACCTCCAACCCCGAACGGGGACACTGGCAGCCCATCACCCCAAGACGCAACTCCAGAGTCCCGATCGCGGCGCAACACTCGGTCTCGTTCCAGCTCTACTTTTGGCCCTGCCGCTGCCATGGCGGGGATAGTTGCAGGCAGTATTGCCGGATGGTCTCCTATCGATCGGGGCCATGATGAGGCGGATTTCGCACAATTCCCGACCAACGGTTCCAACGGCGAACTGAATGGACAAATGGGAATCGAGATCCATCCCGACACCGCGGCCGACGATCGCGTGGTGGGCGAATACTCAGTCAACCCGAAGAATCCACCCAGCCAAAACCCTGACCTCACTCCATATTTTGAACACGCACCCTCGGAGCGAGCACCATCCAGCCGAGGCCGCCGATCCCTCTCGCAGCGATCCCGATCTAGTCTAAGCCAGTCGCGAGTATAATAGACGATCAACTCATTGCATGGCTTGGTATTTGGCGTTTGAAGTGTTGAGCCTGAAAAAGCATCTCGAGGATGGCGTTGGTGTTTCTCTCATTTCTCTCATTTTACCATTTGATATCCCGGCCTGGTCCTGTCTCTTGTTATTTTGTGTTCTTTGGTTTGTCTTGTCCCATCATTGGGTTCCCTTGTAATCATCCCCTTTGTCTTCTTGCCCTGGTTTGGCCATTGTCTCGCTTTGCCTCTGCCTGATCGACTTGCGTTGGTTGAGTATCTGATCCCATTGATGCATCTTGCATGTTCGGGGCTGGTGATGGGCTTTGGAATATTGGCGTTATGGACCTGGCTGGTCGATGGTCCTCGATCGTTTGGCTATCTTCTTGTGTTTGAAATATTGACAATGCTATATTATAATTCAAGTTCAGCTCGAGTAGTCTGTCAGTCACTGTTGAATCGGCCATACTTTAAAATAGTCTTGCAGGAAACAATCCCTGTCAATCACGATACATCCATGCTTGTTTGCCAAGTTTGCAAGGCAGTGGTCACGCCTTTAACGCTGACAAAGTCTCACTTTCTCAGCTCTATAACCTTCTATCCTCTCTTCACATCAGTCATTCTGAGAAACCACATGTCGAGTGCCGCAGAGTCCCCATCGAGGGAAAACAAACTCGCAGATACGTCGGCCGATACACCTGCACCGCCAAATACAGAAGTCTCAGAAGCTAGAGATGTCGAACATAAAGACCCAGTCCCATACGAGCCTCATCTCAGCAAAATCCTGGGCGAAGGCTCCACTTCCCGCATTGCACGCATTGCACCAGGGGTCATCATCAAGTATCCACGATTCTCCTGGTGGCACTCGAAGAAAGCGACCACCAAATGGTTCATTCAAGATATGAAGCGGAGTTTCGAGGTCGAAGAACAATTATTGGCAATCCTAGGACTACATCCACGAATCATCGAGTCCGTTGTCCTCCCTACTTATAACCTACTTATAATTAAGAATGACTCTTTAGATACAAGGGGATATCAAATGATCCATACGGGTTATTATTCGCCGAAGCAAATAACGGGAATTTACAAAATTATATTGACCGCCATCATCCAACTATCGAAATGAATCTACGACTGAAATGGCGAGCACAAGCCGCAGAAGCGATTCAATTCATTCATGGAAAGGGTGTTATCCACTCTGATCTTCGACCGGACAATTTCTTGTTACACGCTTTCTCTGGGAAGGAACCCGATCTTCTCCTTTGTGATTTCGGCGGTTCAACGAATGGAGATATAGACGGGAGACACCTTCCTGATTCTGGCTTTTATAATCCCTGCGATCCGCCTGAGTCGACGCCGAAGACGGATATTTTTAGTCTTGGGTCGATCTTTTATACGATTATGGCTGGGCATTGGCCTTATAGATCTCCCGGTGCGTTCAAGTCTTTGGATGAGATGGAGAGATATGGAGTGCTGGTTGATGAACTATTTGGTTTAAAAAGGTACCCGTCTGTTGATGGGCTGGCGGGTGGAATTGTGATCTTACGATGCTGGATGGGCGAATATGCTGATGCGAGCGCACTTGTTGAGGATCAGCGATGGTTTGAGGCTGCAGTGGGAGAATGAGACAGTCGGAATGAAGAAAAAGCGCTGATGGTCAAAACGATATCACAACTTGGGATACGTTGAGCTGGCAAAGTCGTCGATTCTACTTCATTTCTTGTCTTTGCGCTTTGATCCACAAAGTTGTTGTCGAGATCAACAGAATAGACATAGCAGATAAGCATAGCGGATAAGCATAGCAGATAAACATACCCGGTACGAGGAACAGATGAAGTGAGGTCAGAAACAACTCATAAAGAACTGTCGATCATCCGAGATCGGTTCGGCAGTGCTGATGTGTCGCCGAGCATGTGCGGACCATGTTCCGTGGTGGTCGGGCAGATCTGTGGATCGAGATGAGAAGCTTGGGGATTCTTGCAATCGGGTACGTAATGGACATAATTCGGGATCTCCATGTAAACTTGAATCTGGGTCATGGTGATTAGTTTGTGTTGATTATACAGGATAACGATGATATACCTACCTACTAGGTAGTCTGTTTGGTGAATGGAATATACTAGTACATCACTGACTCGAAAGCCAAGAATTGCAAAGAGCGAGCTTAACTATGACTATACGTCATTTGATCAAATAAGCTATTTCTACCTCCTTTCATACATCTCATCCACCTCGAATAGCTATCGCGAAACAGGGACAGGCAAGGACCTGACAACATTTCTCACGTATAGATCTGCTGAACTAGTACTAATCACCCGGATCCTTAACATCTTACCTCCGTGATCCACTCCTTGCGTAGTGCACATTCCAACACAAGCATTTCGGAGCTTAGAGTATGTGGCTTACCCCATTCGGCAATACGATGGAGATCAAACACATCCCAAGCTAATAGCAATCAACACACTCGTCATGGAATTCAGTCATTCCGGTAGAACCTTGGAAATTCCAAGTCAAGCAACCCGCTCATCTCATCATCGACTCCGTACAAGAATAAAGTTTATAGCACTCCTACGGCCATCTGATATCCACCTCCACATCTGCAGCTTCTCGGAATATTTCCATCGTCCCGAGTTACGTGATTCTTTTCTTTTTGAGTTATGTCTCCCACCGGGATTGGTCCTTGATTGCCCTGGAATGTCCTCGATCGAGTTGGGTGCGTGTCACACCCTGGGCTGCACAGGGTGATGTCAAATCCGTTCCACGGTGGTGGAGACAGGATAAGAACCTTGTTTCCTATATCTATCGTGCCGGACGTTCCTGTCCTACTCGACATACTTTCTTTGTTGATTCGACTTACTGTGCTAGGAGTTGGAGGATTCGTCGACACGTCTGAAGATCGGTATTCAAGTTAAAGAGTCACCCGCCTGTACAGTCAAGGATGAAGTCAGACGATGTCGAGAAAGCTCATGAATCACCGGATTTGCATTGCATGAGCCCGTCCGAGATCGAAAGCCCTACACACACTAAAGAAGCGGTGGTGGAATATCCGCCGCAGACCTTCTTTCAGAAATGTCTTGCCAAAATGAAAAAGGTCGAGTCGCATGGGATCAGACGGGTGCCGCTGGAGGATCGTCAGGAAGTGACGCCGTCGACTTCTCTGCATATGCAGCTGATGTGGTTTAGCATGACGCTGGCGACGAATAATATTGTCGTGGGATCGATGGGGACCTTCGTCTTGGGTTTGAATTTCAAAGATGCGGCCATTTGTGCAGTGATGGGCAATCTGCTGGGTGCTTCGATGGTGGCATATATGAGTACTTGGGGTCCGATCAGTGGAAATCGCACGTTGGTGAGTGATGCAGAATGGATCTGGTTGTGCTGGTGAGCTGATGATTCGACAGATCGTGGCCCGTTACTTCATGGGCTTTTATCCCAGCAAAGTCTGCTGTGTGCTGAATGTCTTCACCAATGTCGGATATAGCATGGTCAACAGCGTGGTCGGAGGCCAGATCCTCTCCAAAGTGTCCGGCGGCCAGATTTCCGTGTTGGTAGGAATTATCGTCGTGGCTCTTGCAAGTTGGACCATGGCCATGTTTGGTATGAAGGTCTTTACTATATATGAACGGTGAGTAGTATAGTCGTGCTATCATGCTCAAGCTGACAGGAGTAGATGCGCGTGGGTGCCGCAACTGATGGTGCTGTGTATCATGCTTGGTTCAGCTGTCTCGCATTTCGACTTTGACGTCCACACAGCAGTTTCCCCGGAGCGCCTCAGTGCGAAGCGTATCACCTTCTTCTCGCTCAGTCTGTCCATTGCTCTCTCCTGGGTCCCGCTGGCTGCAGACTATTATGTCTACTATCCACCTCAAATGAAGCGCTGGCGCACATTTGTCGTGACCTTGCTGGGATGCAGCCCAGCTATGATCATCACCCTTTTGATCGGAGTTGGGCTTGGGACTGTCCTCGCCAGCTCACCAACGTACGTCGCCAAGTACGGCAGTGACCCGGGAGGTCTCCTCCTGACCGCGTATGACTCGCTCGGGGGATTTGGCAAGTTCTGCGCAGTGATCAATGTGCTATCACTAGTGGCGAACAACACCCCCAGTGCATACTCGATGGGCATGAACTTCCAGATGCTCGGTGATGGGTTCCAAAAAGTGCCGCAGCCGGTCTTCACCACGCTCAGCACCGCCATCTACACCGCGTGTGCGATGGGTGGCCGCAATGCACTGTACGAGGTGTTCAAGGGGTTCCTGCCGCTCATCGGGTATTGGGTGATGATGTTCTTTGTGATCTGCGTGCAGGAAGATGTACTGTTCCGTCGACGAAAGGGATATGACTGGTCGACATGGAATTCCCGCTCCAAACTTCCCATGGGCATCGCGGCTGGAATGGCTTTTCTGATTGGCTGGGTGGGCGCTATTCTGGGCATGGTAAGAAGTTCTTTCGTTCTGGATAATTCTTCAGCAAATCAACTGACTCCCTCAGGATCAAGCATATTACGCCGGCGTCGTGGCGCGGCTTACTGGAGGCGCCGACTTGGGACTTTGGATGGGCGCTGGATTGACCGCGATTTCTTTCCCTGGTCTGCGAGCCCTCGAACATCGATATATCGGGCGCTAAGCATAATTCTTTGATGCGAGAAGAGGTTGCACATGCAAAGTGCATAGCCTCGGTGACCCCGCGTGATGGAGAATCTGTAAACATAATATAATGGAGGTTGCATATGATCCAATGAAAAGCGAGTTAAATCGTGTCGCCCCGTGATGAATCCGTACTTTGATCCACTGATCGGCGCATCTTCGGTGGTTCAAATGGAACTCGAACTCCACTTTCTTTCTCTTTCACATCATGAATTCCATATCACAATATCTGGCACACCCAATCTCTGATGGGATCAGAGACCTCATCGATGTATTGCCACAACAATGGATGCCCTATGCTCTGGGCCTGTTCATCGGATACCCCCTCGTCACAGGCTCACTACGGTATCGCCGCCTGCGCAAGCTGCACAAGCAATATGATTATCCAACCCGGGAATCCATGGCCAACATGACCGACGAAGATGCCTTTCAGATTCAAAAAGCCGTGGCGCAACTCGAGTTCCCATTCATGTTCATCAAGTCGCTACAGTTCGCGTTATTCAGGGTATGACACTCCCATCAATTGAAGCCATCCCCAACTAACCTCCTCCAGACCTACGGCATCCCCACCATCTCATCCGTCCTGACCAAAACATCCCAGTTCTCCAACCCAGAGACATCTCTCAAGCGCTACACAGATACCAGCGCCCTCGTCCAGGAAATGGTCGGGAATAGCCCGACATCGCAGCGTGCCTACATCTCGCTCGCCCGCACCCGCTTCCTGCACAGCGGGTATCGAGCTTCGGGTAAGATCCTCGACGACGATATGCTCTACACGCTAGCCCTATTCGCGCTCCAGCCCATCCGCTTCATCAACAAATTTGAATGGCGCACGCTGAGCGACCTAGAGCGCTGTGCCATCGGCACCTTCTGGAAGAGCATCGGCGATGGGCTAGGCATTAGCTACGAGGCCCTTCCCTCCGGCGCCGGATTCCGCGACGGAATCCAGTGGCTGGAGGAGATCGATGCATGGAGCGAAGCATACGAAGCTCGGTGCATGGTCCCAGACCAGAAGAATCGCATGGTAGCCGACGAAACCACCGCAGTACTAGTGTACATGCTGCCGCGGGCGTTGCACCCCGTCGGCCTGCAATTTGTCTCATACATGATGGATGATCGGCTCCGACGAGCCATGTTGTACGTTTCACCGTTCACCTCGTTATTGACCATCCAGGCTATCCATTAACATTCTTCCAGATATGATCCCCCAACACCATTTCTCGCCACCGTCTTCTCGGCACTATTGACAACGCGTAAATTATTTCTGCGCTTTCTTGCCCCGCCTCGCCCCTATTTTCTGCGCTATGCCTCCTTCACCGAGAAGCCGGACGAGCATGACCGGTTCTTCCTCACCCAATGGGAAGCAGCGCCTTATTACGTGAAGCCGACATTTTGGAACCGTTGGGGTCCCATGGCGTGGTGGACTTGGGCTATGGGCCGGCCGCTGCCCGGGGACGAAGGGGAAAAGTATTACCCCTCTGGTTATTCTATTGAAGATGTGGGACCAAAGTATTTTGAAGGGAAGGGCAGGAAAGCGTTGGAGGAGATGATGGAGGAGTTCAAAGAGTATCGGACTGGGAAGTGCCCGTTCCACTGATCTACTTCTCTACGATTGGCACGGACATGTGAGATCTTACGATCAACGGGCTATACAGCTATACACCAAAGAAGCGATATTAAAATCGTTTTAGTCAATTGCTTTTCCAATATGTGCTATTCCGATCGAGCAGTCGACAACTGTCATAGATCGAGGAGGAAAAATAGAGACAGAATCAAGGGGGTAAATTAATCGCGCTCAAACAAAATACTTGGGATCGGAGTCAGGCCTGGCAGACCTGATCCAACGGTAGAGAATGTAGGCTGATCAAGGGTATTACTGCGAGCAAATCTCGGATGGGGCATCGTTTAGACCTCCTCCTCGAAAGCACCCTCCTCAGCGGCGTACTCCTCCTCACCCTCGGAGATGGAGGCATCCTGGTACTGCTGGTACTCGGAAACCAGGTCGTTCATGTTGCTCTCAGCCTCAGTGAACTCCATCTCGTCCATACCCTCACCAGTGTACCAGTGCAAGAAAGCCTTGCGGCGGAACATGGCGGTGAACTGGTCGCCGATACGCTTGAAGAGCTCCTGGATGGAGGTCGAGTTGCCGACGAAGGTGGATGCCATGCGGACGCCACGCGGGGGAATAGAGCACAGAGCGGTCTGGACGTTGTTGGGAATCCACTCAACGAAGTAGCTCTGGTTCTTGTTCTGGATGTTGCGCATCTGGTCCTCAACCTCCTTCATGGAGACCTTACCGCGGAAGAGAGCGGAGCAGGTGAGGTAGCGGCCGTTGCGGAAGTCCGAAGCAGCCATCATGTTCTTGGGGTCAAACATCTGCTGGGTGAGCTCAGGAACGCTGAGCTGGCGGTACTGGTGAGTGCCACGGCTGGTCAAGGGAGCGAAGCCGACCATGAAGAAGTGCAGACGAGGGAAAGGAACCATGTTGACAGCCAGCTTGCGAAGATCAGAGTTGAGCTGGCCGGGGAAACGGAGGGAGGTGGTGACACCCGACATGACGGCGGAGACCAGGTGGTTCAAGTCACCGTACGAGGGCTGGGAGAGCTTCAGAGTACGCATGCAGATGTCGTACAGGGCCTAGAAACAGTCAGTGCCTGAGACCATCGGGGGAACAATACAAGATGATCGTACCTCGTTGTCGATACAGAAGGTCTCATCGGAGTGCTCAACCAGCTGGTGGACGGACAGAGTGGCGTTGTAAGGCTCAACAACGGTGTCCGAGACCTTGGGCGAGGGGACAACGGAGAAGGTGGCCATCATACGGTCGGGGAACTCCTCACGGATCTTGGAGATCAGGAGGGTACCCATACCGGCACCAGTACCACCACCCAGGGAGTGGGTGATCTGGAAACCCTGGAGGCAGTCACAGGCCTCGGCCTCACGGCGGACAACATCGATGACCTGGTCGACGAGCTCGGCACCCTCGGTGTAGTGACCCTTAGCCCAGTTGTTACCAGCACCGGATTGACCGAAGACGAAGTTGTCGGGGCGGAAGAGCTTGCCGAAGGGACCAGAGCGGACGGCATCCATGGTACCGGGCTCCAGGTCGACCAGGACGGCACGGGGAACGTAGCGGTCACCGGCAGCCTATCGAATCAGAATTAGAACCACAATCTGCCTGCTACGAGATCCGACATCACTCACATGGTTGAAGTAGACGTTCATGCGCTCCAGCTGGAGGTCGGAGGCACCGGTGAAGCTAGAAAAATATCAGACCGCCATTCTCGCCCATTGCCTTTCCACAAGAAACTTACTGGCCATCACCGTCGAGGCCGTGCTCACCAGCAATGTTCTGCCTAAGAGATCGTTAGCATTGTCTTTGTTGGGCCCAGCAATTGATGCCCATTGGAGGGCAAAAGTGGCACGTACCAGAAAGCGGCACCAATTTGGTTACCCTATACCACCCAAAAACCAGTTTAGCCGTCTTGAATCCCCGAAATCCTCACCATCATCGAGATTATCGAATTCGCACTTACACACTGGCCGGTCTGGAGGTGAACCTATAGTCGAAAAGTTGTGGTTAGCACAGAGTGGGGGGGGGAATCCTCAGGGGTACAAGACAAGACGCGTCTCGAGGAGGGGTAACACATACAATCTCACGCATTGTGAAGGATGGTCGAGATGAACTTAGAAGATACTGGCAAAGAAGAGATTGACCTTGGGTCAGGGAGATGGAGGAAAGAAGGAAGAGAAGGTTGAGCGGTGTGTGTGCGTGGGGATCAACAACACTTCTTTTGCTCTCAGGGGGGGAATCGCCCAATCGGGCATAGCCTATCACGGGACTGGCGAACCGCGAGGTGCGAACCACAAACTCGATCGTGTGGAGAACAACATGCGATTATTGGTTTATACAAGACTGCTTTCATGATCCCTCCAACCAGTTCCCAAATTCATCTAGTCGCTGCTCCTCCTCTTCGTTCTCCGCATCAAACCCACGCTCCGCCATATCCTCCAGAGCTGCCCGTCGTTCATTGGTCTTTTTGAATTTCTCTCGTCCTTCCGAGACGTAGGCTTCGACGGCAGTGCCGCTGAAGAATCGACCGTCCATGACCTAGCATCGTTAGTACGGGAGAAGATGAAAGAGCCCAATGTTGGATACATACCTTGACGCACTGTCGAGCCGCATCAGGGTCGGCGAATCGGACACTCACCACTCCATCGACTTCTTTATCGTAGAGTACAACATTGGTGACCTCGCCGATCTTCAAGCACTCTTCTCGAATATCTTCCTTGATATCCAGAATCGCCGCGGGATCCTCCTGAGTAGAAGATCAGTTGCCAGTCTCGATAGGAAGAGGTGTAAGACCAACCGCCAATTCTTGCAGGGTAAACATATGCTTCAATATCACAGTCTTCTCCAGCCGGGAACTGGTATCGGGTAGTGTCGACGGCTCGTCATCATCCCAATCGGCCAATTTACTATAAAAAGAAGGATGAGCAACGTAGTCAACCGGGGCAGTCATACGTACCTGTTTAACTTCTGTGTCCGTTGGATAATCTTCTTCTTATCCCGCATATTCGTCTTGGGCGGGGCATCTTGTTGGCTCTTGAATGAGAAATCAGCCGGTTGAACCTTCATAGGCCCGAGAGGCCCAGGTTGTCCAAGTCGAAAGTCCGTCTCATCCAGCATCTGTATCGCTAGGTTGACCGACTCGGGTCGGAAGTAGACCACCAATGCTTCGCCCTTGAATTTGCCTTCATCGTCCATGTACATTTTCACTCGCGGCCGACCGCTATCAATCTCCTCGGCGATAACTCCGCACTTGGAGAACACGTCTCGAATTTCATCGAATTCGGCTTCCAGAGGGATGGAGGTGACATACACCGCGGTGTTGACCCGTTGTTTTTTGGGCTTCTGTGCATTGGCCTGGTAATAGCGTCAGCTTGAGTATAGGCGATACCCATGAGCGCACCGCGATGGTACTTACGTCGTCACCACTCGCTTGTTGTTTCCGCTTCTTTCTGTCGCGGGTGTTGATCTCTTCCTCGTCCACGCCTTCGACCTTGTAGGCCTCTTGTTGTTGTCGGAGAAGCTCTTCATCGACCTGGTGCCACAAAGATTAGTCCTGGCCAGGAAAAACATCAAAGAATCCCGGCTTTGGAGCCAATGCGCGGTGTGTCGCAAATGCCAGGCGCAATGCAAAGAACAGGCATACCGTTTGCACCCAGCGCTTGATCACCCCATCATATACAAATTCTTGCCCATCCTCTGTCTCCAAGATGAACTTGTCGTCGAGCTTCGAGAAGGAAATCCGCGGATCGCTATCGAATTCAGACGGGTCGAGTGGGAAGTTGCGCGATGGCCCCCCATTCTCGGGACTGGGCGAGGGCATTGGGAAGTGGAGGTGGTGGGAGCCAGTTGGAGTTCTGGAATTGTTGGTATTTTCTGAGATTTAAGCAGGATGCAGAGGAACTGGCAGGGTTGAAATGTACAAAGCGGGAAGCTTGAGCTCCGAGCTTCAGTGGTCGCAGCCCACATCACATGGGCGGGTGGAAATCGAATTGCCGCATTCGTGCTTACTTCATGTTTTGGCAACTATTGGCACATTTCGATATTGCTTATTTTTAACATCTGCAGGATTCGATCGGACTCGTTGAAATTCATGGATTATTTCTGGAAAGATTCACAACTCATCAGAAGGCTAAAGAACAACCTTGTAAGGATTACTGCATTCCATCTAAGAACATCCGCCCAGAAGGAATTAAAATTAATATGGGAGTCAAGGATATTAGGCCTTGGTGTCAACATCTCCAGTGGGTGTCATGGTACGCTTCGAGCTAATGTCGCTGCTCTCCACGCCATTGACAATGTCACGTCGGACCTCAACATAGTCGTACTAAGAAATTGTGAGCGATTGGCCAGAGAAAGCGGGACAGCATAACTTACAGCAAACTCGCCAATCTCGGCATCATCAATGCCCATGATCTCATCCTCCTCGGAAGCGCGCAGGCTAAGACCGGGAATGAGGTTGAGGATAAAGAGGATGATGCAGGTGCCGCCGAAGGAGTAAGCAAAACCAGAGACAGAATCGGCCAATTGGTAGCCAAGTTGGATGTAGTTCTGGTTGATCCAGCCACCATCAATCTCCGTGAAGCCATCCAGGTGGGCAATGTAATTGCTGTGTGTTTGTTAGTCGAGCCTTCGTACAATGGGAATAGAATAAGACATACGCAGCAAACAAGCCAGTAAGAAGGTTCCCAACAAGACCACCAACACCGTGGACAGCAAAGATATCCAAGGCATCATCCACGTGAAGAAGGAACTTCAGCTTGGTAGCATAGTTGCAGGCAATGGCACCGACCAGACCGAAGATGAATGCGGCCCAAGGAGTGACAAATCCAGAGCCAGGAGTGATCGTCACCAGACCGGCAATCACACCGGAGCAGAAGCCAACGGTCGACCACTTACGCTCCAGACGGTAATCCAACAGACACCAAGTCACACCACCGACCGAGGCCGAGAGGTTAGTCACCAAGGCAGCCATGACAGCACGCATGTTGGCCGCGAGAGCAGAGCCAGCATTGAAGCCAAACCAGCCAATCCACAGGAAGACGGTACCGATGACGACGTGGGTGACATTGTGAGGGCGATAGTTCAGCTCGTGAGTGCCATGTCCTCGACGCTTGCCCAGCATCAAGGAGTATGCCAGAGCAGCTGAGCCGGATGCAATATGGACGGGGGTACCGCCGGCAAAGTCGAGTCCTCCCAGGTTGTACACCCATCCGGCTGAGTTCCAGGTCCAACAGGCAATAGGGTCATAGATGATGGTCGTCCAGATGAACATGAAGACGATGCAGGGAAGCATGCGACCACGCTCAGCGATAGCACCGACAGCGAGAGCGACACTAGACGGGAATCATTAGCCTCAAATCCCGACAATGCTTTGTATCATCCACTCACGTAATAGCAGCGAACATGCCTTGGAAGACGGCAAACAGAAGATCCGGGACCTTGTCGCTTCCCACTGATGGCGCAGCAAGGACACCCTTCATGCCAAAGTTCTGAAGATCGCCAATGTATTTGCCCGCGGTGTGGGAAAAGGCCAGTGAATAACCCCAGAAAAACCATTGGAATGATACTACTCCAACAGACATGATGGAGAGCCAAATCAGAGAGAGAGCCGACTTGCGACGAGCAAGACCCGAGTAGAAGAATCTAAGATCGGCCTGTTAGCCAGTGTGAACCATGGCGATTCCGTGTATACATACCCGACACCAGGAACCATAAGAAGAACAAGCGCGGAAGAGGTGACGACCCAAGCGATATCACCGGCCTTGTAGAATGTTAGTCAACATGCCTCAAAACATAGAGCTTGTCTTTCATACATTGTAATAAATGTTAAGGTCATCATTGAGCGAGTCACCACCGGTGCCTCCAGTACCATTGTAAGCCACCGGACTTCCAGACATGATAGTCTAGGTGATATGAAGTGTAGTTTCACAAAGCAGGCTGAGACAACAAATTGGATTGATACCACAAGTCAGGGGAGAGCTGCAACGGTGGTAATCAACGGCCCGAGTCTGTCGAGTAAAAGAGAAGAGGTCCGAAAGAGACTATCTTTTAACCAGCACAGAAGCTGGTAAGGGAGTATGAGAAAGTGATGTATCAACAGCTGCAGGGACATGTCCTGATAATTAAATAGCAAGGACGCGATCCTCCGAACATCAGATGGTGTCTCCACCATTAGAGATTAGAGGTTGATCTTAGTTGCGATAGTGGGTATCTCATGCTGTGGTCATTGCAATTGCTATTATGATTTATCCAATCTCAACTGATAGCTAGAGCCAAGCCAGACCAGTTCAGCCAAGTACCGGGATAAGCGATGGCTGGCGACTTGATGAACTCAAGTCCCGGGGAATTACGGGTTCCGCATCTTGGGAAGCTCAAGTATACTCCGCTACCGATCGAACCAGCTCTATATTCCTGGTGACACCATGAGATCAGGATGTCCCACAGGATCGGATATCTGTTGCTCTGTCGTTCAGAATCCCCCTGAAACTGGGTCCCGGGGCGTTAACCCGTACGGGGTAATGCAAGAGACAAACAGCCTTCGTCTGCATGAGATGATAAGCAGGGGACTCAAAGCACAGGCGATTCGTGAAGGCGAAGAAATCCCGAAAATCGAAAAATCGAGATCCACGACTGGCTGTAGATATGGTTAGCGCCTAGCCAATCAGCGATGATGTCTTATCTGGGACCAGTTCAGCCTCGCAACCTCGATAACATCGTTCATGGCGGCATCTCCTTCAATTTCTTGGCTGGGATGGAGCGCTTCATGACAATTTGAAATTCTGCAAACATTCACCTTCCCGTCAGGTGAATAATCCTATGTAAATCATCGATCTTCATCGAGGGTTGTCGTGAGCCAAGAACGCTCTTATCAGGCGCGTGGTGAACGACGTCCCGTCATTCTAGAACATCTTTTGCTTATCTCCAAACCATCGGAAGCGAGGGGTTCTCGTCCTCATCTTGGGTTTTTGGAATTTTCCGAACTTTATGAGTTCGCGTGGGAGCAGCGCCTCCGACGGCATGAACAATGGAAGCCAAGACTGACCATCCGGTCGTCCGTGGACAACTTTTCCGTTAAGATAGCTCGCGGTCACAACAAAGGCGAGGGAGCAGTCTCGAAGGATTCCATTGTCTATAAGACTGCGGCCCCTCGCATTCTCCAGGGCTTATATTAGACACTGCTCAGCGAATACGGAGACGCGGTTCCACTTTCCAGGTACATTACTCCTATAGTATGTTCAGGGTTCGATCGAACGCATGGGACGTTCTCTGTCCATTTCATGCCACGCGGTCTGGGGTGCCAAGTCCAGATAAGAATGTAGCTCCTGATTGGCTCATTTGTTGGATTTCAGCATCAACCTTGACTTGCCAAGGCTGCGAGCTCTGTTCTGGCCTATCATTGCCCACGCAGACCTCAAAAACTTTATCCTTGACGTGTCCCTGCATTATCCATCCCCGAACTACTGGAGTTCTGGGGCATGTATAGGACAAGTGACTGTAAGGATGAATCAATTCATCAGGGGGTGGCGATAACATTGTCCGTGGGTAGGAAATATGCTGACCAATTTCTAAAAAAAAAAAACGATCTATAAGGGAGCATTACGGTATCAATATTTGGGCACATCATAGAACGTGGTCAAATTTTCTTGGTTACCGGGTTTGCATGAAATTAGATAGAGTTTGGACGTTCAAATGTAGAAGAGGTGCCAAAAAGATCAATACAAATTTTGATATATAGATAGGTACCCGTAACAATATAATTCAGATCTCTTATTCACGACCTATATAAATGGTAGAGCCTGGGAACAAATTAAGCCAATTCATTCTTACCTCTTACATCTCAACCCGTCGCACACCCAACGCTTGTCAACATAAATCAGTCATTTACGCCAATCTGAATACTCATATTCAACGATCGACGCATGACAACGGGTGTTTGTGATCTCTGTTTCAGGCCTCACTTCACTTCCCTTGCCTCCAAGCAATTCGCTCTTAAATTTATCAACAATCAAAGGGGGAATCCTAACAACATCCATCTCTCACAACCTTCCATGCCATCAGACGAACCTTACCCATATCAACAAGACCAACTCAACAATTGAATATACGCCCAAGCACTCCAAATATAACAATTTAATTGTGACTTTTGACCCAGCCAGATGAATGATCCCAAGAGGAGATTTACGAAGCTACAACTTTGAGATGGTAGAAGCTGCTCATCAAATCGAAAAATTCCTACCAACCAATGATTTTGCTATAACACAGGGGTTGCATATACTCCAAATGGCGTGTCTAGAAGATAGCCACAAGTACTCCGTACCCCCGTCCGGTTCTCGTGCTCTACAGGATCATGCCTGGGGTGCCTGAAATATATGAGCTTGTCTGTCATTGACAAGCCCACTTTTGTAGGTATATTTTTGAGGACCAAACTACACTGCGCTGCTAAAATCAGAAGTTACCAAAGTCCGTGCAGCACTTGACGAAGAATGGAGACGTCACAACATGCACCTCGCAGGGGATGTTTGTGTCAAGTGTGTCAGGGCATCTACGCTAGCTCGTTCCGACGGTGTCGCGTGGTGATGAAACTGTTATTCAAGTCTATAGAGTCCATGTGTGTTTGGTGGGAGCTTAATCAAAACCACTAAAGTTTAGCGCCTGCCAAGACGCCATGTGGGTGATGAAATATATTGACCGGACAGGGCAGGAAGTCCATCACTTCCAAACAAGACATGGATTTAATCTATGAAGTCCATTCAACCAGCGAATCGGGGTGTGCACTCCACAACACAACATTATACACCACACGATCGGCAGCATTGAATACGGGGTCTGTTGGATCTTCGGTTTGCCAAGGAAGGCGAGCGGGAAAATAGATTGATTCTGTCAGGGGCGCGAACTGAAACTGATGATGTTCAGGAACCTGCCCCTCCGCAACATGTTGGATTATATCGAACCAAACTATCAACTTCTCTCTGTTGGTGATCGATGGCATCCGTTCAGAGGCAAATCGAGTTGTCCCTCGGCAAGAAATGTGTACGGAGTATCTGACAAACTTGACGCCCAAAAAACTAAGACGTGAAGATTCTCAAATGATAGGTCATCACCATGTGGCCCTTGTGGTCGTTCAAGTCTTTGCGTAATTGTTTCGGATTGCGTCGAAGCGAGGTTGAGGTCAGATCTCCGTTCCTGACAGAAATCCGTTCCTGGACATGAACGGCCTAACCGAATCCCCACATGTTTTAGGACACCCGCCAACTCCACACGGAGGATCCATGGAAAAAAAAAGCCTGGATGTCCATGGATAGATATGATGACGAGATTTACAGGTATTTGTTGATATCCATCTCATCGGCATAGATGCAAAAGTTGTTGCTTTGGGCATGTTGGATCTGCTTGGTCGTTTATCAACAGAGTGAGATGTTATAGTGAGTTCACTGCTCTATATCAACAACACGACACGGAAGCAGAGCAATCAAAGCGCATCAGCAATATATTCCAATGTGATTAAGAGGGCTGGTATGGAGCTGTGAGCAACGGATTTACTGGGTACTCCGTAGTACTCCGAAGCCCTAAAGTGGGCACGATCTGAACCAGAAAAAAGCCTGCAGATCACTCATCAAAACTAAACGCCTCAGTGTTTCGATTTGATAGAGCGTCGATATATCCAAAGACATGGTCATGTCAAGCAAGAATATATAAAGGGTCTTGAATCACCCCAGACTCAGTATTCCATTCCACACATCCAGGCCTCCCAAACATCCTCCAAAATGAAGTTCATCACCAAGAGCCTCCTCGCTGCTCTTCCCTTCATCTCCTCCGTCACTGCGCAGGGCGGTGGTATGGTTGGAATTACATGGTCCGTTGAGAATGTCACCGATGCTGGTCTTTCGGAGATCACCTTCCCCTTGGAAATGTCCCAGTCGCCCCACGAGAGCGGCTTTTACTTCGCCATGCAGTTCCCCTTCCAAGGCAACGAGGACATTGGCTACACTGGTCTACAGCCCAAGGAGGACGTGAATGGTCTCCCCGTCGTCCACGCTGCCTTCTCCAGCTTCATCAAGGGCACCACTACCAACGACACCGAGCTCTGCCATGAGGGTGCGGACGGTGGCCCCGGTGTCAGCTGCGCTGTCGACATCGTTTCCCCCTACGAGCACCAATACCATTTGAACGTCAAGAACACCATGGGCAACAAGTGGGTTGGCACTCTCATTGATGTGAACACGGGCAACAGCACTCGCGTCGGTTCCTGGACTGTTCCCGCAGGCACCAAGGGCATTGGTGGCTCTCACTTGGGCTTCGTCGAGCTCTACGCCTGGCCCGATAACAAGGAAGAGCACACCTGTGCCGATACCCGCAAGCACGGTGCCACCTTCGGTACTCCCATTGTCAAGGGTCATGCTGCCTCTCTGGCCGAGCCTTACGAGTACGGTGACTGTGTTGGCCAGGTTGACTTCCAGACCACCGCCAACAACGATGGCAGCCACGAGGTCATCGTTGGCTTCTAAATAGCAACTTCGTGGAGGGTATTGGCTCTGTGAGCTCTCTGGCCTGATTCATCCGGTATGAATCACCTTCACCTGTTTTGGAGCGTGACTGGAGGTCCGATGGATGTGACTTCCCACATGGCTGGGAATTGTATTTTTCATTTCATTGTTTTGATCTTCTTACCCTCCGATGTCCATACCTTCCTTGTACATTCTTTACTTGCGTTGGATAAGCGGATTCCATTGAAACACTTTTAACTGGTCGAATGCTTTCATTACTGTGTATGTACAAGTATAGGCCAATTTGAAAACAAGTGCAGTTTCAGATGTCGATTTACAACTGTTTCCATAATAAAGCTGTAAGACTCTACTGAGCGTGCCGTAGTAATTCACTCTCAAAATACCATTGATATGAACGCTGTGGGCCGTTCGAAGTTGGATTGTGGACCGACAATTCCAAGTAATTCAAGATTATATGTCATCATCGCTGATGTCCACAGTCAACTGAACGCAGTCAAAGATTGTAACCATAGCTTCGCTAACTTGATTTGGTCGTAGCTGTCAAGATTTCACATTATTTTCTGAGAGGAACTTACGCTAGTACGATGGCTGATTTTTGTATGCGAAAGCCAGTACACACTGGATGATTGCAATTAAATATGTATGCGATGCGAAGTTCATCATCAATCTCGTGAAAACATTGAAAACCAAATTTACTACAACTTGATTAGGCCTATTTGTCGCTATATTGATTTTGGCACTACCTTCGACATGCCCGGTACCTAGGTAAGTTTCAGAGGCAGCGATTTTCGGTGTTCAGTATACAGACTCAGATTTACTTTTTCAATTTTGCAACTTCCTGGCGCGAAACAAGCATCGGGAACTAATTTGGGACTTCTTACAAAATCCAACAAGATACGGGGATATCAAATTTAAAACATCGCTAGGTACAATCTAAATGAACATTTGGAATGGATTCTCGTTGTATGAGCGATATGAGCGATATCGGTTATGAGGTGGGGAAGGAGGCTAATATAACTGTAACAGAAAACTCATTTCGTATCCTTGTACGGAGTACAACTGAATCAGCAGCCCAAACAAAGAAAAAGAGGTCCAAATATAAGGAAATTTGTTCAACTATTCTGTATAGACGCGTTGAATTATATACGTGTGACACCTATTGACAAGCAAGCCGAGGAAGTTTTCTGAAGATTGATTACCCCGGGATCGAATCCTATTGGCCAACGCCACCGGAGCACCGCCACAAGCCCCTAACCCTCGAGCTCCATCCCCATCTCGAACAGCTTTCATGCAACACACGGTCCACCATGGAGCACCCTGACATCGCGAGCCATGATTCAGATGGCTCGGGCTCCTCGGATGAGTTCCCTCCCCAATATCCGGTCAGGGCCAACTCATCTTTCGGTGACAACTTCGATGGCCAGGTTCAGACACCTGCCACCACCATCACCTCGTCCCCTCCATCCCACTCTTCCAGTCTCTCGTCATGGTCCGGTACCCCTCCAACACGCCCTCGTGGATCTAGTGTTGGAGCATCCACAATGTTAGAGACACCAGATGCTCATGCCATGTCCGCGGACCTCCGGCCTCAGCGCCCAACTGTCCCCGCTAGAACGCCATCCAATACATACGCGCCTCAACGGCGGCCACCGCAATATATCAGCCTCCAGAGCGATCGCCAGCGATCATCTTCGGCCAAAAGGACTCCCCGACGCGACCCGAATGCCCAGTATCGAGCTCAGGAAAAGGCCTACGTACAACGGATTCGGGCCAATCCACAGGCGTGGTATCATCACTTCAACGACGCGCAAGCAAACAATGTGGTACTTGGGGATGCTGACCTGGAGGACCCCTCGCCTTCTTCGGAAGTACCTTTTGAAGACGATCCTTATGACCCTGATACTCAACTATTTCTCCCAAACGACAACCTTCCGACCGTTGACGAACTTAGACACCCGAAGAATCAGGAGCGGCTTGAATGGCATTCCATGTTGGCTTCAGTATTAAAGGGAGATGTTGTTAAGCAGGAAAAGCAACGAATGATTGGCTCTGTCGAATCAAAGCGATCCGCCGCACTAAGCCAGGCCCTTTGGATCGGTGTGAGAGCCAGGACCTGCGGGCGAAGCGTTCCGCTGCAGAAGAAAATCATCGATGATGCTCGAGGCCAGCTTGGTCCATTGATTGAAGAAATTATCAGTTTTCAGATCAAGGGCGAGACCGAAATTGGCAAACCACCGAGGCAGCAAGTCGAAGATATAGTGGAAAAGGTCGAACGCTGCGAATCTCTCTATGCTACCCACAAAGATATGGAGACTGCCAACCCTCGCACAGCATCCGAGGAGTTTTATTCCAGCCGCGAAGCTATCTTCGCGTGGCATAACATTACTGCCTTGATCAATACCGAGCTCGCTGTTTTGCAAAGCTGGGTAGGCAATGACGCTCTTGACTTCAGCAAACCCAGGGATAAATCTGCCAACAGTGACCTTTCGGACGACACCTCATTTTTGGACCGTATCATGAAGGAAGATGGCCTGAAAACGCTCCAGGGCGAGCACAGCATGCTTAATGGTCTAGGCGAGGTCATCCAAAAAGCAAAAAGCACTTTGATCGAAAATGCAGAGGCTTTCGCGACTCGACACCTGCCGCCATACATTGAAGAACTCCTCACTTTGATTAATTTCGCTTCACGCCTGATCCAAGAGATTATTCGTGTCCGACTCTCTTATGCGAAGAATATGAAAGACCCTGCTCAGCAGTCGCCCATTCTGGTGGACCAGATGATTTCGCAGTTCCAAATCTTGATGAGAGTGGCAACTGATATTAAGCAGCGCTACCTTGCCATCTCGAAGCCCGAGCCTGGCTGGGATCTACCACCTTGCGTTGATGAAAACTTTGACTCGGTGGTGCTCGATTCTATGAAGTACTATTTTCGGCTACTTAATTGGAAGCTGAATGCAAACAAAAACACTTTCAAGGAGGCTGAGATTTTGGAGCAGGAGTGGGAATACTCATATGGCATTGGTCGGCAACTCGAAAGCGGTGATATTGAAGTGGCTGAGCAGTTCAGGTATGTATCTTCAACCGTACCCATGAGCTGACACTAACGAAATACCAGTGCATTGACTGCAAAATCACTGCAACGACTGATGATCCATTTCGAACGGGAATTGGTACCACGGCAAAATGAAACTGTCGCCGATATGGACAAGCGCTACAAGAGCATCTTGGATTCAACCCGTATTCGACAACGGAAACTCTACCGATTCTCAAGATTCCTTTGTGAGCTGTTCGAAAATGCCACGGAATACAACATTCCGGCGCATCTTGTCTATGACTTCTTTGAAGCTCTGTTGGTATCCGACCACTTTCTAGTCACGTCGCCCGGCCACACCAGCCAAAAAGGAGTTTATCTCCTCGCTCATCATTCATTATGGAATCGGCCTGAAGATATCCAAGCCATTCTCGCCACTTCTTTCCGAGAGGTCGATATCGCCGACGACTCGTCTCATACCCCTTATGTATTGGTTATTCGCCCGGAGAAGCCATTTGCCTGGGGAGGTAAAGAGATGCAAGTTGACTTTTTGGAGCATCCGAATGATTTGCGCATTGGAAAGCTTCGTTTAGTAGTGGAAAGCATGCAAGAACGGCTTCAAAACGCCAGAATGGAGCTAGCGCACCTTACCGGAATCCAGCTGGACTTGGCTATCGAACAGCGTGCAAACCTCGGTCGAGTGAATGTGGAGTTGAACAAAATCAAGAAGATATCTTTCAAACTGTCCATGGCTATTATGGACAGCGTGGCTGTCATCAGGAATCAGCTGCGCGAAAGGACTTGGGAGAATAACGATTTGATCCACGCTTGCTATGCGTTTGCCACCGAGTTTGGAAAGCGTTCATCGAATTACGTCGACGCCAACAGGCGTGCAATGAACAGTGCACGGTTGGTGGAGCTTTCTTTGGACTGGGTCGCATTCATTTGCGACGAGTGTGATGCTGCCGATCGGAAAACTTTCAAGTGGGCTGTCTCTGCACTCGAGTTCGCCATGGCTATCACTTCTAGCCGGCATCTTCTGTCCATGGATGAGGAACAATTTGGCAGGCTAAGGCTGAAGGTCGCCGGCTGCATGTCTCTCCTGATCTCCCATTTTGATATCATGGGCGCTCGATCGTCCCTGGCAGCTCAGGCTGAAAAGCAGCGCATGGAGGAGCGGGCTGGCGCCCGAAAGGTTGGAAGTGGACGCATCTTAAGCGACGAAGAAGCCTCGAAGCTTGTCCGTGAGGCCTGGAACGCACGATTGACGGAAATCGAAGAAAGCAGGATCGGAGAAGATGCGAAACGTCAAGCCCTCGGCAGAGTGTTGGAAGGGTCCAATGAGGCTGACCGTTCTCTCACCGTTTTGTCTTCTTCGGCCACCAATGTCACTCTGCGCTGGCAGCAGGGTCAGTTCATCGGGGGTGGCACTTTTGGCTCAGTGTACGTGGCGATCAATCTGGACAGCAACTACCTGATGGCGGTCAAAGAGATCCGCTTGCAGGACCCTCAACTAATCCCAAAGATTGCGCAACAAATTCGGGAAGAGATGGGCGTCCTCGAGGTGCTGGATCATCCAAATATCGTTTCCTACCACGGCATTGAAGTTCATCGCGACAAAGTCTACCTCTTCATGGAGTACTGCTCTGGCGGTTCCCTTGCCAGTCTATTAGAGCACGGCCGTATAGAAGATGAGACTGTCATCATGGTCTATGCCCTCCAGCTTCTCGAGGGCTTGGCATATTTGCACCAAGCAGGTATCGTCCATCGCGACATCAAGCCGGAAAACATTTTGCTGGACCACAACGGAATCATCAAGTATGTGGATTTTGGTGCAGCAAAGATCATCGCTCGCTCGGGCCGCACGGTGGCACCTATGGATAACCCCGTTCCTGGTCCAAAGGATGGTCAAATCGGCAATCAGCGCAAGAACCAGAAGACTACCACGGGAACCCCGATGTACATGTCCCCTGAGGTCATCCGTGGCGACACTTCCAACCTGGTCAACCGACAAGGCGCTGTCGATATCTGGTCTTTGGGCTGTGTGATACTCGAAATGGCCACTGGCCGTCGCCCATGGTCCTCGTTAGACAACGAGTGGGCGATCATGTACAACATTGCACAGGGCAATCAGCCATCACTGCCAACTTATGACCAGCTCAGCGAAGTAGGCATCGATTTCCTGCGTCGTTGCTTTGAATGTGATCCTCTCCGGCGATCTACAGCGGCTGAGCTCCTGCAGCACGAGTGGATTGTTTCTATTCGGCAGCAAGTGGTTGTAGAGCCTGCAACCCCGAGCAGTGAGAGCGGCAGCTACGCCAGTTCTAGCTCCGGCTCCATGGCTCGTCAGAACTCGAATTACATGTGATTTTCACGCGTATTTTTCCATCGTTTCCTGCCTATTTCTTCTGGCAGTGCATTCAAGCCGTCGTCGCACGGCACTGGTTTTGGTGGGATATTTGTTTGAATCTCAACCTTCACACTCGCTCGATCTCGACTTCATCTCAAACGACATCGCATGTGATACCCCCTCGCCAATTGTTTTTCTGCTTTTGCCTTGTTCAATGAATGTAATATGCAGTGTTGATGCTTATGCTTTTGTGTGGTGTCTTTGGGAATTCGCACTCGAGTTTGTTCCTCATTTGACGAATATTCGTTGATTCTTATGTTGATATTTTGCATGGGCTTCGCATGTATGGACAAGGGTTCTAGGTCTTGAGCTTGATGCTTGACATTAAAAGATTGCATGATACATATACGCAATTGATACTCTAAGTACTAGTTATGTTCCAAGGTTTCAAGGTTGTATAAAAGCCCTCCACGAAGTATGTTCTCTGAACCAGAAACTTACTAACAGCCCCGAATATGTTTTCTGTCACAATGACCTCTCTCAAAACAGTATCATTGTTGATCCACTGACATTTAAGATCAATGCTATCATAGATTGGGAATATGCAGGGTTCTTTCCCCATTACTTTGAGGCACCCTTCTACAAAAGACTTGGTCCGTCGGTTGCAATGAATGGTGAACTGGTCGATGTACCAAGGTTGCTACATTTCTTCGATCCTCATTCGAGATTGACTGAATCTCGGACCACCCATGAGTGAAGCTCTCAACTTTTGGTAGCAAATGGAATTTAAGGGCTGGATTGTGTCAGAGCATGCGGCAGGTGAGGCTCTAATGGTCTGAGTGAATCAAATGTCTCAAGAGTGAGAGAATACGCGATGTAAAGACATACGCTGAATCGAAAAGGAGGATTGTCATGTCAAATATCATGTCAATATGAGGTCTGAAAGTAGATTCCCCGTGGGATTGAATGACAAACAGATTGCAGCCGACCAACTATGCGCGAAAAATACATATGACCAAACAATCAGTCCAGAAGTGATGACAAGGGACGGCAATAAATGGATATATGAGAGGAAGAAATTGTGCTCGAAAGAGAGACCCAAGTTCACCAGGAGGGAAACGCCAATTCGTAGGTTGCGGGATCGTGAGGCATGAGAAACAATTTGGAAAAAAAAGTCAGGATCATCGGAGTGTCGACCAATGGGGTATATGAGTGATGTCGCAATCTGTCCAACTCCCGGAAGGAGGCTCGAAGAGAGAAACGAAGGGGCGGGTTCTGTGGTAGTGTCGGAGAAGAAGGAAAAAGTACGAAAGCTCGCCATGTCAACATGGGAGACCTTCGTACTAGAAAGTGTTGCACACCAGTAATCGGCCAAAGGAAGTAAAGTATGAAGTAGGGCGGCGATGAGTACAGAAAAAATGCTGTAGCAAAGGAGCGGTATGGCACCAGCAGCCGGACTTAAGTCGAATTAGCGAAACTCGACTGCTGGTGCACATCCACGATCCTCGACATGCTTGAGCTCCAATTGCTGAAACCTGTCATGATGTCAGTTAGAATGTCTTCCAGATTGAGAAATTGGTACGCACCGCTCGCTCCTAGCATGGAAGTAGATACCGCTTATTGATCCCTCCACCTGATTAAAGCAGATGTAGTAAAATCCTTCAAAGCTGGCGCCTGAGATTGTTCGCACCCGATGATCAGGAACAAGGAAACATTCTTTCCACCGCATGAACACATGCTCACGTTGGGCAAAGTTGCGGTAGGTAAAATCGGTTCGCTTGGCCTGCTTAGCCAATGGCTTCCAAGCTGGAAATCGGGACCAATGGTGAATGTCTGTTTTTTCGGTGGCACCCCATGCCTCGTTGCGAGTCTGAAAGGTGTGCTTGGTGCCAATAATCTCTCCCTCGAAGAACGTAGTCAAGGTAGGGTGATCTTCCGTGAGACCTAATAAGCCGACGGTTAGTTTGACCTTGAGAATCCGACAGACTAACATGGACAGACCTTGGATGCGAAGGTAGCCACAGAGGTAGGACTCGGCCATGTCCACATGCTTGATCTCCACTTCAACATTGTAGACTTGGCGATCCGATTCCTGTGTGCCGACATACTTGCTACCTGAGCGAAGAAACGACGATGAATGGTTTGGCAAAAGCTATTCCGACTGTCAGTTGTGTGGCTCGAACCCGGTGACATCGTGATTGCTTACCCGAACGTTCGAAAATTCATAGCGTAGGAGTGATGAGTTCGAAGGCATGGCCGGAGAATGGCCACGCGAACATGAGTTCCCAGGAGAGCTGGATCTCCCTGGTGTTATGTCTTCATCAGCGCCAGCCATCTTCCTCTCTACCCTTAGCGGGTCAGCCGCCAAGAGGGTACTACCATCGTCGGAGCGACTCTGCACGGACGGCGCGGTAGCGCTAGCGGGCGACAACGCATCTTCAAGGGCATCGCCAGTTGTCCCGAGAGAGTCCGGCGAGTCTCTCCAGGCCGATATCCGATCGACGTCCGGGGGACAGGTGCGGGTGGAGATCACCTCGGCGATGGAAGTCGGCTGGTCACTTGGGGTTGGCATTGGGGGCGGATCAAGGGGCAAAGAGAGTAGGCATCGGATCGAAACACAGCGCACCCTTGAACAGAAGTCGCTCCAAATCAAGTGAGAAGGAAACAAGAAGGGAATGTGAAGTCTTCCAGTCGGGGGTGGAACAACTAGAATGGGGTCATGCGAGCGCGGGGGAGGCGTCGCTGTGGCGGCCTAAGGCATGACTCTCATACGTCAGGTACACAGACGCCCAACGCAATGACTACGGATGCTGATGTAGATTCGCGGATAAAAATAATATTCTATGACCAAGAGTTGCAAATTTATGCAGTTGAACAACCAAGTTTCTGCAATTTCTGGGGGCTCCGCGCTAGAAGGTGAAACCCACATCCCAAGGAATCCTCGACGAACGCCCGGTATCATAAACCAATCATAGTCCTATTTGGTCTCAGTTTGAATCAATTAGATAGGCTTGATCTGTGGGGGAAAAGCGTTAGTATGGACGAGATTCGAAGTCCACAAGATATATGGAACCGTCCGCACCTTGAAGTGAAGAGAGATGAGCGAGAAAATAAGAGCTTTGAGGTCCTGAACAAGATAGTAGAATACTCGCAGACCTTCAGGATCTGCAGATTCAGTCACGTCCACCAATGAGCCGATTTTCGCAGTCTGTATCCACAATCAGATTGACATCGACATTTCCTTCGGAGGAAGCCATACCTCGAACGAGATGTGTTCGTTCCCTAGCCGAATCTCCAGCTCCTGTCGTCCGTCCTTGTTCTTCTGCGGCCATTTGGAATCGTCCTCCCTGGTGGGGTCAGTATATAGATTTACCCGGGTGGACAGCTATGGGCGACGTACTTCATGATCTCGCTCTCCTTGATAATGCGCTTTATTTCTTGAATCATGGCAGAGCTCACGCACACTAGACACCCATCAGATCATCTTGATTCGTCCTTCATTCGGTGTCAAGTCGGACTCACTCTCTTTGCGAATCAAGGAGTCATTGCGGTAGTTTGAATTGTTCGCATATCGCACTGCAGCACTCGAACCATCGGCAATGGTGCGGAAGTCGAACTCTGAGCTCCAGTTAGTGTTGAATATACCTCCGCGGCGAATGATCAGACCAACCTAGAAACTCATGCCCGAACCGCCCAGAGTGACCTGAACTGCGGAGTTGTCAGCAGCCGAGGAAACCTGGGCTCATGCGCATCATCCTTACTAGTATCGCAGGTAGAAGTTCTCGTTGGACGCCATGATGGTGGGGTGGAAGTCGAACCTCTCCTGCACCGCGAAAGGCGGACTGAAAAGTGGCTGGCTTAGTCATCCACACAGACGGGGCCAAGGGACAGGTTGATGCTTCCACCCCCCATTTGCGATATCCTTCCCAACACACCCATGATTTCCAGGCTGGTGAGGGGTGTTGGATTTCTTTAATTGCGTGTTGCAGATCTCAGCCTGACCGTCTATACCTGGGAGATTGAATTCGGTGCGTGCGTGGGGTTCGCTGAGGTGTCCAAAACATTCCCCCGTACTGACAACTTGCAGCTCTTCTTGTCCCGCCGTCGCCTCAATCCCACCCACCATGGCGTCTTTCCTTGAAAATGCATACAGTTTGGTCCACCTGGACAATACGGCCGACCAGCCCACCCTGCAGGAGCTGCGGCTGCAGCTGGAGAAAGGTACCGATGAGACCAAGATGGAGACAATGCGGACAATTGTGACAATCATGCTGAACGGTAACCCCATGCCGGAGCTATTGATGCATATTATCCGTTTTGTCATGCCATCCAAAAGCAAATCATTGAAGAAAATGCTGTATTTCTACTACGAGATTTGCCCCAAGCACGACTCGAATGGCAAGCTGAAGCAGGAGATGATCTTGGTTTGGTAAGAAGGTTTTTGATCAATTCAATGGCACTATGGTGAACTAACATATTCAATTCTAATAGCAACGGTATTCGTAACGATCTCCAGCATCCGAACGAATATGTCCGCGGTAATACCCTCCGCTTTCTCTGCAAGCTGCGCGAACCTGAGCTCATCGAGCCCCTCCTTTCCTCGGCCCGATCTTGTCTGGAACACCGACATGCGTATGTGCGCAAGACTGCTGTTTGGGCCGTGGCCTCGATCTTCCAACACTCCGAGTCCCTCATCCCCGACGCCCCCGAACTCCTCCAGACCTTCCTCGAGACCGAGACCGACGGTACCTGCAAGCGAAATGCCTTTGCAGCACTCATGTCCATCAGCCACCAAAAGGCGCTAGAGTATCTTCGCACCACCTTTGATACCATTCCGAACACCGATGAACTTCTCCAACTGGCGGAGCTGGAGTTCTTGCGGAAGGATGCAGTGCAAAACACCCAGAATAAGGTATGTTGGGCAGTCACAATGACCTTTGTCGATTTACTAACAGATCAAAGTCGCGTTATCTCAAGCTCATGCTCGAGCTGCTGGATGCATCGACCAGCACCGTGGTCTACGAAGCCGCCACTTCCCTTACTGCTCTTACCAGCAACCCCGTCGCTGTCAAAGCTGCCGCCGGCAAGTTGATTGAGCTCGCTATTCGGGAAGCGGATAACAATGTCAAACTCATTGTACTGGACCGTGTCGATCAGCTGCGCATCCGCAACGAAGGAGTGTTGGATGATTTAACGATGGAAATTCTGCGTGTTCTTACCAGCCCCGACATTGATGTCCGGAGAAAGGCCCTTGGAATCGCTTTGGAAATGGTCTCGAGCAAGAATGTTGAGGAGATCGTGATGTTGCTCAAGAAGGAACTCGCCAAAACTGTGGATGAGCAGTATGAACAGGTAAGCTTCCTAGCTCGTCACATGTCTTCCTGAGTATTGACCTAACTATCCGTGCAGAACAGCGAATACCGTCAGCTTTTGGTCCAGTCAATACACACTTGTGCCATTAAGTTCTCTGAGATTGCTGCCAGTGTGGTCGACCTCCTCATGGACTTCATTGCCGATTTCAACAACAACTCTGCCGTGGACGTGATTTCCTTCGTGAAAGAAGTCGTCGAGAAGTTCCCTGATCTGCGCTCATCGATTGTTGACCGCCTGGTGTCTACGTTGAGCGAAGTTCGTGCTGGCAAGGTATACCGCGGCGTTCTTTGGGTCGTTGGTGAGTATTCTTTGGAGGAGAAGGATATTCGAGAGGCGTGGAAGAAGATCAGGGCCAGTCTCGGCGAAATTCCTATCCTTGCTTCCGAGCAGCGGCTACTCGAGGAAGTGCCCGAGGACAATGCTCTCCTCCAGGAACAAGCAAATGGTCACACCAAGGCGGCGCCGACAGGATCCCGCAAGGTGCTGGCTGATGGCACCTATGCTACCGAAAGTGCTCTCACCAGCCAGTCTGCCGCTGCCGCTCGTCTCGAAGCTGTCAAGGCTGCCCAAAAACCGCCACTGCGCCAGCTCATCCTCGATGGCGACTACTATCTGGCCACAGTTCTCTCTTCAACCTTGACCAAGCTAGTGATGCGCCACTCGGAGGTTTCGCAAGATGCTGCTCGCACTAACGCTCTTCGCGCTGAGGCTATGCTGATCATGATCTCTGTTTTGCGTGTTGGCCAGTCGCAATTCGTCAAGGCTCCGATCGACGAGGACTCTGTGGACCGCGTGATGACCTGTATTCGTTCGCTTGCTGAGTTTTCCGAGAAGAAGGTTCTGGAAGCAACCTTCCTCGAGGATACTCGAAAGGCCTTCCGCGCCATGGTCCAAGTTGAGGACAAGAAGCGCGCCGCGAAGGAAGCCGTGGAGAAAGCCAAGACCGCCGTGCAAATCGACGACGCCATTCCTATTCGGCAATTTACCAAGAAGAACACGGTAGAGGGTGCCGAGGAGATCGAGCTGGATCTTGTCAAGGCTACTGGCGGCGACTCGACCGTGGAGAATGTTTCCTCGAAGCTGAGCCGCGTCGTGCAATTGACTGGGTTCTCCGATCCAGTCTACGCCGAGGCCTACGTGACTGTGCACCAGTTCGACATTGTGCTCGATGTGTTGCTGGTCAACCAGACCACCGAGACCCTGCAAAACCTCTCTGTGGAGTTCGCTACTTTGGGTGACCTCAAGGTTGTCGAGCGGCCGTCTACCCACAACCTCGGCCCGCGTGATTTCCTCAATGTCCAGGCAACAGTGAAGGTATCATCCACCGACACTGGTGTCATTTTCGGCAACATCGTCTACGATGGTCCCAGCTCCACCGAGACCCACGTTGTTATTCTCAATGATATCCATGCCGACATTATGGACTACATTCAACCCGCGCACTGCACCGAGACTCAATTCCGTACCATGTGGACTGAATTTGAGTGGGAAAACAAGGTCAACATCAACTCCAAGGCAAAGACTCTGCGTGATTTCCTCAAGCAGCTGATGGAAAGCACGAACATGGCCTGTTTGACTCCCGAGGCTTCCCTCCAAGGCGACTGCCGGTTCTTGAGCGCCAACCTATACGCCCGCAGTGTATTCGGTAAGTGCAAGATTTCACTTCCCAGGTGTTACCATGTCATACCTAGGTACTAACCATCTATTTTAGGCGAGGACGCACTGGCCAATCTGAGCATTGAAAAGGAAGGTGATGATGGGCCGATCACCGGCTTTGTTCGGATCCGAAGTCGATCACAAGGTCTGGCCTTGAGCCTGGGCTCTTTGAAGGGCCTCAAAGCCGCGACGGCATGAGTAGATTTTGTCTTTTTCCAGCGAGTTGCAGTCTATATGATGTCTATTTTCATTCCCTGTTTTTGTCTTATTTCCCACTTCTAACCTGGTCTGTGACTTTTCACCCTTTTCATGACTTTATCCAGATCCAGGGAGGGAGAACCCGATGTACGGAGTAGTGGAATAGAATAATGAGTTTCCGGTGATGAAGAGTACGGAGTACATACTCCAGTAATGTAAATTTAGTTCATGCAGTCGTGCACGGACCACCTGCAGCAGGAACCGGAACAGCGCGGGACGGCGGATCTCCGATCTTACCATATCTTTAACTTCCTCTCCCTAAGCAACGCCTATATTTCCTCTTGCCATGCGTTAATCTGCTCTGTTCCTCTCAATATGTCTACCGTCGACTCGTCCACAGATCACTTGGACGACCAGCTGCACCATGACTCCTCTTTAACGGTCGACCGGCAAGTATCCCTGACTCTGGGCAGCGATTCGCTCCTGATCGTCGGTAAGACCTCCTGCAGCGCCCCATTCCACGCCCGCGAAAACTTTCATGGCTAACTGGAAGTGGCGCTGAAGACGATCGCCCCGCTCGCAAATCGGGCCGCGGCTGCTGTGGTCTATGCAAGTCGAGTAAGCTGAGGCTCTTCACGCCCCTCCGGCGATCCTGAAGTTTATCATGTCATTACGGTTCTAACTTTTCTTCTTGTCCCCCACAGAGCCTCAGACGAAAACAACCCATGCGATTTCCTTGTACAATGTCCTTGACGCTGAGGTCAATCCATCGAACCTGGTCATCGCTTATGCCTTACCCTCGACCAAAGATGATGTGTCTGTGACTGCCCTCCACTATCCGATCGTTGAGAAAGAGAAGCCCGCTGCCGAAGCATGGGTGCGAAAGCTGCTTGATCTGGCGTACGGAAATGCCCAGCGCAGGAAGCGACTAAAAATTTTGGTCAATCCATTTGGTGGGAAGGGAACAGCCTTGAGTTTATACCAGAGATTTGCTGCGCCGGTGTTCTCTGCAGCGCGGTGTCATCTTGATGTGCAAACCACTCAGCATAGAGGACATGCCACTGAGATCGCGGAGCAACTCGATATCAACGCGTACGACGCGATCGTGTGCTGCTCAGGTGATGGTCTGCCATATGAGGTTTTCAATGGGCTGGGAAAACGGTTCAATGGCCGTGAAGCTTTGGCAAAACTTGCGCTAGCATTGCTCCCTTGTGGCTCTGGAAACGGCATGACTTGGAACTGTCTTGGAACGGGAAGTGTTTCGATCGCAGCGCTCGCAATCGTCAAGGGTCTAAGAACCCCGCTGGACCTCGTCTCCGTATCCCAGAAAGAGACCCAAACCTTATCCTTCCTCTCTCAATCCTTCGGCATCGTTGCCGATTCGGATCTAGGCACTGATCACATTCGATGGATGGGTGCTCAGCGTTTCACATATGGATTCCTGGTTCGCCTGATGCAACGCACAATTTATCCATGTGACCTTGCCATCAAAGTTGACATCGAGGACAAGAGCGCAATCAAGGAGCATTATACGAAGTTTCTGGCTCAGGGACAAGACCCTGATGCTGATCGCAAACGTCTTGAGGATGCTGAGCAATCACCCGAGATGCCAAAACTGCGATATGGCACAGTGGAAGATACTTTGCCCAAGGACTGGCAAGTCGTGCCTGGTGAAACCATGGGTAATTTCTATGCCGGTAACATGGCCATCATGTCAAAGGACACCAACTTCTTTCCTGCATCTCTTCCAAACGACGGCCTCATGGACATCGTGACGATCGAGGGAAACATTAGTCGCGTTACCTCGATCAAGATGATGAACGAGATTTCTACCGGTGGCTTCTTCGATATGCCGGATGTGAAGATCCGCAAAGCCACCGCATTCCGTTTGGTCCCCCGTGAGCGAGAGGGATACATCAGTATCGATGGCGAGCCAGTTCCCTTCGAAGGGTTTCAAGCCGAGGTCCAACCGGGACTCGGCACCGTCCTCTCCAAGTCGGGACGTATGTATGAAGCCGAAGGACCGTGCTGAGCCTGCTTTGGAGTCCCTAATTCATGTTCCTATATACATCCATGTTCCTGGGTCTTTTGCCATCCATCCATGATACCCCTGTGCAAAGACTTGGCGCTTTGATGTGGCTTTTTTTTCTAGGCCGGCTGTGTTTCTGCTTGGTTTTGCTAGATTATGATGAGGGCGGAGTCGATGCTTGTATGCCCGATCTGTACAGTGTTCACCTATCAGGTAGATGATATCAATATATTTTTATGCTAATCAGCTCTCGATTTCATTTTTGAGGGCATTTCCTCTCTTTTCGTTGTCGCTAGTTAGTGCTATACAAGGACATGCCTCAAGCACGTCATTAATTGTCGAAACCACCCCATTCCGGCTCACTCTCGTCATCTTCCTCATTAACCTCGCGCGTTTTCAACCCCCACTCAAAGAGCCGATCATCTTCCAAAGCCTCAGCCACTCTTGTCCGCACAGGTTTGTAGGGACTCTCCGAGCGCAGCTTCTCCAGCGGCCGCAAGATCAAATCCATGGGCACATCGCCCTTGATCTTGCGATCGCCCTCGTCCCCCTCAAACTCAAGCACCTTCTCAACCTCGTCGATCCAGATATCAATGAGATGATACCGTAACCCGTCAGGTCCATGCGGCATCGGCACGAAATTGGGGTCTTCTTCACTTATCACAGGTTTCGAAGGCTGATCCGGGTGGAAATTCACGGGACACAATGGACCTTCTTCAATTATGGAAATGTAAGCTGCGAGATCAGCCCATTTCTCATCGTGGTCGTCCTCAACATTCTCATCGTCTTCCGCAGGTTCGTCCTCCGCTTGCTTCTTTTGTTTCTTGCCTCGGCCTTGCTTTCCAGTGTCATTTCTCTTGCGCTTCTTGCCGTCGGCGTGTGATGCCTTGTTGCCTTTGAGGAGAACTTCGAATGCGACTCCGACGTAGCAACGGATCAGGAACAGGTACTTGTCCAGCCGTAACCGGTCCAGAGAATGGAAGTCACGACCAATTGTGATCCAGAATGCGCGGAGGAAGCGGTGGAGAGTGGCATGGGGGAGAGATGGGACAAGAGAGTAGGAGAGGGCGCGGGCGAGGGCTTGTTGCGTGAGAGGTCGGTCGGAGTGATAGAAACCTATTGGAGGATTAGTGGACATGTTCCACATTCCAAGACCAATTGCAGGTCTGGGACTCCAAATTCAACGTACAGAAGAAGAGACCTTTCCATAGCTTAAGAAGTTCGGCGAGGGTTAGATCATTGCGCGAGCGCAGAAATAGCGTGAGGGATTCGAGGGCCTTGTCGCGGGTCTTGCGGTCTGCGAAAAGTAATCTTTAGTGGATCTTGCAATTGAATCTGGATCGCATTGTACATACCACTCGAGGCAAGGTCCCTCACAAAGGGAGTCTTTTGGATGTCGGCCATGGCGCTGTCACTCTTGAACTCGTCGATCGCCGATAAATTATTTTTTCCTTGATAGCGAGTTTGCACTGTTTGCACCCGAGCTGCATGGACAGCGCTGATTGGTCCGAGGCCGATGTAAAGAATCAGTTCGTTATTTCGCATTTTGTGATTCTCGATTTCCAATTCATGTTGTGCAACAGAATGAAGGATCGATTTATATCGACTTTGTTCAATGACTAGTCCCATGGCTGCATACGCGTTGTTATCGAGCTTATTTCTTGACCAGCTACATCACCTTTCTGACCGCGGGGCACTTGAATATGTACTGCTCTATCTATACATGTCAGTCTGATCCTCGGCGATGTATGACCGGCCACGTTGACTGGCTACTCTACCACGATGATCTCAGCATAGCATTCTGTAACTATTACTAGCCATCGATGCTAAGCGACTGTCAAATTGCTACGTATCTCGCAGCAATACAGGCGAGTCGAGCTCAAGCCGGAAAGATTCATGCTGTCGCTTCCGGAATCACAGCATATAGCAAATAAGTATCATTCTGGTTCATGGATTGTGGTTCTTCTCTTCGGTGGTATGGCATCTGTCGAGTTCATGTGGGGCGACATGAATTCACCGATGGTCAAGCCGAGTACCTAGGTTGTTGCCGAGGAAATCATGTATAAAGCGAGAAGACGCCTTGGATTCAACATGGTAGACTCCAGCATTCCATAATATGTTCTACCAGCCCGGCGTCACCGACCATAATCTCCCGCACGATCCCTTCAAGGTATTCAGATCGATACCAGGAATGACGTTCGATGCTGACACTATCGTAGGCGTGTGTCGTTCCCCGCCCGATCGGATGGATCTCGACACAGAATCACGATGGCCAGGCCAACTTGGCTCCCTATTCCCAGTTCAACAATCTGACATTTGACCCGCCTTATGTGATGTTCTCTTCCAATCAGACGGTCGCAGGCACACGCAAGGATACCGTGGTCAATGCTGAACAGACCGGGCGCTTCGTGTGGAATCTCGCGACATGGGATCTACGAGAGGCCGTCAACATCTCGGCTGAACAAGTGCCGTACGGGGTAGATGAGTTTGTACGGGCAGGAGTCACGAAAGAGCCCGCTCGTCTGATGGATGTTCCTATGGTGCAAGAGTCTCCGGTCAAATTCGAGTGTGAATATCACTCGACCTTGAGACTACCGGGACATCCTCCGATGGGGACGGTGGATGTGGTGATTGGGAAAGTAGTCGCCGTGCATATCCACGATGCTGTCTTGACGGATGGGAAACTGGATATTCGCAAGACAAAGCCGATTGCTCGATGTGGCTACTATGAGTATGCCGTCGTGGATCACACTTTTGAGATGGTGATTCCGGGCATGTCGGAAGATGTGTTGTATGGATTAGAAGGGAATGCGAAGCGCAATCGGGAAGTCACGAGTACAACGTGATTAGATCATTGACCACGTTCATGTATAGGTTCAGGTCTTTCCTCTGCATGATCTCCCTTGAAGTGCATCACAACCGGCTTCGGCCGGATGCTCATAGTCACCATCATCTTTTCCAGTTGACAATTGATTGCTTCCAAGGCATATGGATGTGAGTTTTCGTTTAGTTGTTGTTATGGGAGTGATAAATTAGCTATCTCTGTACGGGGCATTTATGCCTAGGTATGTACCTCAAGAACATAAAATACTAATCTGTAGATAATTCTCAAATATGATTGGTGTGTGAAATCGAAAATTTGGATTTAGAATAAGAATCATAAAAATTTCCCGGAGTTTAACAAAGCATCATTGGTCTAGTGGTAGAATTCGTCGTTGCCATCGACGAGGCCCGTGTTCGATTCACGGATGATGCATTTTTTTTGGTCCACTTCAATTCATATTTTTGCTGATATTATGCATTACGCAGTCATATTATCGTGGATAACTATTGCTGACTATCACAAATCATTGCATGAATCCAATGCTTTGAGGACGCATCCTCAAATTCAGGTCGGTTGGAAGTAAGCCAGGAGATTGATAATTGAAGACTAGGGGGTATTCTGCAGACATCGAAACAAAGGGTAGACGCCAAAACGCTGAGATAATGGAGAGATTGGGGAACAGAGTAGAGAGGAACCCTCTTCGAGACAAATATCAAAGGACCATGTTTCAGTCTCTGACAAGAGGTGAACAGTGACCTTACAGCATGGATGAGCGAAAGGCAATCATGGCATTGACCACATGGCCATTTTGCCAACCTTGCTCAATAAGAGAGTCCTGCTCACGGAGCATACGGCCAAGATAGGCGATTCGGACACAAAAACGACTGGGAATCTGCGAGGCAATGGTCAACATGAGGAGTTCAATGGATAAAGTTAGTCATGAACAGACCTCTGCTTCCTGAGACACTTTACGAGCCAAAAATCCCACGCTTTGGCTCTTGCCAATTAGAAGCACCAAATCTGGTCCTTCGCGGTCGCTCAACCGAGCCTGGACCCGGATCAGATCACGCTCACTGGTCTTGCCCTTTTCGTCTCGGCGTCGCTCGATATCTTCGGTGATTACTTCGTCGCCCGAGGCATCGTCGGTCGCAAGTTTGCCATCTGACAAGCCTGCCGCATCCTCATCCTGCTCGTCGGTCCCGTGCGTAGCGGGGTTTGCAATGGACGATGCGGCTCCAATTATGTTTTCCGGGTCACTAACGATGCATTGCGGTAGACGGTAAAGCATTCCCTGTTCATCGTAGCAGCCTTCGCAGAGATCCCCGGTGGGAACGGTCACTCCGGCCGCGTCCACGATGCTTTGCGCTGTGGCGAGATCTCCCGCGCGCAATAGAGAGATGGCAGTCGCCAGCGCTGCCCACACCTCCGGACGACCAGTCACTCGGGTTTCGAAGAATTCATTTCGCTCGCGATCTAGCTCGGCGCGTGTCCAGGTGCGACGTTTGCTATACCAGGCACGCAGACGCACTGGTTCATTGTAATGCTGGCTCAGCGGGAGATTGTTTGCGCGTCGGGCTCGACGGTTGGACGATGGTTGAGAGGAGCAGGTAGGAGCCTGACGCGGGCCGTGCGTGGTGGTATCTTGAATGCCTCTTTCGTCCTGGGGATGTTCGTCATCACGCGATGACACGGAGGCGCAGCAGCCCTGCGAAGTGGAGAGATTTAGTCGGAATCTTAAGGCTTGGCCTACCTTGTCTTTCGACGCAAGGAATGGCAAAGAGATCACCTACCATCTTGTGGACGATCAGGGCACTCCATCAAGTGAAAGAGGGGAAAGGGAGGGGGCCACAATGATGGAGAGTAGAGTGGTGCAACTCCTGGGAACATTCCACGAAGCTTTGCAACCAAGCATTGGTGACATTGATTGCCTGAATGACTGGGCTGACCTTGCACTTTACATGGTACTGTTCTGCTCCACAGCCAGAAATACATACTATACATACTGTAAATGATTTATTGGATTTCTTCGTCTTCATCATCACTACCAAATATCGCCTTGAATAATGCATCGCCCGGTCGCTCGGCTTCCAGGGCTTCATTGCGCTCAGGCTCTACGACCGGCGTGGGGGCTGGAGTTGCACTGACGTCAGATTTCACGGGGAGAGGTGCACGGCCTGATTCTGTCAAGATGAGATCCATCACGTCTTGAGAGATCAACTCCTTCGGCCGCGTGTCGGTCTGATAGCCGCCTGACTGGAATCGTGTACCAGACCGGGCTTCAGAGCTAGCGGATTGCTCCCCAGGATCCATCTGCACATGATCCGGGGGTTTGACGTTAAAGCGCTTGCAGAGCAGACGCGCTGGATAGAATGACTGTGTACTGCGAGTCATTTGGCCGAACATTCCAATTTTGGCAGCTGCAACGGCCGGAGTATCCGGCTTCTCGCTGGGACGACTGAGAGGAGCTTCAGTGGAAGAATCTGGGGCATCGGAAGCGACTTTGGGCCCCGAGGATGCCGATGTAAATCGGGATGCCATGATCCCCGACATGGGTTTGAAGACCTCCGCAGCGCGAGCAAATTCCTGCATCTCGTTTACCCAGTCGTCGGTACTAGACCCAGTTACTCGATCAGGGAGATCGTCACGAACTCCAGCTCGGACCTCGAGGAATGTACGATAGCGAGCTCGTTTCTCTTCATCCTCGGAGTAGGGCATCCACCCACTCACGGCCCGAGTGAGGGCCTGGATAGCAGCTTGTTTGTCCAGCTTGGGCACAAGATCCCATAGATCCTTGCGTTTCTGGGATTCGGAGAGTTCGAATCCGTGAGGAGCCTTTTCACCCAAAGCCGGCGGGAGATTAGCATTGCCCGTAAGTTTGGCGATGCGCTCACGAGCCTCTGGTGTCATCCAGTCGAAGATGGATTTGTCTGGCAGCTGTGCCTCGCCGAGGACCGCAGCCCTAGCAGCTGGATCGAGAGACGACGCTTTGGCAGCGTCCGCTGTAGAGACGAATTTTGACGGGTCTCGCTCAGTGGAAACGAGCTTTTTGCTAGATTTCCACCCTTCCGGAATTCGAGGTGCTTCATATTTCTTTTCCGAGATTGACAGCCCCGATAGACTGTCGGCGAGGACGAATCCATCCAGCGGTAATCGTCCATCACGGCATTTTCGAAAGCCCCCGGAAGTGCGTCCGGCCGCCACCTTCTTAGATATAAAGACTGGTTTCGCATTAAGCAAAGGATTTGACGAGGCAATCGTCGGTTTCCCATTGTCCATCTTGCCTTTCTTCTTCTTCTTGTCGCCGCCAATCGTTTTGTTGTATGATATCTGGGGACCAAGAGAGTAAGGGTCTTCATCATCCGACCCGGTATCATTGAGGATGCCCACCCCGAATGCTCCACGTCGGGATTCCTTCGTTTTCGAGGGCTTGCCTTTGGCTTGATCGGCAAGGCGCCCACCAAAAAATGAGTCCGAATCTTCAGCTCCTTCATTGCCGGCGATCTGGCGGGTCTCTTCTAACCGTGCCTCCCCCTCATAGCCCAATCCCTTGTGATCCGTCTTGCGAATGAAGGCAACCATAGGAGGGTTTTCCGGCGCAAAGAGATACGTCTCGGCCGGACCCTCTTTGCCAGCAGCGTGGTCATCCAGGTTAGCTGTCCGTCGTACTTTGGGCCCGATGCCTTGACCATCACGCCACCCCATTCGTCTGAGAAGCTTAACACCCATTGTTTCCCCGCTCGTTTTCAGCAAATCCATCAAACCCGCGCGACGAGTAGTATCTGTTTCGGTCGAGCCGAACCCCGCAAAGCCATCGGTGGTCTGTAATGTGCGCGATTCCTCTTGCTCCCTGAGATCCTCTTCATCCATGAAATCCTCCGGTCGTTGCTGGGAGGCCACTTTTGCATCCCGGGCTCGATTCTGGCGCGAAGAGACAAAGGTTGCGGGGGTCCATCCATCCTTCGAACCGACGGTATTGAAGTAGCTATATGATGTTAGTCGGGTCGCATAGCCATGATAAAGTGAGGTCCAGCCTACCCAGCACTAAACCCGCCGGTAAAGGCACCATGTAGTCGCTTCCTGCCGCGCTCGTCGGTCACCTCCTGCTTCCAGACGGGCATGTACGAGCCATCGTCGCGAATCCCAGCATCAAGAGGGGGCAGGGGTGTCCCATATACAGCGTAGGGAGGCCGTGGGGACTCATCTGCCTCGAAAATGGCGCGTGAGCGCTTCGCAGCCATCGTCGAGAAGAGTGAAGCGGATCGTCATCATTCGTGGAAAGCAGTGACACTCGCAGCCAATGAGAAGACGGACTTCAGCGCAGTTTCTCATTGGTGGTGTTTAAAGACACGTGACTACTGATCGAGTATATGGTTTTTTAACTATTATTATTTTTGTTATTAAGACACTGGCTGGAACTAACTCGAACAGACAAGAGAGAACACCTAGGACCGAGTCTGCAAGGTCGGGTTGAAGAAGTTCAAGACAAACATATGTCTGGCCAGATCGGATTGCTATTGTCGCTTGTAGTAACGAAGGAAAGCACTTCGAGTCTCTAGCAAGAAAGGTGGTTGGTGATAATGAATTGAAATCCTATTAACAATTCAAAATAGAGAGTAAATACATAAAAAAATTAAAATAATAACGACATGCATCTACTTCAATTGAAGTTCGTCCACAAAGCCCAGGGTATCTCGTCGGTCATCAGACAACCGCGCATATTCCAATAACAACCGGAAAACATAAATCTCCATATCTTCAATCCTCAAAACCTGCTCTGCCCAGCTTTTGCCATTCATGGCAATCTTCTCCGCCTGGTGGTCATGTCCATTATGGCCCTTGTAACCCATGAAATAATGCAAAATCCCATAGACATCCATGTACAAGGAGTCCATTGGTACGAAATGAGCCCAGGGAATCAATCGGCTGTCATGCCACTCTTTGTAAACGGTAGCCTTGATTGGCAAGGAGGTTGAGAATAGGAAGGCACGGTATCGACCGCTGAATGAGTTTCCATCCACATCTGGAAGGTACTTGTACTCATACATATCCTTCATGCTTTTGCCCTCGACGAGGCTGAAGTAGTGGTCTGTGTACCAGCACTGTGGACCGGGTTCTCCAGAAGAACAGCACAGGTCCCCGAATCCTAGGTCGCAGTGTTCGTTAAGGAATTCAGGTAAAGTGCCATCTAGCCCAGCCCAGACATTATAGTACTGGTAGTCGGGTTGGCGGAAATTGATTCCATGCGATGAGGATCCATTTGTCATTGAGACGGCTGTCCCATTGAGCATCGATACTAGCCGATGACGTTGGTAGCCCGTCCAGGTTTCAGGGCGATTGCGACCCCCGCTGGCGATCCCGCGCCAGAAGGCGATATCCTTCTTCTTGGCCCATCGTCCTCCTTGGTTTTCCCATACCCCGGAATAGTTCGGGTTATCCTGATAATACACCGGCGGCGGAAGGAGAATCTCATTGTTCACGGTCAGTTTGGAACCGCCAAACAGCGGAAATAGTTCATGTGTTGTTGCGATGGACGTTGGCTCGATGAAGCTGCCGTGCATGGCTTGAAGCTCGGGCCGCCAGCAAGGATCTTTGGACCGTTCGAAATCCTCCATATATCCGGTCTTCGAGACATTGCGGTAATTGAAAAAGTCTCCAGGCGGATTGGCGAAATCCAAATGCGGGATATTGCTGGTTCGTCCAGGGCTCTCTGGAGGGCACCCATCCCGCATAATGTCCCAGAAGGGCACGCCGGGTCCCTGGAAGGGCGGGGCCCAGGATTCCGGCGGATGGGTTTCGTCGAGAACCGGCAGATTCATGTATTCGGTCACTACATCTTCCACACTGGTGAAATTTCGATGAGCAAGATCCTGCTTGCGATAGTTGGAGAGTGTTTCCCAAGAAGTGATGATACGAGGCTCATCCATTCCATTCAGTGGAATGTCCATATCGGGCAAGAAGTCTTGGAATTTGGAAATAAGATCCGACCAGACTTCTAGCCAGTTCACGCCCGTACGACCAACCGACGATAGTGCATGGTTGCGAATAATGATACGGGGGTCGAAACCAGAGGCTTGTCGACGCATCTCCTTTGGGCTCAATCCCCAATATGGACTTAAATCGTCATAGATCTGGTCAAACAGCTCTTCGATAAACACCGCCCCTTTATCCTGGGCGTAGGCAAACCATTTATCAAAGCCCGGTGGTGGATGGCGCCCGCGCCGCTGTCGATATTTGCTAGTCACTTCGGCGAGAGTGTGCTCCTGATTCGATCTCAGACGATTCCATTCCTCCTCGGCATCACGAATTAAACGATCGATAGGGTGAGGTACAGCCGCCGGGTCATCGTGACCGTCGACAGCGGTTTTGGTGACAGTGCTGCTCTCATGTCGAAGGATGCTCGGGGAGTATTTAGTCCCGAAATAAAGTTGGTAGACGAGAGTGAGAAGAAGAAATGTCGCGATGATTAACAGAAAACCTCGCGACCTGGGGGTCAGCAGAGAGGAAAACATGGGTACAGACAGATGTTAAGAAACATGGGGCGTCAATTTCTGAGAAAGCAACGGAGAAACCAGCACAGAACAAGATTGAACAGGGTCCAATTATTTATCGATGACTGATTGGTGCGTCATGTAGCACGTTCTTGGATAGTGGATCAGCCAAGGCACTATGTAAGTACCACGCTGCTTGAGTAATTCTACATTTTTGTTGTTGAATTGCTTGAATGTTTCTGGACTCTATGTGGCTTTTCGATTAAGTGGGATCTGTTTGTAAATTGGAGAAGCGGAGAGGCGAATCAAAAAGAAGAAATGACAAGGCTCGGGCACTTCTTCTGGTGCGAGCCTTTAACTTTTCTTATTTTTATCCGCCAGTGACATGATCCACAATGCATTTCTAATCGAGAAAAGATCGACCAGCACGTTTCCCTCTCCACATGTTCAACATGGTCTAATTGGCTGATGTCGGACAGTGTCCTTTCTCCGGATGCTGCATTCCAATCAATTGGTCGAGATTGGAAAGAATGTTCAAGGGATATACATACTGTAGTGACCCTCTGGCCGAATGCAAATAAGGTTCTCAGCATTGCATGAAGTACCCAAAACGGCCAAGCCACAACATCATCGCAAAGGATATATTCAAATTTGGGTATCTACCGATTGACGAAATAGGAGAAAAAACATTACTATTAAGACCTGAAAGACATATCACGTCTCCTGCCTTGGTCTATTGTCCCAACGAAGATTTCTCTTTTGCAATAAGTGCGGCAGTCACACACTCCTGATGTGCCTTCTCGTCCTTTTCCTGCTTAATAAAAGCGTAATGGGCGCGCCGATAAACCCCGATTGAACTCAGGACAAGACCAACAACTTCATAGGCGAACATGACTGGCAGAGAAGAGTCGAGCTGAGGATTACAGCCACCGGACCAAATGTCGATGAGAATCTGGAAGATACAATGCGCTGGTAGCGCATACCCCCATCGATAAAACCCAGGCGAGAGCTCAAACGGCACAAGAATCGAAGTGACGTTCAACATAATCCAGGAAACCAGTGCCATAGGCATAAATTGAGGCACAATCCAGATCGTGAAAACATCCAGAACGAGGAAATTCAAATGGGCAAAAAGCCATAGTGACATCCAATTCAGAACGAATTGTCCTCCACTGACGCTCCATCCACGTCGGAAGGCCCAGATGGCACCAGTGGTACAAAGAGATCCGATAAATGTGTATAAACCCGAGATCATTTGGCGAACGATCGCAAGGCGATGAGGAGCCACGGATGTGTAGAGACGATGTTGCTGAAAGAGACCATTGACACAGCCCAGGTAAAAAAATTCCTGCAACTGGATCAATATGATGACCAACGTGTTGTAAATTAAACGGGAACCTTGCGATGTGGGCTGGATATTGATTGACGTCAAGGTCCAAGGATTAGAGAAGACAGCTCTGGCAGCAGAGTCGGAATTGTTGAGTGAACGCATCAATTGCTCTCCACCTGCCTGAACATAGGCGAGGCGAGCCGTTTCAGACAACGAATTCAGATTATTTGCGACGACAGAATCGACAATAGTTGAATAGCGGGCTTCGTTCCATACCATGGCCATGGCATCACTTCTGTTGTACAAGGAAGCCGCCGGTCCACCCGCGAGAGCAGCCTCTAATCGACTGGACGCATTAGACACGGTATACAGAGCTGCCCAATATTTGATATCGCAGATGGCGCCATTGATTATACGGGGTTGTGGATACTCTTGCTCGGATCGCTCGATCAACGTCGGAAAGCCCGGAGCCTCAAGTTGTTGATAGGCGGCACGAACTGCAGCTCCAACGGGACCTCCATCGTAATCGACGAATAAGATGTTGATATTGTGAATATGCGTTTTTTGTTGGAATAATGACCCGAAGATATAACAGAGAAGACCGAGAAAGAGGAACTGTAGAAGCAAGAGATTGATGGACGCGGCTTTGATCACAGCCACTCGAAGTGGCCGGACAGATGGATCATGGATACTTGGCCGCTGCTGTCGTGCTTTGGCGTAGAATCTCATAGAGCCAAGGATACGCTGTGAGGAATATGACGAGGGAGAACCAAAGCCAACTTGCGTGGAAGAAAGACTTAAACTTTTTTATTCTAATCCGGTGTCTCCGGCACTAGTCCCCTAGCGTAGCCACACTATCGCCTCTATGCTTCAGGGGCGATTCATCCCAATCTATGAAAATTTCCTCAGCCAGACGATGCTTGGAGTAAATTTGTGGTCACTACCTATTGTATCGTTCTCGATTTTCAAGTCTAGAGCTCATCGACGGAATGCCTCTCTGCGCCCACTATCAATTACCAACATTTCAACCAGTCCTTGGGAGAAAAGCTTGTGCTCGGTGCATGATTTGATTGGCTAATTGAACTTTCCTACTATCATTCACCCGAGCTGTTGCTGTCACTTTGTTCAGAGTACATGCAACACCCTTGACAAAAGGGGAAATTATCAGATTAATCTTGATTATAGTAGAATGAAATGAAACTATTGAGGATGTGCTTTGAGAAAATACTATGCCATGATATTTCAGTATGAGAAGCACCGGGTTCATACGAAGGTAGAAAGCAAAAGGCCATGGTTTAATATGTCTAGACCTAGGAAGAAGAATATTGTTCAAAGTTGACACTGGTCCCATAATACTATCTCCTGATCCAAAGCTAGCCAGTCTGTGATGCACTCACTACGCGTCATTGACTGTTCCTCGGGTTCCTGATCCGACAAAACCAGACCACGCATCAGTCCACCCCGCAAGTGGCCACCAGCTTCTTCAATCGCTGATCAAATGGGTTTTTATTTTCTCAGACTTCAGATATAGCATAGTCATTATCCTCAATTGATCAGTGGGGGCTTTTCTCCAAGTGTCACTGTACGCTTATCTCGAACCCTAACCGTTTATTGACTATCGGAGTACAGAGTATATTCTCTTCTTTGTCGTCTCTCATATCTCCATACACTTGGAAGTTCCAAATATGGCCTCCCCGAATAAAAATGGGAGAAGTATTTCTGCCTACGGCGAAGCTCGCTCTACTCTGCAAGGCCATCCGCTCGAGGCCGATCAAGTCCACAAGATGAACGAGTACTTTCGCGCCAGTCTATACCTCTGTCTCGGTATGCTTTATCTCCGTGACAACCCTCTTCTCAAGGAGCCTTTGAAAGTAGAGCATCTCAAAGCTCGACTACTTGGCCACTGGGGCTCTGATGCAGGTCAGTCGTTTACCTGGATTCACATGAATCGCCTGATCAAGAAGTATGATCTGGATGTACTTTTTATCTCGGGCCCTGGTCATGGCGCTCCTGGAATTCTTTCCCATGCATACCTGGAAGGTGTCTACTCTGAGGTGTACCCCGACAAGACAGAAGACGCAGAGGGAATGAAAAGATTCTTCAAACAGTTCTCATTCCCTGGTGGAATCGGCAGTCATGCTACACCTGAAACACCTGGGAGTATCCACGAAGGCGGAGAACTTGGATACTCGCTTTCGCACGCTTTCGGTACCGTCTTTGATCACCCCAATCTGATCACATTGACAATCGTGGGCGATGGAGAGTCCGAAACCGGTCCACTCGCGACCAGTTGGCACAGCACCAAGTTTCTCAACCCTTGCACCGACGGCGCTGTCCTTCCGGTCCTTCACCTAAACGGCTACAAAATCAACAATCCAACAATTCTGGCCCGGATCAGTCACGAGGAGCTAACATCATTGCTGTTTGGCTATGGGTGGAAACCATATTTCGTTGAGGGAAGTGATCTCGACACCATGCACCAGGCCATGGCTGTCACACTTGAGAAGTGTGTACAGGAGATCAAAGGCTACCAGCGACAAGCTCGTGCGGCAAAGAAAGCATTCCGTCCACAGTGGCCAATGATCGTCCTTCGCACTCCGAAAGGGTGGACCGCGCCGCGGGATATCGACGGGAAGCTTCTTGAAGGCTTCTGGCGCGCACATCAGATCCCAATCACGGATGTTCTCGCCAATCCTGCTCATTTAAAGATTCTAGAATATTGGATGAAAGGATACAATCCAGAGAAACTTTTCGATGAAACTGGAAAATTAATTCCGGAGCTGAGAGAGCTTGCCCCTACTGGCAACTCGCGCATGAGTGCAAACCCAGTTGGGAACGGCGGTCTTCTGCGCAAACCGCTGAATCTAATGGACTTCCGTGACTATGCGCTGACTGGTATAACTCCGGGATCTACGGTCAAGGGCGGCATGATAAATATGTCAAAGTTTCTACGCGACGTCGTCGCCAAGAATATGACAAACTTCCGACTCTTTGGACCTGATGAGACGGAGTCTAACAAGCTTGCCGAGGTCTACAAGGCGGGCAAAAAGGTATGGCTGGGTGAATACTTTGAAGAAGATAGCAATGGTGGAAATCTATCTCCGGAGGGTCGAGTCATGGAAATTCTCAGTGAGCATACCTGTGAAGGATGGTTGGAAGGCTACATCCTTTCCGGGCGACATGGGCTTCTCAATAGCTACGAACCTTTTATCCACGTCATCGATTCGATGGTGAACCAACATTGTAAATGGTTGGAAAAGTGTCTTGAGGTCGAATGGCGTGCCAAGGTTGCCTCTCTCAACATCCTCATCACCGCTACAGTGTGGCGACAAGATCATAACGGCTTCACACACCAGGATCCAGGATTTCTAGACGTTGTCGCCAATAAGAGCCCTGAAGTTGTTCGCATCTATCTCCCTCCGGACGGAAATACTCTGTTGTCAGTCATGGATCACTGTCTCCGCAGCGTGAACTATGTGAATGTTATTGTGGCCGACAAGCAAGATCACATCCAATACCTCGATATCGAAGGGGCCATCGATCACTGCACGAAAGGTCTTGGAATCTGGGACTGGGCCAGTAATGACCAAGGTGAAGAGCCCGATATCGTGATGGCATCTTGCGGGGACGTTTCCACGCACGAAGCTCTAGCCGCCACAGCTCTCTTGCGCGAATACCTACCAAAGCTCAAAGTGCGGTTCGTGAACGTCGTAGATTTGTTCAGGCTGATTTCGGAAATTCATCACCCACATGGCATGCCCGATCGCCAGTGGAAGGCGATCTTCACCGGGGACAAACCGATTCTTTTCAACTTCCATTCCTATCCCTGGCTCATTCATCGGCTCACCTACAAGAGACCGGGACAAGAGAACCTCCATGTCAGGGGATACCGGGAAAAAGGCAATATTGACACTCCATTTGAGCTGGCCATGCGTAATGGAACTGATCGATTCAGTTTGGCCATTGATGCGATCGACTTGATACCTTCTTTGGGAAATACAGCAGCGAGCGTGAGAGAGAAATTGGTCAATGCCCAGCTTGCTGGCAAGACCGAAGCTTTCAACAATGGTCTTGACCCGGAATATATTCGAGACTGGGTTTGGCCGTACTCGAAGATGGTTGCTTGGTGAAAGAGCGAGTTCTATGTTTATTCATCCGGAGTCTAGATCAATCTCAGCGTTATCATACATTCTCTGAGGGGTTGACGTGGGGGAATGTTAATGTCACAATCAAGGTAGAGTGAATTCAAATCTCACGGTTGAAAAAAGAAAAAAGAGATGTGGTCAAGGATGTTAGACATGATTGAGCCGGATGGTGGAGAGTTGGTACCGGCTTAGAGCGGAGTGGGTGCATCGGATGAGAGCCAAGTTTGTATACAATCTGTCTTCAGGAACATAACAAAGCAGTCCCACGAGATTCTCGATAAAACTTATAGACCTAGAAAAAGAGCGTTAATGTGAGAGTATCATAAGTTGCAGTACCAAGTGCGGAAATAAGATTCGCATCTGGATACTCTGTATTGTTGCTACTCCATCTACCTTGGAAAAGTAAAATCAAACTCGAGTATTTTAAACTACGCGGTTCATGGCGTCGATTTCAATGATCACGTGGATCGAGAGTAGATGAAATCTCTCCTTCGATCGATGCGAGTCCTCATTGTTTGAACCATCGACACGAAATACGGTGAAACATTCATGTACAACGCACAGGTCGAGGTGCTGCGCCCCTGTAAGGCAGAGAGGAAGCTCCGCTCCCCAACTCTCTTCCCTCCACGTTCTTTCTCCATCGCCGGTAACGGTCTTTAATTTGTGCTGGCATTGGCATTTCTCCTCCACCACCTCCACCCGTCATTGACATAACCTCGTGGGGCCGATCCCAGCTGGCTTCTCCTCGCTCTCCCCACTCTGAGACCGCTTCAACCTCTTCTCCCACCACCATGTCGGTCCCGGCCTCAGCCTCAACGCAACCGGCTGTTGTCCGCAGTCACTCGACTTCGTCTCGTCCTTCTCGGGCCGCAGCCTCCGAGTTGCCCCATCGCACACGCAGCGTGGCGGTCCGATCCTCCAACTCCTCCCAGCCCCCTCAGCAACCTCATCATTCCCACTCCAAAACCCCCTCCCATGACCGTCGCCCACCATCAAACCACGCTGCATTGGAAAGTGTAGCCCGTCGGGACTTTGAAGCATCCAATGTAGCCCGAATGCCTTCTCGCCGAGAACCTTCCTCCGAGCGCTCGCAGGAGCGCCCGTCCACGGCCACGCGGACCGAGTCCACCCGCCGTCATCAAAGAAACTCCTCATTTCAAGCTCGTCAACGAGACAGCACCGACATGGCTGCTGTTGCCCCCTTGGATCGAGCGGATGCGTCGCAAGATGCGACCGCTACACATGGTCATCAGACCGCCTCCACTCAACCCAGGCGCCGGACCACGATCACCACGCCGACAGGCCAATGGGCCCTGGGGAAAACGATCGGCGCTGGAAGTATGGGTAAAGTGAAATTGGCTAAGAATATGGAAACGGGAGAACAGGTATCCTTGATTCCGCGACCCTGTCTTGGCTTCTCAGTTGGTGCAGCTATCATTAACCTACCTTCGGTCGCAGGTTGCCGTCAAGATTGTCCCGAGACTCTCCACAGAGGAACATCGCAACAGCCGCGAAACCGAGAGAGCAGACCGCTCCAAAGAGATTCGAACCGCTCGAGAAGCCGCCATTGTCAGTCTCGTGAACCACCCATATATCTGCGGAATGCGGGATGTGGTGCGCACCACGTATCACTGGTACATGCTTTTTGAATACGTCAATGGAGGTCAGATGCTGGACTACATCATCTCTCACGGCAAGTTGAAGGAGAAGCAGGCTCGCAAATTCGCTCGTCAAATCGCCAGCGCATTGGACTATTGTCATCGCAACAGCATCGTGCATCGAGACTTGAAGATCGAGAACATCCTCATTAGCAAGACGGGAGACATCAAGATCATCGATTTTGGTCTTAGCAATCTTTTCTCTCCTAGAGACATGTTGAAAACGTTTTGCGGCAGTCTCTATTTTGCCGCCCCCGAATTGCTCCAAGCTCGACCATACACCGGCCCCGAGGTGGATGTTTGGAGTTTTGGAATTGTCCTCTACGTTTTAGTCTGCGGGAAAGTGCCGTTTGATGACCAGAGCATGCCTCAATTGCATGCGAAAATCAAAAAGGGGGTCGTGGAATATCCCCCAGGACTCACAACTGGTCAGTAGGATCTTATAGTTTCCCACTTCCTTTAACATAATATCTAACCAACACACAGAATGTCGTCATATCATCTCTCGCATGTTGGTCACTGACCCCAAGCAACGGGCTAGCTTGGCTGAAATCATGAGCCACCCATGGATGAACAAGGGCTTTAATGCTCCCCCAGAAAACTATCTCCCTCATCGAGAACCGGTGCAACTTCCATTAGATTCAGACGTCATTGAGAAGATGACCGGTTTCGACTTTGGCCCTCCGGAGTACATTACATCCCAATTGACCAAGGTCTTGGATTCTGAGGAGTATCAACACGCAGTACGACTCAATTTCCGTGAACCTTCTGCACCAAATCAAACAGAGCGCAAGCGTGGAGTCTTTGACTTTTACAAACGACGCAACTCTGCTGCTAGCCGTGACACGCTCTCGGCGCCCTCGGCCGAGGCCGTTCAGTTGGGTAATGATCCTCTGAATGCTTACAGCCCCCTAGTCTCAGTTTATCATCTTGTCAAGGAGAAGCTTGATCGGGAGCGAGCAGAGGTCCGCCCAGGAGCTCTCGGTCTTCGTCAAACCCCGGGCGTAGAGCCAGTGCCCGAACTGACACCTCCGGCGGCGGCTCATACAAACCAGTACCAGGTTCCTGGGGAGAAAGACACCAGTCGTCGCTCTCGTCCACGCGCTCGAACTCATGGCGAAGAAGAAGTTACGGAAGGGATGAAATCTCTTCACACTTCGTCGCCATCCACGAATGCCGTTCCGGTCCAGGCCGAGACTCCTGCAAAGAGAGAAAGCACCGCTGCTGGTATCCTGAGGCGGTTCAGTACACGCCGAACCAAAGATCGGAGTCGCGATGTTGAACGAGAGCGTATTAGTACACCGAATACTCCTTCTTTCAATGTCCAGCCTCCTGCGGACTCGGCCTCGCCGTTAAATCGGGGATTCAGTGTACGACGTACTCGGCGGGCCGAGCCGTCTCCAAACCCTCTATCTTCTACTGGTAGTCAGCCCCAACAAGATTATTTGGCGGCACCGGAGAAAACGCCACAGAGCAAGTTCTTGGGGCGGTCTACGAGCGTCAATTCAGCCGATTATCGACCTCGAAGAGCCGCTCGGAGAAGCGATGCTGATGCAATAGAATCCGACCGGCAACCGCCCTCTACAAGTGGCTCGGACCAAGTTGCACCGAACAGTGCAAGAGAGCAAAGCGGTCATCGGACCAGTGGGCGGACGCACACCGCACGAACCATGTCCCTAGGTCACGCACGGCGAGAAAGCATCCAGGCACGAAGGGCTCGACGAGAGGCGACCCGAGAGTCTAACGTCCCGGAAGAAACCGACGCCGATATCTCTGGCGCTGGTACGGCCCTGGAGAGTGCTAACGAAGGCGAAGACCTATCGAAGCCCGTCTATCTCAAGGGCCTTTTCAGTGTCTCAACAACCAGCAGCAAGCCCTTGCCTGTCATTCGGGCCGACATCATTCGTGTCTTAAAACAGCTGGCTGTTGACTACGTTGAAATTAAGGGCGGATTTAGCTGTCGACATGCCCCTAGCATTGAGCTTGACAAGGTTGTGGATGTCGGCCCCCCGAGCCCTGATCGCCAGGGCCAAGTCTCCCACCGCCGCCGGATCAGCTTTGGAGGCTTGCTAGGTCACGACGACAGTCGCGATGACAGCCGTGCTGGGCACACAAAGCTGCACCGCCGGTCTCAAGCACCGCCTGACCACAGCTTCACCACCAACTCGGACGGCTCAGATGAGTATGTTGGTAGGGAGCCACCGCAAAGTGGTGCGGTTGGCGAACGAGTTGTCGGGGAGACCACAACTCGCGTTCAAAGCGATACTGGAGAGAACCTCGTGCTTCGCTTTGAGATTCTCATCGTCAAAGTTCCTCTTTTCTCATTGCATGGTATTCAGTTCAAGAAAGTGGCAGGTGGTATGTGGCAGTATCGGGAAATGGCGAAGAAGATCCTCGACGCGCTGCGCCTTTGATTCGTCCCACATCTCATGATGGACCTGACGACACGTCCGAATTACGACTTGCATAGACGTCTTGTCTTAATAGCACGCTGATTCTTGTTCAGCCAACTCATGTTCCGAGTACATCCATCCATGATGTACTCCGTACTCGCATCAGCATCTACCATACTATTGTTTCCTGGTTGCATTTCATGACTTTTGTTTTGTTTATTTTGTCTAAAGCCTGTCTAAGTTAGCACAAGGTTCCGGTCTGCATTCATCCTAGGTCACCCTCTACTCGTTTAGAAACTGGTTTTCACTATGTACGTTACTAACGTTAGAGTGACATGAAGATATACATACGGGTCTCGCCTATCTATGTCATGGAGAAGGTATTGTAAGGTGGACAACCTTACCTAATTTCATCTCAGCGTGTGTTAGCGGTAACAGTGCGCGCTAATTATATCGGAACCGGCCATTGATCTTCGTTAAGGTCAATTATAGTTAGTGGTCTTCTGGCTGAGTTGGTAATCGCTTGCACAGGGCGATTCTAATATGTTAGTTACTATGACAGCTCCTTTTTAACTTATAGGGCATGAGATTCAACGGCCCCGGGGGCGAGAGATCGACGTTCCGCCCGAATAAATCTAGGCATTGACCATGGTGATGATGTAGTCAAGTTCTTGATGTAGCCAAGGGCTTGCGCGGGGCCTGACCAGCCCGGAAATAGTCGCCCGCAACCACCGAGAGTCGGGGCCTTCATGAGCCCCTGAGAGCCCCCGCGCGGGGGCGAACCTTAGGTATTGTCCGCCCAAATTCGGCATGTGCTACCAACAGTTGGCGACCGACTTTCGTATCGCACCAACACCTTCTATTTTCATACTACATAGATGAATAGATACTTCTTCCGATATAGAAGGTCTTTTTACGCAGTACACCTTTCTCTGGAGAACGGAAGACGACCGACTCGACCGATGTCGAGATGTAATATAGATCACGTGATGTGCTTATGTATGGGTTTATATTCTTAATGCCAGATGTTTCGCTATATATCGTAAGTGATATATATTATTTGCAATTACCTTTAGAAACTTATATCAGTTGGTCGCTCGAGTAACTAAGTTTCAGGGATAGTTAGTTAACTAGTTATGTGATATAGTGATTAGTCATCAATCAAGTTGTGGCTGATGCCAAGCACCCCACCGCGGGTCCAAGAGCCATCGGCCCCGAAGCTTCCCAGAGAGATAACAGCACGTTACAAGGTCAAGTATTTGCTAATAGTTATTTGAAGGAAGGCAGCATCTCATATATCATTAGGATCTGATGTTTTCAACTTAATAAATAGATGTAAAAAGCAGCTGTTGCGTTTAAAGCCGCTTTACAAGATCGTTTTCCATCAAATTTTGTGCAATTGGTGTTCCGCCTGGGGTTCAATTAACTTTTCATTTCTCTTTCAACCAATCAACGTTCCCCAACCAAAACTCTTCCAAGGAGTCGATGTGGACTTGGGGTTGTTGACCCAGTTTAGTCCGACTGGTTGTTTCTGTTAAAAGGGGCCATTTCGGAGAAAGCCTTTCAAATGTTTCATCGAGCTTCTAAACGCGTTATTTAGATGTAAACATAACGTGGAAATTGATAATTTCTAGTTTTATATATGTTGCTGACTAAGCTAATTTCGATCGCCACGCTAACGGCTACACTCGACAGAATTCCGAATCCTCCCTTTCCCCGTCTACAATCGCGTTCTTCCTTCCAGCCTTTCCATGCCTTCCCTTGGGCTTGGGCCTTCCTAGCTACCTCGACTTGTTCTACGCGTCTCTATCCAACCAACCTTGACGCTATCTTGCCCTGGCACTCCACTTTTTCCCCTTTCACCTTGGGAAGTCTTGATTCCCCCTTCCCTACAGTCCTACATATCTATTTTCATCCTCGTGGACCGTGTTCCTCAGGACCCCAAATTTGTTTTTTTTTCTTTGTGCCTTCACCCCCCTTCACTTCTATCTCTCCAACCCTGGTTTCTCGGCCTCTGTGGGGTTCTAGCAACCTTTCGGATGTGTGGCTCACGCAATTGGCGTTGACCTGGCCATCATTTCCAAATTGGCCCTGCCAATTACTGTGATATGTCTTTTGTGATGATGGCAGGCAACCTGGATGTGATTGATTTGACCATGGATGAATCGGTACGTGTTCTACTCGCCAGTTGGCGGAAATATCTTGAATTACCAAAAGCGGTTAGCGTGGTTGGAATCCGCATTCCTTCTATATCTTCCATTCTTGCCCTTTGCTTTTTTCTCGAGTCACTTTTGTTTTGCTTTCTGCTATATCTCATTCGACCCTATGCATCTGAATTGCCATTTCCGAGGACTATGGGACTTGTGGCTGATTTCCAGTCTGTTGTTCAGGAAACAACATTGAAAAATGACGCGTTTACTTTTGTGTCAACTGTGGCTCATCGACAACCAATTGAAGAAGATAGGCCTTCGCCGTCCATTCCTATTAAACGCAAAAGCGTTGATAGCGAGGATGATGTGTCGACTTCATCCCATAAGGATGTGAGAGGTATCAAGACGCGACCACAAGTTACTCCAAGTCCCACGGGCAGTGAGAGAGGTTTTCCATCTACCACTGTTAGCGTGGTCGTGCCCTCGCCTAAGCAGGTCTTACAGAAGCCCAGTCCGACAGGTCTATCGGAGACATTCTACCCAACTCAAGTTCCCGAGGCAAAAAAGGCCATTCAACGGGCGTATCCAAAGGCCAATCCGGGAAATCGCTCCGTGATCCCCTTTTCATCTACTCCATCTCCGTTGGGACCATCCTTAAATCAAGGAACCAATACTCAACGGGAAAAATTCCTAGCAGACCTGAAATCGGTCTCTGGGCCCGAAATCTCTTTTTCTATTGATCAGCAAAAGCTAGCAATGCTGTTAGCAAATTTCTCGTTCACTAACGAATACATCCTCCGGGAAGGTGTTGAGCCTGCGGACGATGAATTCAACTGGGGATGTGCTTGTCCTGGTCCTTGTGAACCGGATTCTTGTAGCTGTTCTAGGCTGGAATGTGAAGATATCGTCCCGTATCATCAAAAGAATGACCGGACGGTGTTAAGGCCCGAATTTCTCAAGTTGACATCTTTGATCGGGGAATGCAGCTATCGATGCAGCTGCAAAGGCCATTGCTGGAATCATGTCGTCCAGAATGGTCGTCAAATTCGGTTGGAGATCTTCGATACTGGCGCTCGTGGCCTTGGTATGTTCGCCTTCTTACTTCTTGTTTGAACCTTACTCATGCATCTAGGCCTCCGTTCCCCGGACTCGATTGTTGCGGGTCAATTTATCGATCGCTATCTTGGAGAAGTGATCACCGAGACCGAAGCCGACGCCCGTAGTGAGATCTCAGAACAGCAAGGGCAGTCCTACCAGTTTGGTCTCGACTTTTTCGAAAAGAGTCAAGATAACGAAGATGGTGAAAACAACAGAAAGATCTATGTCATCGATGGCCAAAAGTTCGGCTCTGCAACCCGGTTCATAAACCATTCTTGCAATCCGAACTGTAAGATCATTCCTGTCTCGGAGAACCACAGTGACCACCGCTTGTACCATCTCGCGTTCTTCGCTATTCGGAACGTCCCCGCTGGCACAGAGCTTACATTTGACTATAACCCGTCCTGGAATGGGTCGAAGACTATCGACCCGGACGCGGTTAAATGTCTCTGCGGCGAGAAGAAGTGCCGTGGGCAATTGTGGCCGAATGAACGGAAAACTCAAACCTCTGGCAAAGATGTCACTTCTTGAGCATTTTCGATTCTTTTTCCTACTTTTTCGCTATGCATTTCTGTCGCCTGTTGATTTCAGCGCTGCATCTGGCGTTCGGCATGCGCTGATGCTCAATCGAGCTTCCCAGCGTACTTTTGCATCCTCGGATATGAGTTATGACCCTGCATCTCCATGCATATCTTCTACCTAGGTGGTTTCTTACCAAGGAGCTCTGGCGTTTTTGCGGCTGGGATGGGTGTACCCTTGGATTCATCTACAGTCAGATACCTAGGTTAATGAAACTGACATTCATTGTAAGTCCATATCAAGTAGATGGTAGAAGTAGTCCTATTTTCATACTAGATTTCATCCAGATATATTTCCATTACTCCGGAGTCACTATACACCGCAGCCGCTATCAAACGAGAATGATCAATCCCAGACCCAACATCAAACTCCAAACTCCAAACCAGATATCGCTCAGCAATCCCGAAAAGAATTAATCGGATCAAACAATGCATCTATGCTCTCCCCTCCATCACCTCAAAAATACCCCCCATCACGAATCGCGGCTGTTGCACCACGACACTACCATTCTCCGTACCAACACTGCCTCTCGACCCCGAGACAGAAACAGACGCAGGCCGCACATTCCAGCTTCGATGCACGGTCACATTCATATCAACCGGTCGAGGTTCCATCAGATCGAGTCCTTGTCTCTCAATAGAATTTTCATCGCAGCGTGATCGCTCCTCGCTAAGCGCCAGATCCACGGCTGAAGGTCGGCGTCGCAGAACCATTCCCGAGGACCGGCCACGGAGGACGGCGCAGGGGAGAATGCTCACGCCACATGAGGGGTGAGTCTGCGAAGTGGTTTCTGCATTTGTGGCTCCATCTGTGTATGTGGGATTTCCCGGTGGCGGGTGATGGAAGAGGTGGTGGTATGACGTCGCCAGTTGGCGGGAGGAGGTTGGGGATGCGGATGGTGAGGCGGTGCGAGATGTTGGTGGACTTGGACTGGAGGCCACGCTGGTTGTTTGATGCGATGATGTTCGAGTTGGATGGAATTCAGGAAATGGAATTGTAAAGTTTTGCATTCTGGTGGCTTGTTGAGGTGTTGCTGGTGGTGGTGGTGGATGGTATGTGGACTTAGATGGCCATGACAGGGATGGTGGCACCGACAATAAATAGAGTCAAGATTCTGATTCTGAGGAGATTTCCATGAAGAAAAACCCAGGGCGACTATGGATTTTGAAGTCATGGTGTTCTGCAAGGAGTATATGAGACAATGGGATCTCGGATGCGGTGGCCGCATGCGGATGAATGCGATTGTGCCTGGATTCCTGCATTCGGGACGCTAAGGACGAGAACAACCGGATTGTTTCTACGAAAACGGTGCTAATAGTAATAGTTTCATGTACACGCCTGAATTGCACAGTATCATAACAAAAGTAGAAATCCCACGCCGCTGCGATGCAAAATGCTCCAGATGCCAGGGTCAAAGATAGTATTATACACCCCGAAAAAAAAATGAAAAACATCTCGACCAAATCATTCGAGAATGCAAATAGAAACCAGGGAATAGGAATGAAAATGAAAATAATAAAACCGCCCATCTCCAATCATACATCCATCTCTTGCATACAAACATCACATCAATACATGATCGTCCTCAAGTTCATTCGACGGATCGATCGCCCGGTCGTCGCTGCGTGAAACTGCGACGGATACTCTCACCCCAGGCCGAGTCATTGAGCGAGTGCATGACATCCCGCACGCTCATCGCGCTGTTCTGGCGCGAATGCATAGCACGGGAGGGGGATTCCTGCGGTTCGCTCGAATCCAACGACTCCCGCTCCCCATACATCCGGCGTGGCGTACGCATTGGACTGAAATTGGACCATTCAGCCGGAGTGCTACCACCAGAGGACCGGCCCGTGAGGGTAGTGTCTAGACGAGGCAGATCGGTGCGACGCGCGGCAGGGCTGGACTCGGTGCGACGGTGAGCCGGGTTCGTCGGGGAGAGCATCGGCGCAAAAGGCCCTTCGGGATCGGGCTGGGTCTGGGGTGTCATGGTGCCGGGCATCGGCTCCTCGAGCTCCTCCGACTCCCCGGGGACGTCAACATAGATCTCCGGTACATTGAATTGGAATTGCGGGATGGCAGTCATGCGGCCGGCCTTCTTGCGCTCAATTGCTCGGCGGAACTCGCGGGACCAATACAAAGTATCAAAGAACCCAATGACCGTGTTACGGCGAACGGCCTCCTCGACTCGTTGCAGGCGGGCACGGCGACGGAGGAATTCTTCAAGTCGCAGACTTTTGCTGTCACTGATGATGTTGTAATGAGCGAGGATCATCAAACACATGTGGAAAGAGATGCCTCGCTCATAGTCTGCCGACACAAGGACTTCCTCGTAAAAGGCATTCAGTCGCTGACGTCGCTCCCGAATGGTGGCCACCGGAATGCGGTTGATGATTCGTCTCAGCTCTTTAAGATCGACCCCATCTACATACCCGTCGGATGTCGGCTGCGTTGTGTGCAATGATTCCCGTGAAAGCATGGCCAATGAGTGGAAGGAATTCACCGATTGGTGGCTATTGGTTCGACATTGCTCAAGAATGGCGCCTACCGTGAACTCCCCTTCGTAGATTCTCATCGTAAAGACCCCAGTGAGTTCCTTCGGTTCGTTAGCCACATATAACAATCACGATGTGCCTTGAATCAAGACTTACCCCGAGTAGTCGAGGGAACTGCTCTTTGGAGATGAAGCCCGTCCCGTTCGGGTCGTAAGTGGCCCAGGCTTGTTTGAAGCGACGAATCTCCTCACGGCTGACAGCATACAGCCCGCTGCTGCGTTGATAGACGTAGGAAAAGCTCTCGAAAATGAGTGAAACAAACAACGAAACAAAAATGTACATGCTGATGATGTTCCACAAAATGAACAAAGATCGTGCCCACGCGGCGCTGCCGCAATCGTCCATGAAGAAGTTGGGATCATATGTGCATAGGGGAGGCGTCATGGTAGCAAAATCCTCCATGATTTCATTCCACCCCTCTCCGCAACTGCAACGAAAAAGAAGAATCAGGGACCTGGGAACGTCTCGGAAATTGATGTTATGGTCCTCGTTCGCCCCAAACTTGGTAAGACCAAATGCTTGATTCATGGCAATTCCAAACACTAGGAACAGGACGAACCAGGTGGCAAGAAGGTTGCCAATGACGGGCAAACTGGCTGCTGCGGTCTTGAAAAGCTGATCCAACTGGTTGTTGCGAGGAATGAGTAGTAATGCAATGGCGACCAAGAAAAGCTTGTTAAGCACCAGCACGGCTTGCGTGCGAAAACAGAGATCCATGATAATCATGATAAAAGCCCCAGGAACCGTAAGGAGCGAATACAGATCCCAGGAGCTTCGGCTGAAACGATGCCAACCAAGGCCAAGCAATCGAATGAGCACATTCGCGATGTAGACAAACATGAAAATTAGGAACAGGGAAGCTATAGCTCATTAGTCGGGGGTAAATCTGAAGGGTCAGGAATAGGGCAAACCCACAGCGAACCACTTCCCATATATCGGGCTCAGATTCAAACTCTACTACCAAGAGTAACAGATGCACAACAAGCACACAGGTTACAAACACTGCCCATCGGCCTTGCTTTTTGACAGCGATTCGGTAGCACCAACGCTGCCACTCTGCGCCCTTCTCCGTGAAGGCCCGTTTAGACGGTGAAATCTGTCTCAGAAGCTTGCGCAATTCCAACCATGACCGTTGCTCAGCAGTCAGGTAGGCAACCCCGGTCTGTTCAGTATAGTTGCGCATGAACACAGACACAAACAGGGTCAAGACGAAGACGGCTCCAAGCAAATTGAAGACCACAAAGAAGAACCCGTTGCCCGGGGCCGCGTTGTCCTGTGGTTGCATTCCTGGACCGACAATCTTCATAGCAGTATTTTGAACATCAGTCCATCCTTCTTGTGACACAATTTGGAAGAGAATGAAGAGAGAGTTCCCGAAATTATCGAAGTCGTAGTAGGGGTTACTGGCGACGCGCGGAGCCCACACGTCCCAATTGTACGGCGAGCTGCCAAACTCACCAACGCACATGGTCAGATTGCCGACAAAATTGTCATCGTTGCATGAAACCATTTGCCCATTGAAGAGATTGACGGCGTAAATAGCAAACGGGATGAGGAAGCTCATGGACACGGCCGCCGCGGCAATAACCTTCCATCCACCCAAGATAATGACCGAATGGAAAGTGTCTTTGGCACTATCACTAACATTCAGAAGACGCAAAGCTCTGAGCGCTTTGAAAGCGCCAATTGCTCGAGAGACATTCCAATCGTGCTTCAAAGAGCTTCCCACATTGATCCATAGCGTAATCAGCACAATACCGTCGATGAATCCCCAAGAACTTCGGAAAAATGCGTTGGGCGTCCAGAAAAATCCATCGGCAATAACTTTGATGAGCGCTTCAAGGGTGAAGACGATGGCAAAACCCAAATCGGTGTAGACAAACCAGTTGTGATTGGCATCGAAGTGATAGCGCTGATACATTGGTGTCGTAATGCATGCAAGAAGTACCATGGCCACGATGGCTGCATAGATGAAAGCCGAGAAAGCATACCATACTGGTTTATACGGGTCCACACCCTCGACTCGCTGGTGGCCTCTACCAGGTCCAACGATCTTCTGGCAGAGTTTCCGGACACGATGGTGCGGTCCAAACAGGAACAAGGACTTGTTGTAATTTGGATGCTTCACGAGGTATTCTCGTTGAGCTCGTTTTCTTGCTTCCGCGGCACTCACCACTTCTCTGGCCATTGTCCTGGGATCAAGTTCCTCATAAGCTCGAGAAAACTTAAGCTTGGAGTAAAATGGATTGGGCTCCCGACGCATCACGAAAGACGTGGCCGTGGTCCATAATCGAGAAAGAAAACCTGGTTCGACGGTTTCTGCGGCTGCTTCATCGGGTACCGCAGTCGCCTCTTGTCGAACCTCAGGGGTTTTTCGCTCTCCCTTTTCTTCCTCGTCAAGGAACTCGCGAACGACAGCATCCTTCAGCAGCATCTCCAACGCAGCAGGTCCGTGATCGAGAGGATCCTTGTAACGGGCTGAATCCCGGCCTAGCCTGAGAATTTTCGTGAGGGCAAGATTGCCTTGAGTTGCATTGCCAACATGCTTCTGCTCCAGGAAGGCTCGTACTTGCTGCATGCGTTTTTCATCTTCTGACACATCAAAGCTTTCCTGAATGACAGCAATGAACATGTTCAAGATAATGAAATTCGCCACGATGAACCACAGGATGATGAACGCGGCAGATATCCACGAGGTATTGAAGCCAACAGTATAGGAAGTGGAATTGTACAGCACTTCCGTCCAATTCTCACTTGACAGGACCATATACATCCCAAGAAAGGAATTGTAGATATCAGCAAATGTGATGCTGATTGCCTCGCCGCTCGAATCTTTTTCGGGTATCTGGCTGCGGAAAAGTTGTGTCGCAAAGATAGAGGCAAGAAAAGTCATCAAGAATAAGAAGAACATGAGATTGAGCAAACCAACGACGTTGCGAAAAACGACCATGATCAGCTTTCTGGTGACAGAAAATGCCAGAACGACGCGGTAAACCCGGAGGATTTGGAAAAGAGTGAGGACTGTATAAGGGCGGCCAGAGTTTTTGATCTGGGGTATCTGAATGATGCAAGTGATGATTGCGAGGGAGAGATCAACCCAATTTCGCCGTCTCCGATGGAATGTATGCCAGTCAGATGCGAAGCGCAAGCCTATTTCGACGAGGAGAACAAGCGTCACGACAGTCTCTGTGGTTTCAATGGTGCGAGCTCGATTAGCTGACATGGTGGAACTTCTCAGGGCTTGAACCACGAGGTCGAAGACAATGATGACCACCCAACACCATTCAGTCTTGTCATAAATCCGCTTGAGGGGGCTCGTTCTGCGAGCGGAGGTTTCATCGTCCTCAACACTGTCTATCTGCTGGACAGCGAAGGCACTGCGCTTGCTTTCCTCGCGAATGACCTGGAAGGAATGCGTGATGACTGCTACGAGCAAGTTCACCAGCCACAAACTCAGGATAACAAAGCCAAAGGCAAAGAACAGCGCCGAAGCAAGATAGTCGGTGTCAGTAGTGTAGTAAAGCAAATTGGTGAAAGTATTAGAGCTCATGATGACGAACACCAGCTCGAGCGATTGTACAATATTGTCAAAGCTCATGGTTCCGTTGTAGGGATTTTCACCTTCTATACACAGTGATCCTTGGGGGCAGATGTACCCCTTGGGTTTGGTGTCAGATGAAACTCCCTGGTCAGTGAGCCACGGCATCTCCTCGGAGGTTATGTTGTCCAAGTAACCTCCGCAGAATTGAATTCCATCGGGTGCATCATTTTGGGTAAAGTTGCTCTGCCCAGTGGGATCAACCCACACACAGGTGCGGCGGAAACTAGACTTGAAGCTTTGAATACCAATGATTGCGAAAAGAAGCCAGAAGAAGCCTATAAGAAATGCAACGTGGACGAGAAGAGGTGCGGCTCGTTTGAGACTTCGTAAAATTACCTAGGCCGACATGATTAGAACTTTCTTCGTAACGAGTTACGCAATTGATAAACTTACAGACGTGCCATTAGTAAGGGCCAAAAGCCGCAGAATGCGAAGAGAACTGAGCATGCGAAAGATGAAAAGTTGGCGTGTTGTCTCCACGCCTTCGAGAGAAAGGAAAAAAGAGACCCAAAAGGCGACGAGGGCCACAAAGTCTAGTCGATTAAAAGAGTGTCGGAGGAATGCTCGATGGGCAAGTCTAACGCGGCGCTTCTGAAGAGGGTCGTCGAAGGATTCAGGATCCAGTCCATTCATCCCAGTAAATGTCCGCAAAATAGAAGTCTGTGGTTCTGTCTGGAGAAAGGAAACTTTCTTGGCAGTCATATGCCGATGGGGTGTAATCAAGTTCTTGGCCTTCTCTGCTACGGCTTTCTTAATACCCAGGGAACGATTGAGAGTGCTATACTCTGCTGGGTTGAAGATGAAGCCAGAGACCAAAATCTTGGCTATGATTTCAAGGGTGTAAATGGCGAAGATCACAAAGAAAACGTAGTCCAATTTGTTGGTGCCCCATTGCACAGCCATCGGTGAATTGAACACCGATTTCGAGGATTGAACGGTCAGCAAAATGGTGTGAATGATAATGAGCACTAGGATTATGGGCTCCGTAAATGGGTGAACCAAAATGTCACAAAGCCAAAGTCGGAAAGAATTATCTGGATCCAGAAAGCCAAGTGACCTGCCTCGAAAGGGGTTGTTTCGGTACTTCCATGTCTTCGTGGAAGCCCGCTTCTCTCGGGGAGGCAGCTGCTGGGTTGATTGATCATGGGCGAAGTCGACCATTGCCGGAAGCATTGGAGGCCCTTCCAGCCGTGCGCTCTTGTGAGACTCATCCCGTTCAATGGATTGCTGTACAATCTCTGGTTCGTTACTCAAGTTCACCACACGCTGCGACATTGATTTCACCAAAGAGCTTGCTCGATGCAGAGCTCCCCCAGAAGGAGAGGGGGAGAGGGAGCGGGAGCGGGCTCTAGCATTGCTGCCATGATTGCCCAAACCATTCTCCAGATGGGGCAGATCATCACCCAGCCGGCCAATTCCCGCGAAACTATCCCCAGTATCATTGCTTTGTCGCCATTCGGTATTGTTGGCTCCACTTATAGGTTGAAGATAGCGCGGATCGGTCAGTCGCGCAGTATCCTCATCGGCATCTTCAAGTGCATTGTAACGGTTGGGCTCATGTGAGGGGTAGTTGTCCAGCGGTACGTTGTCGAGGTCGGAAGCGGAATCTTCGAAGCCGTGTCCGCTCGACAGACCCGGCATTGACGCGGTCGAGTGCGGATCATCAAAGCTGATACCGAACGACATAGCCTGCGCCAAAGCACCTAGATCGTCGGGAGAAACATGGTCCTCTTCCGCGCGCGATGACTGTTGTATTGAGCCCCTGTTTGCTGTTGTGACATCGAACGTCGAGTCCTCCGCTACATTCTGGTATTGATGTCGCGATCCACCCCTCCGCAACGACTGACGAGAGAAGAGACCCCGGCTGTTGGCTCGAGCTCGCCCGCGCTCGGCAGCGGGGCCATCCGACCTTGACAGATCTTGGAGGGGAATTTGGTTCGTAGGGCTGTCATTATAACCAGCATTCTGGCTGTTTGACGCCATCGTTAGGCAGGGTTTCGAATTATCGAATCGCAGACATCGCAGGCTGAGGTGACACTGTAGGTTCACCGGCCCCACGACAGGTGGAAGAAGATAACTCAGGGGGACCCAAGGGGAGATCAAGCACAATCATTCGAACTAGCCGCGGAGCGCTTGGCTTCGCAAATGGGGCCAGCTGAATGGTGTTTAGGGAAAAGTCCCGGTCGCAAATCCACCCAAGGAGAAAGGTGTGGTGATTGGTCCGTGAGGTCGTGGCTGTGGAATGTCAGAGTAAGCATATACTTCCATCATTCCCCAGTTTCCATACTATGAATGAGTCTCTCTTCTGCAATGAAAGAATCTACTGTTTCATAATGCTCCCTTACCTGTTGTCTTCAACATTTCTCTTTTCCCCCTACGCACTTCTTCGCAAACCTACGCACTGACGAGACCCTAATTAAAAAACAGTGTTGCCTGGTGGGGCACAGCCAAAAATAGTCGCAGTTGCAACAAATAAATGTATGGGGAATTTAATTCAGTCCGTTTCCATCGGTCCCGAGTTATCCTGGTTCTTTTTCAATTGCCGAACGCCATCCAGGAACGCATCTACAGCATCGCCTCCACCAAGGGGCACCCCGCCCCGCCGCATAAACCCTCCATTGGCCACGGGGATCTGCAGCGCTTCACTGATACTGGGAAGCCCGCCATCTCGAAGAGCCACGGTGAGACTAGCCAAACTTTGCATGAACTGGGGGGATCGAAGGACTTTGCGTAGAATGTCTTTCTTTTGGGAAGGATCAAGGGACAAAAGAGCCGCCTGGGCAAGTTCAGGGTCGGTGTCAGCCTCCGCGGCTTCGGCATTGCCCTGGGCCAGCAGAAGCAATGCCGGCGGGAGGAAATTCAATAGATGGTCAGTGGTAGATTCATCGGCAGAGTCAATGAACGAGAGCGTGGTGGAGGGTTTAAGTAGGTCTTGAAGAGTCGTGGAAGGTCGTTCGGGGTCCTGGGACTGGCTGCGTTGGCCGCCCAAAGACTTCAAGAAATCCTGGACTACCGAGGATGGATCCGAGCCTGAATTTGCTCTGAGCGAAGAAGCCAGTAATCAGTATGTCGAGGTTCTTTTCGATGCAAGCAGGGTTATGTACCTACGCTCGTCCGCCGTCGGCGCCGCCCTCTCGAGACTCCTGGCCCTCCTCGCGAATGTCACCTCCCGTTGCGTCTAGACCGGCACCACCACTGCTTCCACCGTGGTTGTGGTTGGGGTCATGGTCTGTGCCCTCCACGTCCTCCATAGTCTCATCGTCGTCACCACCGGAAGGCCGGCGGGGAAGGTTGGCGATTTCATGCTCCACGTCTACTTCTTCACCTTGCAAGAGAACATCAACAATCTCTCCGAGCTTGAGATCGCGAGGGCTAAACCAGCTGGGATCGCCACGCTCATGCTGAGAGTGGGACTGCAACCAGAACAAGTACCGCTGAGAGCTCGACGAGAACTTCAGAACAAACACACGGCCGTTAGTGGCATCCTTGCCGGCGGGTTTATAGGGTGTAAAGCTTCCATCTGACGGAACCATCACCAGATCGAGCTCGGGCTCGTCAAGGGGGGCGGTACGGGGACGCCAGCAGAAGTGCACAAGCTCATCTTCAGAATAGAGGTAGATGTATCCTGGTGTGGGCTTGGGCTTCACTGTGGCCGGTGTAGCGGAGCTCTACATCGCAATTATCAGTCATAAACCCAATATTGAAAAGCTGCTTGGAAACCAAGGATCAGCGGCAATGGGTCAGTTTAATCCAAGCACATACATCGAAGTCGCAGATACCTGCTTTGAAGGTGATGATGGGGTCTATCGACATGGCGTGATATGATTGGCAGTGAAAATATCGGCACTCAAGATGTATTGGTTGATCGACTAGTCCACTCGTGGTGGATGAGAAAGGTTGAGGGGATTTGAAGCTGCCGAGAGAAGCTTCGGGATACGTCAGTTCATGTTTGTCGAGAGCAGCTGACTTGCGCCATGTGTCTCTAACGCGACCGTATTGTAAGGCCTCAGGCATAGACAACCGATCTTATCAAAGCCAGCCAGATAAGGAAGGTGCCCTCATACTTCGTTCCCAGAGGTCGATGATACTTTTCGTCTGACCCTGTTTGAGTTCTATCTACCTCGACAGTCCTGGATTTGAGATAATTTCTTTCCCATGGACATTCACCCCCACTGTTTGCGACACTTTGTGAGTTCCCCGGGTAATGTCACCTAGCTCACTTCTGATGTAGCATGGTTTTCACTCGGAACTACAAGAGGAGAGAAAGGGCCTGAGTGGACGCGGATCGAAGTAAATCAGTAGATGAATATTTTTATTTTGAACCACTGTTTGGCGGGCGTTCAATGTTGCGTCTTTGGGATATCCTAAAAAAAAAGGTCGAGAGATTGTCTCTTTAAGCAGATAGAAGACTCTGTCGTAATGAACACCACTTTAATTTGAAGATAATCCGATTTATTGTCATGTATGTACTCCGTACTTCGTACTGTAGTAGTTGTTAGGGCAATGTTCGCCCCACTCGACCTGATCCGGTCCTAGATGAGTCAGCCAAGTCAGTTCGGCTAACCACGCGTCACGTGGAATAGGGCTTGCTCTTCCCACAAACCCTCATGCTGGACTCCACTCGCAAGTCCGCACATCAACCTCCAACACCCAACCACCAACCCGACAACCACCTACACCATCTTCGTCCCAGCAGCCACCATGTCGGACGCTACTGTTGGCCAGACGAAGCAGTTTGGAAAGGGTCAGCGGACTGTGCCGCACCCGGCCCAGAAGGCTCAGAAGTGGTACCCCGTGGACGATGAGTCGCAGCCCAAGAAAGTCAGTATGCCCCGACAACTACATCGAGACATTGCGGAGGATACGGATCTGTGTCGAGACGCTCGGACGAATGCGACAATGGTGCTGGTCAATTGGAACCAAGCCTTGTGTGGCATTAGACGACATTCAACAAGACCGGTGGCAATTGGTGAAGTTTGGTGTGGGCTCGATCTCACTCCAAATGTCGCATCGTCTGGGCGTCATCGGTCACACAGTTTCCATATGCGAAATTATTGGTATTCCCAGAAGGCTTGAAACTGACATCTTGTCTCTGCATTTAGGTCCGCAAGACGCTGCGTCCCGCCAAGGTCCGCGACAGCCTCCAGCCCGGTACCATCCTGATCCTTCTCGCTGGCCGTTTCCGTGGCAAGCGTGTCATTTGCCTCAAGCACCTTGACCAGGGTGTCCTCCTTGTCACCGGTCCCTTCAAGATCAACGGCGTTCCCCTCCGCCGTGTCAACTCCCGCTACGTGATCGCTACCTCCAAGCGCGTCGACATTGCTGGTGTTGACCAGAAGGCTCTGGAGAAGATCTCGGCCCCCGATTACTTCACCAAGGAGAAGAAGGCTGAGAAGAAGACCGAGGAGGCTTTCTTCAAGCAGGGCGAGAAGCCCGAGGTACGTTTTGATTGAATCCATGATCTATTTGGAACTTTTCAGAGTACTGACTATCGATCTCTTATAGAAGAAGAAGGTTGCCAGCGCCCGCGCTAGCGACCAGAAGGCCATCGACCAGTCCATCCTCGGCTCTATCAAGAAGGAGGACTTCCTTGGCAGCTACCTCGCCACTACCTTCAGCCTCCGAAACGGTGACAAGCCCCACGAGATGAACTGGTAAAAAAGTGCGATACGGCGGCCGCGGGTTCGGTAGATAGTTGGGGAGGACTCAATCTTTCAACGAGGGGCGGCTCGATTGCACATCGGCGACCTTTCGCGTGTCGGAGGGAAGCGGTCTCATGAATCATGTAACTTCAAAACGGAATCCGTCTATGCGTGCTTTTTAGGATTCTACGGTTAATTCGGACATCCGGCTGCTGTTTTCCTTGTTTCAAGACACCTGTTTTTTTCCACCTTCGCGCGAGGCCGATGTTGCTTCGACTCCCCCCTTCTTCCTCGGGGGGAGAGCACAGCCGTGATGTGAAGACTTCAAACAAAAAAAGATTAAAAAATACCTCGCTCCAGCAGACTGGCTGGATTTCCTTTATGTTCAGTATGACATACATCTCCAATTTCCAGGTTCAAGCGGCAATCCACCATTGGATACATCACTTCATCTGCAAACATTTATTCTCGAGTAGTTGCGAATCGCAATCTCTGGTCTAGACTCTCAATAATAGTGATAACCTAGTGGATTGTTTTGTGCGATAAGGATCCATCTACCCGAATAGGTATATATCTCCGCATTCCAAGCCGGTGAACCTCACCATGAGAGAAAGCTATACATATACCAATACAATTGCAAAAGGATATTCATGAACTATTTGCAAACAATAGAACTGCCCAGGCCATCCAGCCCTTCAATCAACATTCTTTCGTCTTCGTGTAGGCTGATTTCTCCGCAAGGTCCCCTCTTTCACTTTCTGCTTTGAAGCCTCGAGAGCTTTCCGAACCTTGTCGTCGATGTCATGTTCTTCCAATTCGCCCACAAGATCATCTTCAATTGTAGAATTTCCCACGGTGGTACCGCAAATCCAATCCATGATACCCCAAGGTCCAAAGTTGCCATCCCCATTGGTCAACAGATGCTCATCGGTGCGACGCGCAATGCCGCTCATGAAGAAGCTCGTTGGCATAATAGTGTAACCCGAGTACACAAACGTCTCCTCGATAGAGATGACCGATAGATACAAGAGGAACGTGAGCATGTGGAAGCGGAAAAGCATTGCTGGTAGGTAAGTCGGAATGAACCTGCCGATCAGATACACAAGTGGATGATCGTAGTGCGCAGTCAAAGGGAAAAGAGTCCGAAGTGCATGGTACCAAGACATGTGGTATGACTCCAAGGGAGACTGTCTTGAGTGGAGAGCATAGCGGTGTATGGCGTAGGTGAAAACCTAAGGCCATAGTCAGCAAATAATGAAACAGTAATATGGCTCATAGGGATCCTTACCTCTCGGCCTAAAAGCCCAAACACTAAGTTTTTGGCCATCTCCCAAGGAAATGGGAGTCTCATCGAGACCTTGATTGCACTGCGCATACCCAGTCCTTGAATAAGTGTATATTCAATGGCAACCTGCGCTGCGATCCCAAGGCAGATATTCAGCAAAGCCCAGCCAGCCACCTTGAGGTCTTTCACTCGAACTTGGCCCCGTTTTTTCCCTCCGGGGAGGCCACTTTCACCCTGCGCTTTGATGACCACGGCAGCGGACGGGGCGAGAATGTCAAATAAGAAGAAGAGCAGCGATGGAAGCGCATAGAATAATAATCGCACAGCAATTGTGCCGAAGAGTTCCACACGGAGAGGCGTATGCGACAACACGAGAGTGGTCCATGTCATGTAGAAAAAGATGAAATTGAGGCTGGTGGCGTACGATGACAGCGCCGGAAGAAGAAAGACCGATAGGACTGGGATGGAAAAAAGAGCATCCATGATGAAAACTCTTCAATTTCTGAGTCAATCGCACTTGGAACTCGGGGTGTGTCTTGCGATTGCGACTGAAACGTCGAGGTGTTGGCGAGAAAGCGAGGATTGCGGTGAAGCCGATGTTGACCAACAACTGCAACGCAGTACAGAAGTCACCCTGGGATTATTCTCAAGCTCACCACTCCACAGATGCAAGTGATTCACGGGATGAGAGCTGATGGAGGAGCTGCAGGAAATTAAAATCAAGTTCCTGGAGATGCGCCGGATCAGCACTACGTCACCGCCCGCATTCCGTGGCGTCTACTGTGGGGATTCAAGGTTTAGAGGGTTACAGAGAAGAAAGCAAAGAGCAAGCACTAATGATATTTGACCTGGATTTCACCAGGGGAAACGAGTGTGTAAACCAAACGAGTGATCAGCCATCAAGGGAAACAGGAAGGGTATCAAATAAACACCGACGAGCCTGAGGAACGATCCACCTACTGCCCACATGGCGGCTTAGGAAGCCCATTTGTCTTGCCCCAGTTAAATGCCTTGTTGCGCAGGTCGGGAATGACCTGGAGGAATACGAGATTGCTGAGCCAGCTCAGGAAAGTGTCACCCACGATGCTGTTGCGAGGACTGGGCCCAAGAGCGGTGCCTTTCATGACATTCCCAACAAACATGGTGGTGATCAGGTATTCACCGCGCTCCAGAGCACTGATGGCAATCCGAGCAACCTCTTCGGGTGTTTGAGGCTTATCAGCCTCCTCAAGCATCTTGGTCAACTCCGGTTTGATCTTCTGCTCGTTGTCAAATCCTGGGCTAAGAATTCCCATGGGGAAGACAGTGTGGACTTTGACATCCGCAGCGGGAGCACTGTTGCGATGGCGCTGAGTGTACGCTCCATTGTATATCTCGATTTCCTGAGAGAGAGTATCAGACAACGAGCGAATGGCAGCTTTAGCAGGCGAATAAGGCCCGTAGCCGGCAATCGGAACGAATGCAAGGGTCGAACACGTGAAAATAAGATGTCTTCGAGGGCTTTGCATCTGGGCACTCGGGGGAACGGGGGTAAGCCAGTTCTTGAGAGTGGCATGAGCCATGTTGGCGGCAGTCCAGTAGACGGTATCCATCTGTTGCCGCTGGATGTTAATGGGCACGTCAACGAAGAAGCCAGGATGGCAGAATCCAGCGCAGCACCAGACAATATCTGGGGGCGAGCCATAATTCCAAACATTGATCTCAGCGATTACTCGCTCGCACTCGGATGCTTCAGTCAGATCGGCAACAATGTAGTGAAACCGCTGTTTTAGCGTGTTCAATGCTTTCGACTGGAAAATGTGGTCAGTCAAGTTCAGTTGAGAAGACTAGATGAGCGCAAGGACAACCAACCTTCAGCTCATCGACAGTAGCTTGAAGCTTAGCCTCGGTGCGGGCAACAACAACGATGTGCGCGCCTCGACCTGCTAGCAGGCCTGCAGCAGCCCGACCCATGCCATCAGAGCCACCGGTGATCACCACGGCCTAGACACTAAATTAGAGCTCCACCCAGTGGACAACATTCAAGATGCTTACCCGGCCCTCGACCTGGAACTCGTTCTTGCGAGACAATCCGAGCATCTTGGTAAAGGTATAGGCAATGACTGTGCAAAGAAGTACCGATGCTCCCAGAACTGGGGTGGAAAGATGATAGGAGGTTGAAAAGAGTGAAAGCTGAGGCATGAGTAGAAGAAGAAAGAACACAAATATAAGTAATTGGGAGATCAATGGGCTGTTCCTGCCTTGTTCGACTGTTTTTCTGATTCGAAGCAGGAGCGACAGGAGCCGTGCTGACACATGGGTACCACTTTACATTACACACAGCCTGCGTTATTGGTAATAAATCCGTACCAGGGGTACAGATACTGCAAAAAAGACAAACTCCCCAATCTGGGACTAGCGTCTGTCAGGCGGTCAATGCCGCCCCAAAAAATTATTTTGTCGCAAATCAGTCAGTCTAGACGCAGATTGGTTTCCCACATCAATCATGGGCAAAAAGAGAAAGGCTGGCGGTCGTCCAGCTTCCAAGGGCGAGGCCCCTGTACGCAGTAAATTCGATGTTGAAGAGCGGTTCGATGACTCTGAAGATGAGTTTCAAACCCACCGCGATAAGATCCTGCTGGAAGAAGCTCCAGAGGCTAAGCGGCGGCGGCGAGTAGCTGAGGATGGTATGTCGACGACGCAAAATTGCTTCCAGCGATGGCATCTAACCGGCTACCACAGAGGAGATGTTCCAACCCTCAGACGAGGAAATTCTAGGCTACGAGTCTCTGGGCGAAAACGATGACGATCTCGACGACGAAGAGGACTTCGATGAGAACGAATCCGACGATGACGATGAGATTGGCCAGTCGCGAGATAGAAGTGATGCCGACTCTGAAGAAGACGAGGGAATTGGGGCTTGGGGCTCATCGAAAAAGGACCTTTACAATGCAGACCAGATTGAGACCGAGATCGATGCTTTGGAGGAAGAGCAGGAAGCCAAGCGACTGCAACAGAAGCAACTTCAGGCTATGGAAGAAGCAGATTTTGGCTTCGACGAATCGGAGTGGATGGACTCCGGGAAAGGACCGGAAGGCGAAGCAGAGGATGCCGGTGTGGTGACAGAAGTGCTTCCACAGTTGGAGGTTACCGAGAGCATGAGCTCGGATGAGAAGCTGAAAATATTGAAGTCAAGATATCCAGAGTTCGAGCCCTTGGCCAAAGATTATGTCGATCTGCAATCAACCTACGAAGACCTACAGAAAGCAGCGTCGAACGTCACCACAAAAACAGATCAGACGGACGAACCCCAGCCCGCTCCTCTAGCTGTGGTCAAATTTCGCGCCTTATCAACCTATCTGGGTACCATTACCTTGTACTTCATGCTTCTCGCCTCATCCTCCGACCAAACGGATGGCAACGTCCCGATGTCCCCGGCCGAGCTTCGCCAACACCCTGTGATGGGCTCTCTGGTAAAATACAGGAAGCTTTGGGAGAAAGTGAGGGACATTGAAGTTGAAGAGTCTGAAGAAGTACAGCCCGCAAAGGCGGATCACCCTCCCGAACCTATCAAGGCCCGGAAGGATCCCACCAAGATGAAGGCGGCCAAGGAAGTCAAGCCCAAGAAGTTGACCAAGGCGGAGCGTGCAGCCGCAGCCGCTCAAGCTGAAGCCGAAGCTCGTCGCGCTGATCGTCTCCGCGAAACTGAAGCTGGCCTGGCCGATCTCGACAACCTGATTACAGAGCCATCCCGGAAACGCAAGACTAAGAATACCAAGGCAACCGACCAAGGCGATGACTCTGATTTCGGTGATGAGACCGCTCTGACGGCACGTGAGGCCGAGGAGAAGGCTAAGCAGAAACGCTCTCTTCGCTTCTACACGTCCCAGCTGGCCCAGAAAGCCAACAAGCGCTACGCGGCAGGCCGGGATGCTGGTGGTGACGCTGACATTCCATACCGCGAGCGCCTGAAGGATCGACAAGCTCGACTGAACGCCGAAGCCGAGAAGCGCGGCCGTCAACGTCCTGACGTTGGCCAAGATCTCGGCGGAGACAGCGATGATGACGACCGCCGCGTGGCCTCAGAGCTTCGCAACGGCAATGGTACCGACGATGACGATTACTACGATATGGTCGCTGCCCGGACCAACAAGCGCAAGGACGACAAGAAGGCCCGCGCTGAAGCTTATGCGGAGGCAGCCCGCGAAGGCGGCCAAGTCCACATGCAAGAAGAAGTTGGGCCTGACGGAAAGCGTGCAATTACGTACCAGATTGAGAAGAACAAGGGCCTTACACCGAAGCGGAGTAAAGACGCGCGCAACCCGCGTGTCAAGAAGAGAAAGAAGTTTGAGGATAAGAAGAAGAAGCTCGGCAGTATTCGCCAGGTCTACAAGGGTGGTGAAGGCCGTGGCGGTTACGGCGGTGAACTTACCGGCATCAAAAAGAACCTGGTCAAGAGTGTCAAGCTCTGAGACTTGGGTTGGTCATTATTTATTCTCCAGGCGTTTACTGTGGTCCAGGGAATATACAGGTATTCGATGTGCATATAAAGTTCAATTTCACATATTCTCCGAATTCCAAAGAACACCTACTCTTGATACATATACCAGAACACCATTGGGATATCTAGTCCAGCCTGATCTCGACTCCGCCGCCAAAACATTATGACAAAGGAAACATTCAATCCATTCTCTCCGCTCAGGTCTTCTTAGGCCGCATAGGAAATATGGGTAGTCCCTCGGCAAACTGCGGTTTGCCCTGAATTTCCACATGCGACTTGGGCTTGGACTTTGTGCTCGAAGTAGAACTGCACAGGGGATCAGTAGGCATTCTTTTAGGCTCTTGTATAAGTTGCAGACCTCACTGGAGACATTGGAAGATCAATACTCCTTTCCCTCTCCTTGTCCATTTTCATCACCCTTTCTTTCCTCATGTCATTTATCTGCGCTTGACCCTGCAAACGATGACTTCGCTTGTGCACAAGATTTGTTGATACGCGACGGATCCGTTCCGAGAACTTGGCGGTATCATGCCGCGAGTTGGGCAACGGTTTTTCCGATGTTGAAGGGTAGGAGGTCAGATCTGATACTGGAATTGGTGCTTCATCTGATCTCCTGCGACTGTACAAGGGCAAAGAGTCCAAAGACAAGGCATCCGCTGAGGACGCATGCCGCGTATGACGGGACTGCGGGACTGGCTCGCTGTTGTGAGAGCCACTGTACTGTGATTGCACGATGGAGGCGGAATCTGCACCGGGTTGCTCCGTGCTGGTTGTGAAGGCGGGATGTCCGGTGTTGACGATCGGTTTATATGCATCGCTGATACCGAACCTTGTTGGTGAAACAGGAAACGATAGATCGTGATTGATCGATGTGCTTGGAACCGGAGACAGGTTGACGGTACCAGGAAGCATCACATCTTGACTTGACCGTGGGGTTTGGATCTGTAAAGGACGCAAGATTGATTCCTCGGTAGTTGATTTCCTTTGTCCCGGGTCATCCGTTTCACAGTCCTCGAGAAGCGGTATGAGCCAGGAATGCTCAAGGGCATCTCTTGCTTGGGGCCGTTGCGCGGGTATTGGCGCGAGTGTGCTTTTCAGAAAGGCTGAAGCTTCGGGTGTGGCGTGATGGCGAGCAACCGCCTCCAGAGGAAGAGTGGTTTCGCCCTTGTAGTATGAAACTAGATCGGTTTGTCTCAGGAAGGGAAGTCTGCCTGTAAGCATGTAGTAGGTGATCACGCCCAACGACCATATATCCATTTCTGGGACGAAATCTAGCTCTGACGCGGCCTGCTTTTCCTTATTGGACTGGCGTCTTGGTTCATAAGCCTCCGGTGCAATGAAGGCTGGTGCTCCATTGTATCTTTGCAGTCCAGTCAAATCTTCCATGACTCGCTTGCCAATGCCAAAGTCGCCGAGCTTGACCCACCAGTCTGGCCCAGTGGACAGAACAAAAACATGCTTGGGGCCATTAGTGGAGCGCACACTAAAATACGTGGGGATGGGAATCTACCTGAGGCTTCAAGTCTCGATGTGCAAATCCATTGCTATGCATAAAGTCAAGGCCCTCGAGCAACTGGAGTGTGATTTGCTGGGCCTCATCCTCGGGAAAAGAGCGGACCATATACTTCTGGAGATCTCCCAAGGGAAGATACTCCATGCATATGAAAAGGGACTCGCTGTTTTCAAACCATCCTGACGATTTCACAAAGCATCCGTCGAACTAAGAAAGACCCGTTAAATCAGTATATGTGCTTCCAGCGGGAACCAAATGACATACCCTTTGCTGCGAGAATTTGGTAATCGCCTCTAACTCTCGACTCACGTCTAGAGAACTGGATCCAGGTGTGGGTTTGTAGATTTCCCTGACTGCACGCAGCTTGCTTTGGCCATTGGCCGCACATTCTTCCAGCCATACTGCACCGTTGACCCCGGCCCCAAGATGTTGTTTCCTTTCCCAGACTTCCTCGCGTTCTCTGCGTCTGGCGCGACGACCCGCAACTAGTGTAGATTCCAGAAAAGTGTGGGTGGTATACTCCGCATCGATCTTCGCGGGAAGTCGCGCGTCTTTTACCAGATCGGATAGTTGCGACATGTGGGGCGGCACTGGAAATCCCCAGAATGAGAATCGGTGATCGGGTCTAAGCTCAGTCATGGATAGAGAAAGGATGCGAAGAGACCTTCAAAGATGTAAGAACTGAGTTCCTGCTATCATGACAAAAGAATAAGAGTATAAAGGGGACGCAAAACCATCGCGTGAAATGGCGAGAACCACATGGCAATGTAACACAGTTACTACACACTGACCCCGGTTCACTACCGGGCGATCGTGGATTTGGCCCCGTGGAGGTGAGAATGCGTTTGTAGATATGTTGGAACCTGGGAACGGTATTGATCGTCGAAACGCCCCGTGCCGTTCAAGAATACTATTGGATAATCAACGGGGTGCAGGAATAGTAGGGTTTTGATCGGCCAATCTCAGCCCGTAGTATCGAATAGTTCATCCAGCGTAGCTTTCGTGTTGCGCCCCGACCCCGTATGATTCGAGAAATCACTTTGGAGAAACCTCCTGGCTATTGCATCCTAGACGCCTAGTTAGTGTGGTGCCCAACATCCAACGTGCGACCTGAAAGAACGGTTCCATACAGCTTCCCGAAGAGCTTGCATCTCGTTGGCAGATAATATCGCGCATGCGGCCATGAGGTTCTCGCCTCGAGCAGCGAGCGATGCGATCTCATTCGCGCGGGTGACAATTGCCCCGTCAATCCCGTTGATTGCAGCACAGCTATCATAGGCACAATCAGTAACAAGGCCCGTTCGTCTAGAGGCGAGAGACCCATACATAGTGCCAAAGCTCTTGTTACTACGGCCTTTGCGGAAGCTATCGAAGATTGAGCCCCACTTCAATGAATGATCGGGGCGAGGTAGTTGAACATACTTGTAGAGATAAATGACCTGATCCTGAGCTTCCTTCGGCTCTTCGCAGAGCTTGACTTCCATGTGTCCGTGTTGAAGTGTAGAGCGTGGCAGGAGAAACTCGTGCTCGAAAATCTCATGAAAGTGAGTCGAGGCAATTACCTTGGGAGCATCTTCAAGATTCAATAAGTGCTCGAAGATACCGCAGGCCAGACCTATACCATCTAGGGAAGTCAGCTCGTTGTCGATCATGACACTAAGCTTGACATTTGCATGACAAACCACTCTCATTCGTTCCTTTGCCAAATTCGTCGATAAGAATGAGGCTTCGTCCGGTGACTTGTTTCAGACACAGTGAGACTTGCTGTAAGTCATTCATGAAAGTACTCTGTATCTATAATGCAGTAAGCTTTCTGGCGAAAATAGACGTGGTCAATATTAAATTTTACTTTGGAGACACTCTCCAGCGTGTTGATTTTGGTCAAAATCTTGTCAGAAATGCCGAGTTCGGCACTAGCTGCAGGAACAAAACTGCATCCTGAATTAGTCTTGCTGATCGCTACCAAGCCAAGCTAATCATGAATCCTCTTCAGTTTACCTTCCTATCTGAGCAAGATAGACAATGAGAGCGACCTGCACTGATGTAAGAGAATGTAACATCTTTTGCGGATGTCAAGACTCACTTGTTTCATATAGACACTCTTTCCCGAATAATTGGGACCGGTCAGAATCAGCATAGTGGGAGGCTGCTCCACTGGTGGAATTGTAGAGGCATCTTTTGACATTGCATCACCACCCATGAGCAAGGTATCATTCGGAACATACGAAGACACGGTGAGCTCTTGTAACAAGTGTCTGCTCGAGTCAACTTATGAGTGGCACTACTGCATGTGCGCAGCTTACCGGCCACCTTTTATCTTGATGATATTGTCTGGAACCATCCGGGGTCGAGTCAGTTTATAGAAGTTAGCTGTCTGGGTTAGAGCGAGAAGGCTATAGATCTATGAGCACTTGTCCATGCTTGCTTCACGGCTGACCAAACCTGTCAAGCTCTCCACAGATATCAGAAGCCTCGACTAGTACCTTCTCATATTGAAGGACCCTCTGGGCGAGTTCGTACACAATCTCAATCTCTTTTTCTAAAAGCAATTGTGAGGTAAAAAAGACAATTAGTTTTATGGAGTAGTTCATTGAAAGAACTCACCACAAATCAGACCGTAAATATCCCCAAGCTTCTCGTCCAGTTCTCGCATGCGGAAGTCTTTGAAATAAGCTCGAGTTTCCGTTATAAATACCAGCTCCCAATATTCATTTCCGCCAAAATATGCCGCCTCGCCTTTGTCGTTTAGGGGGATGGCGACATTGAATCCAAGCTGAGGGAAGTAGATCACATTCACGTCAATGTCCACCTCTTCTGGGATGGTTGAGGCGATGTCAATAGCCACTTGTTTGAGAAGACTATCCAGGCCATCGTATTGATCTTTGATTCTGTCTAGATCTCGATCTAGGCCTTGCTTGACAACTGTTCGGCCTTGCTCTTCGGAGTTGTCAATGTCGACCTGGATCCGTTAATTGCTAATGGTTGCTGCACCGAGGAAGCACTGACTATTTCTTGAATCATCCTCCCTGTATTGTGCAGCTGCGCCGCCTCGAACACTCGAAGGGCCTTTTGAATGTCAACGTCTCCAATTGAAAAAGTTAGTGTCACTCATACCCTTGTGCACATGGTTAATTGGTCCACCCCCGAGACTTCACGCAGGCCATCATAGACATCGATCGAATAGAATGCGAACTAGGCATTATATGAGCAGACTAAACCAGAGCATTATTGTCAGACGTACAGCCAACAGACTTGCCCACACCGTGGTTTTGAACCCCGTGATTTTGGCACTTCCTGTACTAACTCCCTTTCGGAGATTTGTCATAACAGGCCGCAGGTTTTTGATGTGTTTTAGGCCCTTTGTGATCTTTTCCAAGGCAGCCGAGTTATCAGGACGAGAAAGCACTCCAATAAAGTCATGCCGCTCTCGGATAAGTGCAAGGTCCGTACTCGGACGGAAGAAAATCTGCTTAAGTCGGAGACGGCCTTGAGGAGTATTGGCAAAGTGTCGGAAGAGACCATAAACTGAGAGCCCCTCTTTTCCAGATGCTGACTTTATGCCGGGACCTTGATTGAACATGTTTGGATGAGCCTCCGATTGAATTACTTGAAGCGACAAGAGTGCGTTATTCCCGATCAACCTGGATAATCTGCTCAGTGGTAATTCAACTTATTCAGATAAGGATGTGCTGTCCCCAACTCACATAGTATCTTGGAGACTGAACATCTCCAGTGACCGAACACTAAATAAACCCTCTTCAAGAGGCTCTATACTGGATCCCATGGATCTGCGCTTCTGCAAATAGGCCAGAACAGCCCCGGCACAACCGACTGTCACCGAGTTTTCCATGTCAACGGCACTAGAGATGTGCAAAAGTCTTCCTTCACGAAGCGTAAACCCCATTTCGTCCGGATTGATCTCTCCCGGGCCCGAAAGGCCGTGATGTGGCACGAAGAAACGAATACGGCCTTCATGAGACGATGACACATCCAAAGCAGCCAGTTTATTCTCTGCGTTGGAGTAGCTGAATTCTTGCGTGGGACGGACTTCAATCTGATAAGGCAGGTATGAAGACGATTCTAGGTACGTTTAGTTAGCGCTTGCTACTTTGCACCTTTGCTGAAAGTGTCTCCAGAATACCATTCTCTTGTGCAAGATTTTGCCCTTGGCTCTGCGTATCGAGATCCACTCGTGGGGGAGCAAGTATCACTGTAGGCTTGATTTGAACAATCACTAGAAGAATCAGTCCATCAAACTTCTACACGCCGTAAACAAATCTTACAAGCCTCCAATGTCTCCATTCCTCCCGACCGGCTATCTTCAAGCAGGTACAGCTTTTCTTCTTCGGCCGAGTAGTAGGCACATCCGACTGTGCCGTGCTCTTTAATGTCAATGGCAGCGATGACATGACCAGAATCCTCGTCTTCAGGGCTTTCCGAGCCACCTGCTTCATGCTGTGTGTTCGTTGGAATGGGCGTTCGAGGCCGTCTTGCAGATGAAGATGGCCACGCATGGTTAGAGATCTCGACAGCGACGGATGCTTGACTCGAGCTCACAGCCCGGCGGCCAGACGTCGACCGGGCAGTGTGAGGGGTAATAGGCGGTAGTGCTCCCACCGGGCGTCGCTTTCTTTTCTGTGATGAATCCATGGGGAAAGACATGGGAGAAGATACGGCACAACGGAGGTGAAGAAGAGGATGAGATGAGACACCAGATGACTGAACCCAAATCAGTCACACCCCAAGCGAGTCCAACGGAGATTGTGCTTCATTGAGCTGGATTTGTTAATGTACACTGAACATAGTAATATACAGAAGTCGTGATGAGTGAAGATGCGTTTGAAATGCCATGCTGATAAAAAGTCCAAACACCATCGCAAATGCCAAAAGAAATCACCCAATTATGCCTTTTCATTATCTCCCTCTTGTACAGAGACTTCCAGTCCAGACTTATCGGCGTTGAGTGACACGCGAGCAATCTGACCAGAGGTGACTTCACCACGGATGATCTTGTCGGCCAGTCGGTTCCCGATCTCTTTGGAAATCAGACGGTTAAGAGGTCGAGCACCAAAGCGAGGGTCATAGCCTCGCTCGCACAGCCAGTCCTTGATCTCATCATCCACCTGCAAGGTCATACGGCGGCTATCAAGTCGTGCCTGCAATTCCTTGATTCGGATGTCAACGATATCGCGTAGGGCTTCGCGGGAGAGACGCTTGAAAATAATGAATTCATCGATTCGGTTGAGGAACTCAGGCGGATAAGCCCCTTGAACGACGTCCAATACTGCCTTTTTGATATCTTGCGGCACCTCTGCATCGCCGGTGTCCTTGAACGCGTGGGAAGGATCAGCGCCCACCAAGATGTCCGCACCCAAGTTCGAGGTCAGGACAATCAAAGTGTTTCTGAAATCAATCTTATGACCCTGTGCATCCGTGAGGAAGCCCTCGTCAAGGACTTGGAGCAGCAAAGCCGAGATGTCGCGGTGTGCCTTTTCAAATTCGTCGAAGAGAAGGACAGCGTAGGGCTTGCGCCGCACAGCCTCGGTGAGCTGGCCAGCATCATCGTAACCAATGTAGCCGGCTGGAGAGCCAATCAAACGACTGATGGTGTGCTTTTCCTGAAACTCGCTCATGTCGAATCGCAGAACGGCGGTTTCGGTGGAAAAGAGGAACTCGGCCATCTTCTTGCAGAGCTCTGTTTTTCCGACACCAGTCGGCCCGAGGAACATGAACGAAGCGAGCGGGCGATTTTCGCCGCTGAGTCCAGCACGTTGCATCCGAACAGCATTAGCCACCGCAGCCAAGGCTTCATCCTGTCCGCGAACAGACTGCCGTAGCCGATCTTCCATATGGATCAGCTTCTCCACTTCCCCTGCCATGAGTTTGTTGACCGGGATGCCGGTGGTTCGAGAAACCACATTCCCAATGTCATCCGCAGTGACAGAATCATGGATAAGTGTTTGTTTATCCGAAGTCTGCTCTGCTCCTTCCTTGGGCAGTTTGGCCTCGAGACTTGGGATGGTGGAGTATCTGAGCTCTCCAGCCTTGGCAAAGTCGCCGCTCCGCTGTGCTGATTCGAGCTCAAAGCGTGCACGCTCTAAGTCCTCTTTGGTATGTTTGATGGTGTCAATCTCGGCCTTTTCTTGCTGCCAGACCTCGGTTAACTTTCCAGCTTCGTCCTGTTTGATCTTCAAGTCTTCTTGAAGCTTATCCCTGCGCTCGCGACTGCTCACGTCAGTTTCCTTGCGAAGAGACTCGAGCTCAATTTGGATGGTGGTGATATCGCGCTCAAGCTCACGGATAGAATCGGGTTTTGATTCTTGCTGCAGGCGGAGGGCAGATGCTGCCTCATCAACCAAATCAATGGCCTTGTCGGGGAGGTATCGGTCAGTGATGTAACGATTGCTGTAAGTAGCAGCCGCAATCAGAGCACCATCGGTAATCCGAACACCGTGATGCACTTCGTATTTGTTCTTGATTCCGCGAAGAATAGAAATTGTCGAGGATACTGATGGCTCACCAACCTGGATCGGCTGGAACCGCCGGGCTAAAGCGACATCCTTTTCAATCACTCGATACTCATTGAGAGTCGTTGCACCGCAACATTGCAGCTCGCCTCTAGACAGCGCAGGCTTCAGTAGATTGCTGGCGTCAATACTACCCTCAGCCTTGCCCAATCCCAACAGCGTATGAAGCTCATCGATGAAAAGAATGACGCCACCTTGGGCATCCTCGACCTCTTTCAGGACAGATTTGAGACGTTCCTCAAAATCACCTCGGAATTTGGCGCCCGCAATGAGCGATCCCAAATCGAGCGAGATAACCCGCTTGTTCTTGATGCTCTCAGGGACATCACCCTGTACAATTCGCTGGGCTAAGCCCTCCAAGACGGCAGTCTTTCCAGTACCAGCTGCGCCGATCAGTACTGGATTGTTCTTAGTTCGTCGCGATAGAACTTGAATCGTTCGATGAATCTCAGCATCTCGTCCAATGACCGGATCGAGCTTGCCTAGTTTCGCCTTTTCTGTCAGGTCGACACCATACTGTTCAAGGGCAGCTTTCTCAGGCTCTCCACCCAAATTCATACGGTGGGTACCGCCGGGGGGATGGGGTCGGCCACTGGCATAATGGCGTGACGGGGAGAAGGGAATGATTCGTGCTGAAGATGCGACCAGGGACTTCGGGAAAGACGCGCGTAGAGTCGAAGAAAGGAAGCGTGATGTTGATCGTGGAGGTGTTCGCAGCAGTTGACTGCGCATAGCAAGAGAGACTCGCGCTGCCATGATGCGTTAGTGCCGCTGGGAATACTGACCCTCTGACTAGTAATATAGCTGGGCAATGGTGTGCATCGCGATGCTTCTCGAAAGCTCCACTAGCCGGTGGCGGCAGCTCCACTCAACTGGAAAAGTGATAGGGGCACTTCCGCTCACGCTATTGCCACTAGCTTGATTCGCCGGTCTTAATCAGTGGATCATGCTGTGAAGGGAGGTGCCAATAGGGATGCAGGCCGTGCTCGTACTGGTGCTTCAACCAAGCTCCGTCACCATTAGAGTCACGTGGTAGCGCCCAATTTAAACGGAAAAAAAAAACCTTTACCCCTCGATCAGACTCCTTTCTCTCTTTTCCCCCTTTTCCCAAGTTCCCCAAAACAATTACTCTTTTCACAATGGGTTTCACCGATTTCGTCTCTGATGCGGGCCTGACTCGTAGGCGCCCCCTGGTCAATTTTCTCTGATTATGGAAACTGACTCTGCCCCTCAGTGGCCAACAACTTCCTGGCCAGCCGAAGCTACATCGTTGGGTAAGAATTCCCTTCCCCGATCTCCATTTGTTTTGCTATCGTGTCTTGGCTTTCAACTTCTGTCTTGTATGCCTTGCTTCTGTTTGCTTTCATGATGAGAAAAAATTGGTCCGTGTTTAGGAGGCGGATTAAGACCCCGCTGCATGACTACATCCAATTGCGAGAAATCGCGCCTCTGATCTTCATTGCGTCTATCACGACTTGCTGCCATTACATCTCATCTTGAAACCTTTTGTGCTGACTTGGGGTTTCCTTTATCAGCAACTCTCCCAGCCAGGCCGATGTTGTGACCTACAAGGCTTTCAGCACCGCCCCCGACGCTGAGAAGTACCCTCACGTTGCCCGCTGGTACAAGCACATTGCCTCGTACGAGAGCGAGTTCACCACTCTTCCCGGTGACTCCTCCAAGGCCTTCACTGCCTACGGTCCCGAGTCCTCCGAGCTGCCCGTCAACCCCAAGGACAAGCCTGAGGAAGATGAGGAGGAGGACCTGTTCGGTTCTGACTCTGAAGAAGAGGACCCCTCTGTCGCTGCTGAGCGCAAGAAGAACCTGGAGGAGTACAAGGCTAAGAAGGCCGCCAAGCCCAAGCCTGTTGCCAAGTCCCTTGTCACCATGGAGGTGAAGCCCTGGGGTATGTTGAATTGTCATTTACAGACTATCCACTCAGGTCAGTCGCTAACTATTGCTGAATAGATGATGAGACCAACCTCGAGGAGCTTGAGGCTAATGTCCGTGCCATTGAGGTCGACGGTCTGGTCTGGGGTGCCTCTAAGTTCGTCACTGTTGGCTTCGGTATCAAGAAGCTCCAGATCAACCTGGTCGTTGAGGACGACAAGGTCTCGACCGATGAGCTCCAGGCCCAGATTGAGGAGGATGAGGACCACGTCCAGTCCACTGACATCGCTGCTATGCAGAAACTGTAATTTGCGCGATGTTCATTTATGCAGAGATGGTGTGATGATGGAAACTTTTGACGTCTTAAGGAACCCCCTAGTTACGAACCTAGAAGCCGGCCTAATAGCGGTCTGATGAAAAAAATTCAAAATTTATGACCAAGATGATTTTGTCCGTCTCTAAATCGTTCGGGTACATGCCCAGTGGCGGGGTAGTTTGGACGGGCTGCGCGGGGCAGCCACTACCTACAGTAGGTAGGTACCTACTAGGTATATTCCCAGGCTGGGTCGTCTAACCCAAAATTGCTTTATCAGTCCATTGTAGCTCAAGAGTCACTTGATAGATTGATTGATATATTACCTAGGTATTAGTGGCCATCGTCGTTTATCTTGCATAATTTGCACTGCTCAGTATGTAGCTAGTCCATTTTGGCTACATTCATCGTGGATATATATATGCAAGAGCCTTGCGGCTGGGAAACACATTCCTAAACGCATAGGGCGATGAAGATTGCCCAAAGTACCCGCCAAGTATTGCATTAGAATCAAGAAAACTACTCATGAATTACAATATTTTCTAGCCCATACTTCCATCATACCTAGATGGGCCGTCGGGTTGGTGTTGTCCCCGATTGTGGTCACAAGTCGCTTAGTAAGCCCAACTTCATGGGAAGCTCCAGCAACACATTCGGGACTAACTCAACCCTCTCATCAATCCCTCAAGGCCAGCGCCGAAGAGACGAGTGTCCGAATTCCTCAATTCATCACGCACGACCTCATTTTTGCGCTCGCTTTTACAATGGGCTTCCTCTCGCGTCTTGTGACATTGTTCGGCCTGGTCCTGCTGGCCCACGCGTACGTCTAAACCCGCCGCCTCATCCAGGGCTCTTTGGATCAATAGCGCTGACCTTCTTTGTTATGGCTACAGTGGATACTCTGCCCATGAACACACGGTGTTGTTTAGTAATGCCTCCGCCGCGGCGCTGCCGCAGGATATTATCGTCGAGACGCTGGTGGCTGTGGTGATCGTCTCGATGGGCCTGGTGCTGGGCGCAGAGAAATTGAAGCCGATTAGCTGGCGGGACTGGGCGGGCGAGATTGAACGTGATGGTGGTGCCCGGAATCCTTATATGGGGCTCGAGGAGCGATATGGGTTTTGGGATATTCGGGTAGGACTCCTGCATTCTCTTTTATCTTCCTCTCCTTCCCCCTCTATTTTCCGCTGAGTTATGGAGCATGCTTCGTGACTTGAAAGAAATACTTTCTTCTCGGAGAACTTGCCATACTTAAAATGAGATAATTGACAACTGACAATATTAATGCAGGCGAAGCGAAAAGAATTTGCGGATTGGATGCGGGGAGAGAATCTTGTGACCAAGGAATGATCGACTCAGGGGGAGCTCCTGACAGCTGGAGAGATGCATTCCCATGTTCACCTTGTATAATATGTATTGGCGCAAGGAGTCCAATAAAACCTCGGGCAGCCGTTTGCTGATCGACACGTTATGAAGTGGAGTGAATTCCCACGATTCTCAAGTCTAGACTCTCCCAACAACCACACTGAAATGGTCTTTGCACTTGGAGGCTCTTGCGGGTGAGAATTGCAGCAAGGATCACGCGTCTTGCATACGCCAGCCTCGTCCCGTGCGACAGACTTGTTGACTTTGGAATCAGACCTGATGACCGCAGCGTCAAAACAAAGCCGAGTCTCATCGGCCATAAATTCAGGCAACATGGTTAACTCGATCGCGCGGTACAAGGTACGTATTGCAGTAGTACAGAACCCAGGTAGCAGAGGCGCCGTTTGCCGCAACTATGTACTCAAGCTTAAATCACCAGGCTGGGACGAGGGCGTTCCCTGCAGGGACTGGCTCGATGGCAGCCACAAATCCTGAGTACGACGCCTATCCGTCATTGTGCTCCAGTACCCTCGAGCATAGCGTTGGGAAGTATGGTGGTGATACCCGTATGGTGACCGGGACAGTATAAGCCGATAACCGTAATGGAATCATGATCGTCGGTAGATAGTGGAGTGAGATCGGAATGTGCCGCCTGGAGAAAAGCAAAAAGGTGACCCACCTGTCTAGATGTAGAAGCGCTGCATATTCATAATTGAATGTGAATGGGCCTTGCAGGCCTAGGATCGACCGTCGATACAAACACGGGTTGAAATGGCTGAAAATGATGTCTCACTTGGACTTTGTACTGTCTCACCCGCGCCACATAGGAGGGGAACAAGTAGAATTGGCTAGACTCGACTAGAGGGATTCGTCATCGCCACGACAAGCCAGGATAGCTATTGCCACCGGGAACTTACAGCAACGAGTGGGAATAGGAGAAGAGGAACATCTTCCTCTGGTGCGTTGCAATAGTTAGCTAGACTCTGTACAGCTGACGCAGCCCAGTGCAACCCCAGACAACCGAACCAAAATAGAACAGTAAATAAGTCGAGAAAAACAAAAAGTGACCTTGCAGGTCCACTTTGTGTTGATGGCGTGAGTTGCTGAGCTTAGGAGTGAGAATAAGATATAAGGCAAGCCTGTTTCCTCTTGCTTTGTTTACTATCCATCTTCTCACTCTCGTTTTCTTGCTCCTTCACTCTCGCTCATCTCCAACTTCCAACTTCCTCCACTTCCACAACTTCTCATCTAAATCAATTCATCATGCGTGCTGCCATCCTCTTCGCTTCTCTCTCTGCCCTTGCTCTGCAAGGTACGGTGGCCCAGAGCTCCTCGGAGGTATGTTGGCCCTGAATACTTTCTCATTAAAATGGCAATGTTGCCTCCTGTTACTGTCCTAATTCCCCCATGCTAATAGATCAACCCGGCTGTTCAGTATTTGACCCAGACTGATGCCAATGGTGTGGTCACTGGCCAACCTGTGGCTGTTACCTCTCAGCCTATTGCGGTGACTTCCCAGGAGCCCGCTGCATCCATCCCCGCTGGTCTGACCTCGCCTGTGGTCACTCCTCAGCACAGTTTTACTAGTGTGCCTCGCAGCAGTGGCAGTGCCTCTGCCATCTCGTCCAGCAGGACCACTACTTCCCCCGCTAGCTCCACCGATAGTTCGAGCTCGTCTTCATCTTCGACCTCGTCTTCCTCGTCGTCCAAGTCGGCTTCCAGTTCGGCTCACACATCGACCTCCACTGGTGGTGGTGCTATCGCCACTGCTGCCCCGGTCGGTCTGGGTGTCATGGCTGGTGCCGCTCTGGCTGCTTTCCTGTAAGCAAGCCAAATTTGAAATGGCTGTTCGCCTGCATGCATGCCCCGACATCTGAAAATACATGCACTATGTACTCCGAGGATCGGCATTGTGGGTCAAGAACAGTCACCGGATCCCCAGCCCTATGAAACCTTCATGGGATCTGCGGGAACGAGGGATACGAAAATGCAAGCTTGATTTCTTTTGCACTTTATTCTAGTCATTGGAGGCCCTGTAATGTGCTGGATCGGGGGTCTTTTTGTTCTTCCTGTGCGTCAAACCGCATAACTATGGCGCAAACATCTATCTTACGTTCATGGTCATGGTTAGCTTAATATCTGGTAAATACGCCGTCGAGAGACGGGCCATTCAAAAAGTGCTGTTCTGTAAAAAATGATACATCATGATGGAGCCTTAGGAGAATCGAAGCAATCGGATTTCGAAGCTCAAATTCTACTCCATAGAACCGATCTATCACTTCAGGATTGGTCGAGTTTGAACTATGTACCCCAATTAGGAAATATAATGGGTAACGCGTCGAGACGCGTTCGCGTCCCGAGACTAGCGCGTCTGAGACCATCAGTCAAACAATACAAACAGCCCAAACAAACCCGTCGGCGAAGTAACCGTCTGTTTTGGACCATCCAACCCACCAAATCCACCATGGTGAGTTGCCCGCGCAAATTGCCTTAGCTCGAATCTCAATGTCGCTAATTATGGGTCTCAGATTTCGAATTTGCGTCGGCTGGCGGCAGACCATGCCGCCCTGCATAGTTCACGCCTCCCGCCGTACTACCTGTTGCCGCCGGATGATAGTCGCTTTGCTGCAGCGGATGATCTGTCGCAGCTAACGGTACTCCTGGCTGGTCCGACGGGGACGCCATATGCGCATGGCCTCTGGAAACTCCATCTCAAAATGCCCGAGGACTACCCGAATAGCCCACCCAAGGCGACCTTCCGGACCCGCATCTGGCATCCCAACATGGAGGAGCTGACTGGCGCGGTGTGCGTGGATACTTTGAAGAGAGACTGGCAGTCGAAATTGACATTGCGTGATGTTCTAATTGTAAGTGTCTGGAATTGTGAAGGGTGTACACAGGCCATCGCGCTAACCACTATTCCTAACTACAGACTATCTCATGTCTTCTCATTCACCCTAATCCTGACTCGGCACTCAACTCTTCCGCTGGAAATCTGCTCCGGGAAGATTACAATGCCTTTGCCCATCAAGCAAAATTGATGACATCCATACATGCCCCGATTCCGCCAGACCTTAGGATTGCTGTTCACGAAGCAAGAACGAGAGGCGAGGACGCCAGCTCCATCTCCAAAGATAGAGAAGACGATATACAATACCAGCGTCCACGGAAGCAGCAGCGCATTAACAGCAGCACGCCAAGAAAAACTACACGGCGGTTATCTCCAACTACGCACTTACCACAAGCTCCGCGAGTGTCCGACGCCACATCTGACGACGAGAACATGGGCGACAGTGAGAATGATGACCCGGCCAGTGCAACCAAGGAAAATAACCCTTCTCTCTCCCCACAACCTATCCGGTTTGCTCCAAGCCAGCGGAAGAATGCTCTGGGTAAACGTCCGCTGTCCATTCTCGCGATGCCGTACCCAGAAGACCCGGACACAGAAATGATGCTGGTGGACTCTGGCCAGGAGGCAGAGTCCGAGAACTCTCCAGCATCCCAAAGCTCCGAACAAAACATTGCCGCCAACGCAATCCGCACTCATAAGTCTGTCTCGCCACAACGCAAACCAGCTAAAATCAGCCATCGCAGGGGCAACGTGGCTCCCAGCCGTCTGCGCGACGACCTCCAGATCTATGAAGATGTTCCAGACCGCACACGACAAGATCGATCCCGCCAGTTGGGGGCGGATAGTTCAGAAACCCAGGACTTGGACGTTTCCGCACCAGGTTCCAAAAACCAGGAAAACCCTTACGCAGAAAATCCGAATAAGGAAGATAATTTTCCGATCTCCAGGAATCAACAAGCTGCATTACCCGCAACAATACACCCTCCTCTTTCCTGCTCCTCAAGAGGTGCCAAAAAAGGCTTCGCCAATCCCCGCAAACCAGCAGCTCGCAATAAACCACGGATTGGTGTTCGGCGGCTATAAGTCTCAGACTGATTTTGCCTTTGCCCTGTCGGGATATTGTCTAGTCTGACTGGGCTTGGCTCTCTGTGGGTGCCTTTAAGCTCTTGGTTGTTTTACATTGGTTTTATGGGATGTTTTATACCCCTCTACGTGTACATGATTGCTTTCGATAGAACCGTGATATGTTGAAGATTTGACTGCACGGAATGTTTGAAAATTTGGTTGTATGGATGAACGGTTCCTTGGTTGTCTTCGGTTAGGAGTTGTTAGATGACATAGCGAATTGATGAGTCTATACTACACTATTACGGCAGTCTATAGAGGCCCTTCTCTATCAATTACCTAATCCCTTAAATACATGTTCACCGCATTCAGGTCCGCCTTCACCTAGTTTTTTCAACTATCTGGCATTTGTGCAATAGGGGTACAACACCCTCCCCTCTTTCTTAAATAGGACTTACTTACGACCTATAGTATACTCCTATAGGCTCTCTATAGCTATCTAATAATTTAGCTTCTTTATATTGAGGTTATAGTAGGGTAAGTAAGGGAGAAAAGGGTTATAAATTTTGACAATAAAGTGCGTAATTGGTGTAAAGAGGTCACTAAAGTGGGGGAGACCTAATAGCCAATAAGAATTTAGATAATACTATAATAAACTAACCTATTTTAGATATTTATGACAAAGCAAATATTAGAATAAAAACCTTCTAAGATTAAAATCGTAACTTAGATTCTTTTTTACCCCTTCTTACCTTTTCCTCCCTTTTTATCTTTTAACGCCCCCCTTTGCCCTTACTTATTTACCTCCTAATCTATAGATAGAATAGCTTTCTAGGCTTATACAAACCAGAAATATTTATATCGCGATCTAACATTAAGTTTTATCTCTATACTCCGTAAAGGCCTTGGGGTTATGGACCTTACCCCTAATTTGTGAATATCCAATTTTGCTAAGCGAGGTTATCACCTGATTTTCAAACTAGCCATTTTGGGGGTCAGAAAACCCGGCAGAATTAGGATTAGGTAATTGATAGAGAAGGGCCTCTATAGACTGCCGTACACTATGACCAATCTGTCTCATGGTCTTCGTTAATGAGTTATGTGTTTTTATCGAACTAAAGGGCTTTTCGAGAACATTTCGATAAAACTTATTTTCTTGCTCTACAGGCTTACTAGAAACACAGAATGGGCTATGTAGAATACCTGGATTAATTGAAGACCTCCGGAACTATCAAGCTGTAATCAATCTACCCTGTCAAATTTCCCAGATGGGCACATGCTGCGGAATCTCCCAACGAAGCACGGAAGGTAGACCGAGAAAGGCGACCGGGAGACACGGCCCAGACAAAGATAAGATGTATCCGGAAGGCGACTTAAGATGCTCACAGTAAAACAGATAACCGCTGCGCAAAATATCACATGAATGGAAAAGGTATCGGGGCTCTCCCAAGACAACTCGGAGAGATTGGTGGTTGCATTGTTGAGTTGATGATTTCCAGAGCCACCGGGAAGAAGAAAGGGCAAATACCAGAAGATACTGATAAGGATATGTTCGATCTGCGTGTGGAGTGACGATTATGTTCGAAGAGGTGAAGACATGCAGACATGCTCCACGCCTTTAAAGCATCTGCAGGATAGACATGAAATAATATGTCCCAAGAAAGGAGAAAATCGCCGGACTGTCTGCATTCTTAAAGAGCATAAGGGTTCACAGTGCGAACGGTGAGGCACCTGAATGAATGGGTTAGCTGAAGATGTCCACAGAATTTGGAATAAAAATGTCTAGGGGCAAAACATACGGCGGGCTCTTGCTCAGATCAGTCTTCAGAATGATGGGAACGCGAGTCATCTCGGTGACGTCTTGAATGAAGTCTCCATCCTCCTCACGCAGCTTGAACAACTTCAGATACTTCTCCTTGTTGGTCAGCTTGTTCTCGGGCGCATCATTGGCACCTGAAGCAATCTTTGGATCGGAACGAGTCCGGTGCGGTCCCTGCTGAAGGTGGCCGTTGCGAGTTGGTGACGGAGGCATGCTCTGGGTCGAGCGGTCAGCCGAGTTCAGAGATACACCGGCCGCCTGTTCAGTCACCTCGTCCACATCCTCATCATCATCGAACAGAGCATCGACGTCGTCGGCTGACATGGTACCGGTCTCGGTCTGTTTGCGCATGGCCTCGTCCTGTTCACGAGCACGCTCCTTGGCAGCCTCGGCTTCACGGGCGGCGGCAGCAGCTTGGGCAGCGCGTGAGTTGGCAGGCTTGGGGCGCTCATCCTCAGGGATGTAGGCGGAGGAGGGAACACCCTTCTCCCAGTACAGCTCGAGCACGCGAGTGTCTTTGCGGTACTCGGCCTTTTTGAGTGGTAGCTGGTCACAGTGCACCCGCTTTTCAAAGCCATATTCAGGGATAAGCACATCGAAGGCAGATTCATAAACGCAGAGGACGATGCCTTCGCTGATGAGATCACCTCCAATCTCGTGACTCTTTCGATCCATGTTACGGCAGGCTTCAATGTGAACGCTCTGCTCCTGTGCATTGTGGGCAGAGTCCTTCTTGTTATTGCAAATGTCCGCTGTCTTGTTCAAAGATTCAACGTCGTCCGTGAATTCAATGACACCCTCCGAAAGAATCGACTCAAGTTGGCGGTGCACGACGATATCAGTGTATCGTCGAGATGGGTTGGTGAAGTGGGTGTACACAGGCACATTGAAAGTGTAGTGTTGACGCTGCTCGTCAACAGGACCCTGCCCGACAAAGTACTTGGCACGCTGCATGGCCTTGGCCAGCAATGTTTCCATTCCCTATAAATAAGATAAGCAAATAGTAAGAAGCAACAGAAGCGTGGATACTCACTTTGCGAACATCAACATCCTGCACTTTACAGAGTGTGCTCTGCAAGCTGCCACTGCTGGATGGGTCAATGCCATAGCCCAGGCGATTCATTCTATCGACGAAGAGTGCCAGGCGACGAGGGTTGGGAGAAGACTGCCGACGCAAGAACGCCTTTTCAGGCATAGCAGCGGCTACCTTGCGAGCGACAAAGTAGTTAGCCTGGCGACTAAGCTCTTCCACAAGCTCATGAGCCGAAGTAGAATCAAAGATGTTGAACTCGACGGGCACATTCTCATCATCCAATTGCTGAATGAGACGCAAGCTGGGCACATTGGCTACGCGATTACCAAAGCGAGCGTCACGGAATTTATTCGCAGCAGCCTATTGTGGTCATTAGTTAGATGAAAGGCAAAGGTTTTCGACCATAGCGTAAGACTTACACTCAGAAGGCAAATGTCGTTGTTGGGAACACCAGCAGTAGAGCCCTCCGATTTCGCGGTGAGCACTGTGTTGACTTCTTGGTAGCCCAGACGGCCTGCGCTCTTCACAACACCCTTGCCAATCCAAACATCGTCATCGATCGCGCCAGTATCAGGATTGGCCTTGAATACTACACTGACCGTGAACCGATCCTCGCCGGGAAGCAGAGAGCAAAGCTCAGTCGAGACGCGGGGCGGAAGCATGTTCATGACGCGGTCAACCAGGTATACTGCGGTGCTTCGCTTCTTGGCCTCTCGGTCGACGAGCGAGTTCGCCTTGACGAAGTGGGCGATGTCGGCAACGTGGACACCAATCTCGACTTTTCCATCAGGGAGCTTTTTCACATGGAAGGCATCTTCGAGAGCCTTGGTATCCTGCGGGTCGATCGTAAAGGTGGTCTCATCACGGAAGTCACGTCGAGAGGCTAACGCTTCACTGTCATTGGCAACTGACCAGTCCTCCCAGCCAATGCTCTTGAGGACAGCATCAGAGAAGTCGTCTGAGGCGAAATTGTTGTCACGAAGTAGAGCATCAGTCTCAACACGCAGGTCACCCATCTCCCCGAGCTGCTCTACGAGAGTACCGAAGGGATGCAAGGATGTGATGGGCCAGCGCTTGATGGAGGCAACAAAGATGCGGTTGGCATAATCCTGATGTTTTTCAACAAAGTCCCGAGGAGCCTGCTCAGTCGGAATGGCAATCAGGGGCACACGCTTATCGGTAGGCTTGAACCAGACAATTTTGGGCTTCTCCTGATGACGGTCCTGGTGGCGGTGAGAGCCATCCCTGGCTTGCCGCTCCGCCTCCTGCTTCTCTTTGGTGGCCTGGCTGCTAGGTCGAAGGAGACCAAGGGTTCCAGAGAACATCTGACCAGCAATGCGCTCAATCACGGCGACGACATGACCAGCATACAGAGGTTTCTGCTCATCGCTGATCTCATCCTCTTCCATAAGGAGAAGACTCTGACCCTCCACCTCAACGTCGTCGTTCTTCTTCTGAGTGGGACGCTGGCGGAGACTACCACGGCGGCGGATGCTTCCATCCGGACCGACCTCCTGTCGGTCTCCATTTGAATCAGAGCGACCAAGCTTGTCGTTCCCAGCGCTGCTTCCAGACCGCGCATCGGTGATGTCCTTGCGCTTCTTCTTCTCTTCTTTCTCCTTTTTCTGAGACCACACCTCGTCGACATCCAGAAGCTCAATTGCAACAAAATCGCCTTCGAGAGCACGATTGCGATCCTTGCTACCACAAATGAAAATGTCAGCGTCCAAGTCCGTGGTTGTCACATATGCATCAGAACGGTTCTTTTTGTTGACACGCAAAACACCAGCCACAAGCTGACCGTTGCTGATCAGGGCGGGCAAATTCGCCTGGGGCAAGTAGGGAGTGAATAGGGTCTTCCGCTGCTGTTGCTGCTGTTGCTGTTGCTGCTGGACAGACAGTTGCGGCGGAGCATGTTGGCTTGCCTGAAGACCGCCCATACCCTGGCCATTCTGCTGCTGAAGGGCCTGAAGTTGAGCAAGCTGAAGAGGGTTCAGCTGCTGACCACCGAACATTTGTGGGTTCATCACCATCGGTCCTTGAGGTAGCTGGATCATCGAGGGCGCACCAGGATATTGAAACTGGCCGATGGAACCCATCGACTGGTTCATAGAAGCCCGCGAGCGATGACCAGGCTGGAAGCCGCCGCCCTGTTGCTGACCAAACGGCTTTGGCTGATCTTGCGCTGGACCCTGATTGTTCGGCTGGCGCCAATTACCATCAAAGTTCCGAGAACCTGTGCGCGCGTGACCGGACTGATTGCCACGGCGCTGGTTATCCGACTGACCACTCTCGCTGGGAGCAGGGAATTGGAAACCACCAGCTCCGCGTCCAGATAATGAGCCTCGATTGCCGCCGATAGCCATCGACTGGCTTCGGCCATGGCCTCCACCCGCGCGGATGTTGCCGGCTCGCTGGAGACCGAGTCCTTGAGGAGCCGGCGATGCACTGGGTCCGGGCTTATCATCGGTTCCAGTCTGGCCTTCTGGTCCACTGCCACCAGGAGCCGGAGCTGGAAATTGGAAGCCAGATGCGGTTCGCTTCTGCTGGGCAAGCTCAGCAGCCTTCTTGGCCTCGGGCAGAGCGAGCGAGTGGCGGCGCTGGTGACCACCACCGGGCGGACCTCCACGGCCACGACCATGGTTGGTATTTTCATTCTTTTGGTGATTGGGGCCTTGCTGATTGAAATCAGAATAGCCCGATGCGCCCGACGAAGGAGCGGGGGGAGGGCCCATCGCAAGGCCAGGAAGTGCAGATTGGTTGCGACGATGCGAGTGTTGGGCTGGGGCGTTCATGGGCACTCCAAGCTGCTGCGGCTGTTGCTGCTGCGGCGGAAACTGAAAGGCGTTGACCTGAGGGGACACACCACCTGGAGAGAAGGCGTTCACCTGACCGAGCTGCTGGGGCTGAAGCAGACCCATGTTGACGTAATGTTGGTGTGTTGCGGCGATCTGCTGCTGTTGCTGCTGCAGCAGCTCAATTTGTTGCTGAATGGCAAGTTGCTCCACTGTAGACAATCCCTAGTGTTAGTCGATTGATATCATAGGAAATGCGTCGCAGAGGACATACTCATCAAGGGAGTCAGCTCAGACGGACTTCTCCGGTGAGCGATGTGAAGTTTTCGCCCAGCGGGGCCTGGTACCCCGGACTGGTTCTGTTGATCCATGATCCCAAATGAGAAGGGCGAGGTTTATCACTGTAGAGTGTAATATGCGAGACAGGCGAGTGGATCCGACGACAGGAGAGACTGGGCTTGCCTCCCAAAGGCAATGAACCGAGGTATTTGGATCCCACACCGACCGCGAGAAGGGCTGGTTATGTGCGGACGAAAGTGTTCAACACGACAAACAACTGGGGCTATACTGAACGAGAAAGAGTGGATCAGTAAACGGGCGGATGGGAATGGATCGAGATGAAAACAAAGAACTATTTAAGAGAGGTCGAGAAGCGAAACAGGAAAGCATGGATGATCACTGCACGGAAAGAGGGCAACGCCGGCAAAGAAGTGGGAAGTCGCAAAGATTCGCCCAGGTCCATCGTGGGCGGAGACCAAGGGACTCGAGCCGGTCGAGGCAGGAAAGGCTACTTTGGGTAATACAGGGGAAGCAGGAAAGATTCGATGGCCAGAAACACGGCTTGGCAAACAAAATGATAGTGACAACCCTTACCTGCAAGAGACACTAATGACGAACTGCAAGCCCTAGCATACCAAGATGACGTCTGTGCTATCCAACGTGGGATGATGGTTTTTGCTAAAAGCCAGCGAAGCAGTGACGTTATGATCGCCAACAGCTCGCACGATAGGAGATTGGTTGTGTTTTCAATTGCACACCCAATATACCTTAAATCGAGGAAGTCAAGGATCGACTGGAACGGACGACGCTCGCTCGATTCGCAGGGGAAGGTTAAAAGGACCGAGTTGGCGAATGAAGCTGGTGGACACGAAGGCGCTACAGCGACAAACGGACCGGATGGGCAACGGTAAAGTTGCCGGTGAGATCTTCGATGCAATATCGAAGCAGTTGGTATCGATTCCGCAAAGGAGCGAGCTGGAGAGCGTAGCTTTTCTCTTCACGAGAAATCCCGGTTTCTCGCCAGCAGACGGAGGCTGTGGATGCACGTCCGGGAAGAGAATGACAACCAGAGCTGGGGATTAAGAGTGAGCTGACGATGCAAGCATCGACCGAAGGAATGATTGGGGGGGAAGAGAGAGATGGGAAGATGGAAGCAGAGAGGGGGAAAGGAGAAGAGCAGCGGTGATGATGGATCCCATACAAAGCGGGTGTGGGGAGCATTACCGCGAGGACTGCTGTGTTCCGTTCGAGTATTATGACAATACTTGGGAGAAACTATACGGGTAATAACCGTTCATACATGGTATCAACACCCCCCAAACAAGTTCCGGATTGTCGATGATCTTCGTTGCTCCCGACCACATCCTCTGCCTTGCCAAATCAACAGGTTTGTCGTCATGAGAATTCTACAGCAGAGGGAGCTGGGAACTGAGGTGGGAAATATGTTCCCCTGCCATATGGTCTGCCCCTTAGGTATGATTCAGGGTTTTGCCCCCTCTCTGTTACAACTATACGAAGGGTAATAATGAGTTGGCGGGCTTTTAGGGCCATCCAGGAGCTCAACGCCCAGCGCCAGGAAGGAATATTGATGTGGCACCCAGGAAATTCGACTTTGCATTGTTGTCTTTCAGAGAAAAGATGCTAATAGTCTGATCGTTAATCGAAACAGATCTGTTACCCTAATTGATTTGCCGACCTCTCCGTGAAGCATCACGAATGAATAATGATGCTCACGATGATGCAAATGAACCCCTGTGGGTCCCGATGAGTCAGCGTGTAATTTAATCTCGAGCGCGATAAACACGGCAGATGTCGATAGAGTTCATGGGCAAGGCGATCGAGGGAGCGATACCTGGAGCAAATCCATTGGCTTATTCTTATTTCAAGTGCATTGAAGGACTCGATCATTCTGCGGCTTCGCTCCGCTAATATCTCGGCTGCTTTCTTCCACCAACAAACTGTGTTTTCACTGCGCGCTTCCGTCGCCCCAGCCATTATCGTCTCGAGCTCAACCTTCCTTCTTCAACAAACGATTCCGCCGCGCGCGTTGAGATTTTCAATTCCGCGCATCGTGGGCTCTGCTGCCCAACGCCTTTCTCCCTCCTTGAAAGATCACAAAACCATGACTGCTGCAGTCCGACCCTCGTTCTCCTGCGCCTAGCGACGTTCGTTGTTCTCCAGTACGAAGTTAGAATTTAGGACCAGTCACCTTCGTTTCGTCCCTTTTCCGCCCTACGATCCTTTCACTCGATCTGCCAGCAACGCCATCCCTGTCGCTACTCGCCTAGAAGACGCATTGACTCGATACCTCGCCAGTTACCATGGTACGAAATGGGCACGACACGGGGGACAAGCGAGGTAGAATGCACGTTCCACCATTGGATAGTCCGTCTAAGCAGCTCTTGCGCGACTTGGCGCGCGAGTTTGAGCGGGTACGACTCTTTGACGAAGACCTCAAGAAAGCCCACGCCTACGAGCTACAAGCCTACTACGACGATCTCGACAGGATTGACAAGGAGCGAGAAGCTGTACATACCGCTGCTCTTGATAAAGTGGCTGCTTGTCACGACCGACTGCGCGAGGAGGCCAAATCCACGCTAAGGGAACACAACCGTGCAGAAGAGGAAGAGTGTCGCCGATTGGCGGAATTAGCTCGCAGGGAACAGGAACGGGAGGAGCGTGAAAGGGTCGAAAAACTTCGAAAGGAGCAGGAAGAAACTGCGCGCCGGGAAGCAGAACGCAAAGCCCAAGAAGAGGCGAAGAAAAAAGCCGAGGCCGAGGCACAGCGGGCACAGCAGGAAGCCCGAGAAGAGAAGGAGCGCGAAGCACGCGAATCCCAGGAGAAAGCAGATGCAGAGAGACGAAAGCAAGAAGAAGAGGCCCGGAAGACTCAAGAAGAGGCCGAGCAGCAGGCTCGCACTCAGCAACAGCAGAAGATCGGCGGCGGTCACTTGACACCGGAAGAAATCCAGGTACAAGAGCGATATGTGGCGCTGCACAAAAGACTGAAGGAGATGCGGAAGTGGCTGTTGGAACTTGGCAAACAAGAGCCTCCCGTCAAACAAGCAACGGGAGACATCCGGCGGTCTATTAGGAAATGCGTAGGTCAACTTCGAGAAGGAAAGGGTACCAACAAAACGCAGGTAAGCATCGATCACCTTGGTCTTATTTTCGACGGTTGAGTTGAACTAACCCGAAATGTCGCCAATAGACTCAGCAAATTCGAGCGGAGTTGGAAAAGGCTCTTTCCATAACAGGACCTTCTGTTGATATTAAGGAATTCATCGCATTCCCACCGGGCGAAATTGCCAATTCAGAAAACAAGGCGCCCGCCGTGCTCATATACGGACTCAATATTCTCGCCAAGAGCTTGATTTCAGCTTTGCTGAATGAGGCATCCATCAATCATGGTCATGCGGAGCCCATTGGCATCCTCGCTGCTCAGATCTTCTCGATGGAGCAATTTATGTACAAGGGAATACACATGTCGGATATCCTGTGGGCCAAGTATCGAGTCGTATGTCCTGCTTTGTGGGGATTTACAGGCAATGAAAAGACGGATGCTGGACGACGTGCTCTGGGTTGGTGGCGTGAAGATGGCCAAGGACCCTTTGTAAGCGAACAAACACATCATGATCGAATGACTGCTCTGGGGGCTGGATTTCCAGCGCTCACGCTTCGCAACTTTGGCAAGACTCAGCGGCGCAATCCGTTCCCCAACACCATCTTCTGGACCTCACTCCAAAAGATTCTTTCCATCCCTGCTGCAGAATTGCAAGATACCCAGGTCACCATTTTACAGTCCATGCTTCGGTCGTCTGGGGAGAGGATATTGAGCTTCTTCGGGCACTTTGGCCTGGTTCTCATGCGTAAGGCGATTGTTGACCTTCCTCCCAATTTACCTAGCAAGACGATGAGCGTGAATCAGCTCAGGCTTCTTCAAGAGACATACTTTCGAGACAAGAACCTTGTCATCTAACGTCAGATGCCTTGGCCCATCTTCACTTTTTCATGTTAGTCCTTTCTCTCCGTGGGACAATTTCAACCATGTACTTTTAGGTGTATACACAAATACCAGTCTACCCCTGCCTCTAGCATCGCAGGGAACTCCTTTCTGCTTGAGTGAATGATCCTTTGATCACCTTAGTTGAGGTGAAATATTAATTGTAAATCAAGTATAGACACAATGTTGTCCTCCAAGGCTGTATTGGTGCTACTTTAATCCAAGCCTTCGGGGCTATGTTGTGAAAGTTGGGATATACCTTTGATGGCACCATTCGTGCTTCCAAGGTTTGTTCCAAAAAGCCTTCCTTGCCAAAATTAGCCCGGTGTATCCCCCAGTAGTGAATTTGAATTGAGCAGTTTCTCAAAGATTAAGGTCTAGCTCGAGTTCTGATTGGTTTGTGGTTCGTTTGGTGTCTTCCTATTGGGCGACTAACTTCCTACCGCCTGCGGGTAGTTCTGCCGGTTTACCCTATCAAAAATAATTATTGTTTACCGCTTTTTATTTTGACCGCCCTCGGGCAGTTCTGCCAGTTTACCCCATCAAAAATAATTATTGTTTACCGCTTTCGTTGTTTACCGCCTATGGGTAGTTCTGCCGGTTTACCTACCTAAAATAATCTAAGACTTCTATACTACCTATCTATTACCCTTTTTAATTACCT